>OZ020192.1:62750683-63272804 GCA_963971165.1 Philopedon plagiatum | reverse complement strand
ACGGTAGTCATATACAGAGTTATTACATTACATATATCGCTCGAAAATAAAAGCTCTGATGGATAAGCCCTATTCTTTCTTCCTATACATCACTTTTAAAATATATTTCTGAATAATATTTAATCGATAAAGAGCATTATTATACAGACCCCCTCACCCAGACCAAGATACTATATCTTATCAAACACTCTACAAGGTTTTTGTAAACAATAGTGCGAGTTTTTGTATTAAGAAACTCTCTAATAATATAAAACTTATGTATAAGATTTCTAACTTTACCTGAAAGATACTCAATATGTGGTTGCCATTTTAGAAATTTGTCTATTATTATTCCAAGATATTTAATTTGGGAGACTTCATTAATTTTATGATCATTCATCACAATATCAGTAAATTCTGGTCTATTGTCATTTGTTAAGGAAAAGGCAATATAGTTTGTCTTAGTCAAGTTTAAAGACAGTTGAAAGCTCTCTAGCCAGTTCTTAGTAATTCCCAAACCATTCATCATTTTTTCTTTTACCTCCATCCAAGTGATACCACTGAATATCAGTACGGTATCATCAGCATATGATACCACAGAACCGTGTATTTCAAGCGACAATAAGCTGTTTATGTAAATCAAAAACAGGATAAGGCCGAGAACCGTACCCTGCGGGACCCCAATATTTACAATTTGTTTATCACTTAAAGTGTTGTTAACCTTGACAGACTGACATCGCCCAACAAGATAGTTTCGAAACATGTTCAACACAGTCCCCCTAACATCATAATGGCATAAGACATCAATAAGTTTGTCATGAGGGACCGTGTCGAAGGCCTTAGCCAAATCCAAAAACATAGCAGCACACTTTTCCCAGTATTCAGATTATTTACAATCTCCGATGTCAATCTGTACATGGCATCTTCAGTACTGCGACCCTTAATAAAGCCATACTGGTTCCGTGATAAAATGCCATAGCTCTCAACAAAAGTAAACAATCTGTGCTTAACACACTTTTCAATCAACTTTGCAAAGTTACTTACAAGACTGATGGGTCTATAGTTCTGAATCAATGTCTTTGAACCACTCTTGTGGGTAGGTGCAACCACTGTTGTTTTGAAATGTGATGGCACAACTCCCGCCACGAAGATTGGGTTGACGATATGCAACAAAGGCTGCAGAACTACAGTGTGGGTCTCTTTTATTAATTTAGATGTAATACCATCCAGCCCCGGAGCACCTGACGTCTTTAAAGAGGAAATATGGTTAATTAACTCATTTGCAGTTACAGGGGACCGAAACATAGAATTTTGCTGAGTAAAATTTATATTTATTGGGTTTTCAGGCACCTGAATTAGTTTAGCCATTTTAGTTCCAATATTTATAAAATAGTTATTACAATGATTTGCCATGTCCAAATCATTACCAAAGTTCATACCCCTCTCATTCATTATTTTTCAATTGTCCACTTTTGAGTTGGTTTCATAGGTGACATTTTTTATTATGTCGTAAATTTTTTTCATATTTCCTTTATTGTCATTTATTTGTTTTCTATAGTACTCATTTTTTCTTTTATCAATAATTTTATTCAATGTATTACGATATTTTTTGTACTCATTATTTAGACCCTCACTGTAGTTACGCATTAACCTTCTCTTCATCTTATCCCTTCGCTTAATAGATGCCACGATGCCATTAGTGATCCATTCCTTAATCTTTTTGTATTGGTTTAACCTTATAAAAGATTCAGAAGTCGCATCAAGTTTTAAACATCTGTACGCCCCAATAAATGCATTGAATGCCGATTCAGGATCCGGATCGTCAAAGACAGAAGTCCAATCATGTGCCATTATGAAGCTTTAAATTTTTGAAGGTCAAGTTGACTCTTTTTATATCAGTATATTTATTTTTATTAGCTATGGTGTTGTTTTTTGAAACAATATTAAGCATAGTTGGCCCATGATCGGTCATATGAGAATCCAAAACATATGAATCAAAACCCAAATTATTAGTTTTAAGTTTTTGATTAATGAAAATATGGTCAAGACAAGAGCCACTTTCAAATCTAGTTATCGAGTTTATATACGACCCATAACCCAACTGTGACAGCACCGACAAATAATCATGAGCATCGTTATCTATATTTAATATATTTATATTTGTGTCTCCCACAAAAATCTCAATATTGGTATTACCATTATTTAAAGAATCAAGAAAAGTGTAAATGTCATTAACAAAGTCTGATATCGGTATGGGAGGTGGCTTATAAACTGCAGTAATTCCCATCTTAATATTATTGACTACAAAACGTAGTCTACTTACAGTAGCCTGGAAGACTGGTAACTTATGAATGGAAAAACTCACATCTATATGACTCTTCACCAAAACGATAACCCCATCGTTCCTGTTGTAACCAGCATTATTATAAAACAAGTGATAACCAGGGACATTACATTGATTTATCGAAAATATTCTAAAGGTTTGACTCAAAACTATGATATCATTAAAATGCAGCTCAAAACTTTCCAAAAGCAAAATCAAATTGTCAATATTTTTAGTCATACTTCTAATATTTAGGTGTAGTAAATTAAAAATAATGTTTGTGTCTTTCATTTTAAATTGCAATAAGTAAGTCGCTATCCACTAGCACTGAATTTTGATCACTATTAGTTTCTATCGCCTCAAGAACTTCATCTTGTTCCAGACGTACAATTATGATCCATAATCAATTCTACTTTTCAAAAGATCTATGTGATATTTAGTGGAAGGGCATTCTCGATCTGCTGCCGTATGGTTTATATTATATTTAGTTTTGAATTTGTTATTTGCATTAATGCAATTTTTACACCTCTTATTTTCCTTTGGGCACTCCTTCGTTTCATGATTTCCAGCACAATACTTGCAAACTTCTTTATTTTCACAGACATCTTTTTTATGATAATAGTCCTGGCATTTGAAACATCTCTTTATATTCAAATTTTCAAATACACTATATCTTTCCCATCCAATGAATATCTTTCTTTGGTTTATCATTTTCCAATACAGTTTTGATGAACATTCCAAGAAAATTGTTGATGTTTGATCCTTATTCTTTGTTTTTTAACATAGGTTATATCCAGTTTGTCATCTTCTTTTATCCATGTATTTTGGTGTCTTATAATTTCTTCTAACTCTTTTGCTGTTTGTTCACCTCTATAGCCGACTATTTTCATTTTGGGATGATTTAGTTTTAATGTTTCCACTATGTAGTTATCACCCAAACTTCTTTCAGCAGCCAGCCTCAACTTCTCAACATCATTCCTTGTGATACACTTAACCACTAAACCTCCCTGTTTTGTTGCCCGTACATTTTTACCTCCAATATGCAGCTGATTTGGCTGTATATTCATTTGTAAATCCTTCTTTGTTTGATTGTTGGGAGTCTTGCTTCCGTTTTGGCTTTACTGTCAATGATGGGGACTGCGACGTAGCAGGTGATTTTATTGTTTTCCCCATTCCGTACTATATCTGAAAATTTTCTTCAATGCCCATTTCTGCACAATTTCCCCCAGTGTTGATTTCAGTTTTTAATGCGCAAACTTCTTCTCGCAGGCTTTTTATTTCAGTTCTCATTTCTTCCATCAGTTGAACAATGATTTGTGATTTCGATAGCATTTCTTTACAACTGCTACATAGTAAAACCAAAAGTCTCTTTTGAAGCGGCATACATTTAATTTCAGATGCAGAAAGTACTGCACAGCTTTTGTGTATTCTTTGAACACAAAGATCGCATTTATAACGGGTTTCATCTCTAACTGCTTGTTTACAATTTGAACACTTGTCCTCATTTCCATCCATCGTAAAAAACCAACAGAAACAAAAAATTTGTTTATTGGAATCCGTTTTGCCTTATCAGTTTATCTGACCTTTTATACCTGCATGAATTCTCAAGTCTGTATTAAACCAGTATTGTTTCATTAATTTGTCACTTTATTAATAAAGTCTCACATATACAAATGTCTCCATGCAAAAACGACACCATATATTACTGGTTTTTCAGAAAATCCGAAATTAAAACACTGTTTTTACCACTGTTTGTTGTATATTTTTTAGGAGCAACATTCACGCGTAGCTATTGCACGTTGAATTATTAGTATATATATATATATATATATATATATATATATATATATATATATATATATATATATATATATATTATATGTATATATATGTATATATATATATATATATATATATATATATATATATATATATATATATATATATTATATGTATATATATGTATATATATATATATATATATATATATATATATATATATATATATATATATATATATATATATTCAATCAAACCCAAACAACCTTGTACGAAAGTTATGCAACAAACACAACTTTTGTGCTTGGCAGCAGTAGTAATAGATCAATTATTGAGACCGCCCGTTCATGGACGGTCGGTCTCTATACCCCCCCCCCCCCCCGTTGGTGAAAAAATGTTCGTCCATTGTCGTCCATTTTCACATTTTCAATATTTTTTCTCAAAAACGGTTAGAGGGGGAGCGACCACATTTTCTGGGTTAATAGAGGGATAGTGCATCTAGGTTCGATTAAAAATTCAGTTATACAGGCTGTCTCGTTTCGGAGTTATTATAGGTCAAAGTCGAAATTTCCGCGAATTCGTATGGGATCGATTACAGGTCGCAAAACTTAATTAAATCGATTTAAATTTTCGGAGGTTGTAGAGGACCGGGAGCTTCAGAACCCTATTGAAACTGGCGGTATTCGAAAAATGGGAAGAAATTCTTTTGAATTTTTTGTCGAAAATGCCACTTGTGGAGTTCTACATTGCTCGAAAACGGAATGTCGGACAGAAATACGGTTTGACACGTCAAACTTTAGAATCTCAAATATTTCTTTTTTCAATACATTTACCTATACCTAAAACGACTGGGAATTGGAAAAATTTGAAAAAAACTGGAAATTACGATTTTTCATGCAAATTTTTAACGGTTTTTATTTTTTTCGGGGTCAAAATGGATCCAAATCAAAATCCCATATACCTGGTCGGAAAGAGCTCCCAGAAATACGTTTTTTTCATATTTTTTTGTTTCTTCGTTTTTTATATGAAGGAAGCAATCGACGATTAAATTTCGATTTTTAACGTTTTTTTTTTGATGACATCTCTACATTCGAATCACTCTGTATCTTTTCCTATCCAATTTCTTCCAACTTTTTCAACGCTATCCCGTACAGATGTAATCAGGCTTTAAAATGGATCCCAAATGGGTGATCCAGGACCGGATTTAGGCGGTAAAAACTCATTTTTTCTATTTTTTTTTCCAAAAAATTCCAAATCTTCAATTTTTAAAATTTTACTTGTTGAGACCGCCCGTTCCGGGACGGTCTCTATCTTGGCGACTAAAAACGTATGTATGTTGTCCGTTTCGACATTTTCACGTTTTCAATTTTTTTTCTCGGAAACGGTTAGTGCGGGAGCGACCAAATTATCTGGGTTAATAGAGGGATAGTGCATCTGGCTTCGATAAAAAATTCAGTTATACAGGTTGTCGCGTTTCGGAGTTATTAAACGTCAAATTCGAAATTTCTGCGATTTCGTATGATATCGATTACAGGTCGCAAAAGTTAATTAAACCGATTTAAATTTTCGGAGGTTGTGGAGGACCGGGGGCTTCCGAACCCTATTGAAATTGGTGATATTCGGAAAATGGGAAGTAATTCTTTTGAATTTTTTTAGGTCGAAAAAGCCACTTGCAGACCCATATTGAGTTCTACATTGCTCGAAAACGAAACGTCGGACAGAAAAACCGGTTTGACACGTCAAACTTTAGAATCTCAAATACTTTTTTTGCAATAGGTACATTTACCTATACCTAAAACGATTGAAAATAGGAAGAATTTGGGAGAAACTGGGAACTACGATTTCTAATGCAAATTTTTGACGGTTTTTAATTGTTTTCGAGATTTTTTTTAAGCCTTGAAAAAATTACGTGTCTGGGGAGAGGACGACCTTGGGGAAAATATGTGTCTGGGGCGCGGACGACCTTGGAAAAATGTTTCAATGTGTAGGTGTTTGTATGTATGTAGCGATACGGTTACGAAGGGCGGTCTTTTCTGCATCATCAGTCGAAGGAAGGAGTGTGATATCTTCCTTAATACATGGCCTAGAAACACGAAATTTTCAGGGCATGACAATGATGATATTATCGACCTTATAGAGCCCCCTCGGGGGGCGATTTCCAAACTAGTTATTGTAGTCAACAACATGAAGTATTCAGCAAAATTGAATTTTGTTATATAGGGAAAATTTGGTTTTAAACTTAACCTTCCAGTGTGTTTCCTAAAGAAGTTATAATGTTCTAGGAACTTAAAGTGTTAATAGTCATATACTTACCAATTTTAGTCGTCTACATATCCTCCGTTACGCAAGTGGACTTTCATCCACCGTGGCGTTTAAGAACCGACATATCAGCACCGGTACTGATATCAAACTCAAGCGGCGTAGCTGAAACAGTGGCCCGTGTGTGCTTCACTATTTGGCAATTCGAAATACGCAGTAATCATGCTGGCTGTTTTTCTAATCTTATGCACTCCAGCAACTTGTGCAGTGCCCTTCCCATTATCATATCTCAAGAGTACACGATGTTTTGGTCGAAGGACTACATATTTGCGGTAAATTGTTATAAAGTCAAAATTAGTAACAGTAAAAACGCGCTTTTCTTCAGTTTTAGTATCAGGATCGCTTATTGAGACAGCCCGTTCCGGCACGGTCTCTATATACCCCCCCGTTGGTGAAAAAATGTTCGTCCGTTGTCGTCCATTTTGACATTTTCCCATTTTCAATTTTTTTTCTCAAAAACGATTAAAGGGGGAGCGACCAAATTTTCTGGGTTAATAGAGGGATAGTGCATCTAGCTTCGATTAGAAATTCAATTATACAGGATGTCGTGTTTCGGAGTTATTAAACGTCAAAGTCGAAATTTCCGCGAATTCGTATGGGATCGATTATTATAGGTCGCAAAACTTAATTAAATCGATTTAAATTTTCGGAGGTTATAGAGGACCGGGACCTTCAGAACCCTATTGAAACTGGCGGTATTCGGAAAACGGGAAGTAATTCTTTTGAATTTTTTTGTTCAAAAAAGCCACTTGCAGACACATTTTGAGTTCTAGATTGCGCGAAAACGGAACGTCGGACAGAAAAACAATCTCAAATACTTTCTTTTTTCAATACAAAATGACTGGAAAATGGAAAAATTGGAGAAAAACTGGAAATTACGATTTTTCATGCAAATTTTTAACGGTTTTTAATTTTTTTCGAGGTCAAAATCAAAATTCCATATACCTGGTCGGAAAGAGTTCACTGAAATACTTGATTTTCATATTTTTTTGTTTCCGCATTTTTTATAGGAAGGGAGCAATCGACGATTAAATTTCGATTTTTAACGTTTTTTTTGATGACATCTCTACATTGGAATCACTCTGTATCATTTCCTATCCAATTTCTTCCAACTTTTTTAACGCTATCCCGTACAGATATAATCAGGCTTTAAAATGGATCCCGAATGGGTGATCCAGGACCGGATTTAGGGGGTAAAAACTCATTTTTTCTATTTTTTCCAAAAAATCCCAAATCTTCAATTTTTAAAATTTGACTTACTGAGACCGCCCGATCCGGGACGGTCTGTATAACGTTGATGAAAAAATGTATGTGTGTTGTCCATTTCGACATGTTCATCTTTTCAATTTTTGTTCTCGAAAACGGTTAGAGGGGGAGCGATCAAATTTTCTGGGTTAATAGAGGGATAGTGCGTCTAGCTTCGATAAAAAATTTAGTTATACAGGTTGTCGCGTTTCGGAGATATTAAACGTCAAATTCGAAATTTCTGCGATTTCGTATGATACACGATACAGGTCGGAAGAATTCGGTCAATCAATCAAAAATATTTTTATAAATTTTGATTCCGATGATTACCATAGCAACGATTAAGTATAAAGTTGATCATTTTTAACTCGCAAACGATTTATCCGATTAAAACGAGTAAAGTGACGGTCGAAATGTTAGAAAGTACACTACTTTTTATGTGAAAATAATTTTGACATTTCGTTGCCGTGACGATGAACAATTTGCTATTTCCGTTATTTATTGAGTTGGCGAGTTGAAATTTGATATCAGGGAAGAATTCGGTCAATCATTTAAAAACATATCTGTAAATATCGATTCCCGTGGTTGGCATAGCAACGATTAAGGATAAAGTAGACAATTAATAACTCGCGGACCCCTTCACCGATTGGAACGAGTGAGGTGGAAGGGAAGAAAGTACACTACTTTTTTATTTGAAAATAATTTCAATTTTTGGTTGTCATGACGACGATCAATTTGATTTCTCCGTTATTTACTAAATTGTAGAGTTGAAATTTCGCATCTAAGTAGAATTCGGTCAATCATTGAAAAATATTTTTGCAAATTTTCAATTTTGATGATTGCCATAACTACGATTAGGGGTAAAGTTGACAACTTACAACAAGCGAACGGCTTCTTCGATTGAAAGAAGCGATGTTCATAATATGTATGCACAATTTTTTTTCATTCAGACGTCAGTGGCGTGCCCGAAGGGCTCGCCACCAATCATGATCCAGCTGGTCCCTTTCAGGAAGACAATGTTAATATATGTATGGTTCCAAGCCGATCGAAAGACGACAATCTTAATTTAGTAGGGTTTCAGCGAAATCGTATATATTGTATTTATATGTAATAGGTGTTTGTAAGTATGTAGCGATACTGTTACGAAGGGCGGTCTATTCTGCATCATCAGTCCGAAAGAGTGTGATATCTTTCTTAATACATGCTCTAGAAACACAAAATTTTCATGGCATGATAATGATGATATTACCGACCTTTTAGTGTATCATTTTTATTTTACGCATATTTCCCCATAAGGAAAAATGCTATTACGGTTATTATTTATGTAAACCTTTTCATTTAAGTCCTTTATAACTTTCTTATTCTGTCTTTATAACAAATTAAATAACTTTCTACTTTCTAAAGAATTGCATCATGGTATAACACGATCTCTTATTTCATTATCAGTAGGTAGTTTTGAGAGTTCGCTATTCCGTTATTCCGCCAATTCGCCATTCTGCTGATTATGTAATATTTTTTATTTAAATGAACCCTACTATTCTGACCGGAAATTTCTTGGCTTTCCGATTGAAGTGAGGTTAATCGCGACGTTGAGTTAAAGCCAGTTTTTGTTTACAAGAATGTGTTTTTTTAACAGAGACTATAAATATAGGGAAGAACAAAGAAAATGCGTCTTTCGTCGTTTCGAATCTGCGAAGAAGCAGATAGACGAGCCATTTTTTAGAGAGGCTTTCTTTAGTGCTGTTTTTGAAAGTTTCAGAGTTAATTTACTGTATGATTTTATTCGTTCCCTGGCTAGAAAGCTTTTTATAGAGAAAGAAACGTTGCAGTAGGTATGCCTTTGGCAATGTTTTTTTGATTTTCTGTAAGTAGTAAGACACCATTTTGTAAATACCTTATGCTAAGAGTCTGTTTCATCTCTTTTAGTGCTTTGAAGTTATTAATTATGGTTAGAAAAGTATTTTTTTTGGCTTTTAATGGCAGTTTAAAAGTCCAATATGGATTTAGGTTTTTTATGGTTCCCTCATAAAGAGGTAAGTTTTCTTTATCCAAGCCCTCCGTACCATAGTTTTTATCGTGGGACATTATAGGGTATAAATTCAATTTAGGGACCACCCTCGGGATAAATCACCCTTGGGATGAACCACCTGTGGGATTCACCCCCTTTAATTCTCTTTCGGGATAACACATCTTTGAATTCACTACCTGTTTGGTTCACCACCTGTGAGATTCACCACATGTGGGATTAACCCCTTTTAATCCGCCGTTAAGATTCACCCTCAGGATAAACCTCTTTTATAGTATATTATCAAACGTTGATAGATGGAGCGGGGCGGAAAGAGAAAAGGGGGCGGGTTCCAGTAGCGTGGTATATTTTAATTATAGTCGCAGTATTTATGTATAAACATATATAATATTTTTTTCTTATTTTTTGTTGAAAAGTGTACCGATATAACTAATAACCAACTATTAAGCGTGTACATTTAATATATATATATATATATATATATATATATATATATATATATATATATATATATATATATATTAAATGTACACGCTTAATAGTTGGTTATTAGTTATATCGGTACACTTTTCAACAAAAAATAAGAAAAAAATATTATATATGTTTATACATAAATACTGCGACTATAATTAAAATATACCACGCTACTGGAACCCTATCTATTCTATTATATATATATATATATATATATATATATATATATATATATATATATATATATATAATAGAATAGATAAAGATGGCTAATTATTTGTTGTATATTTTTTTAGACTTACCGGTAAAAATTGTTAATTTTCATCTTAAGTGAGATCATGAGAAAGACGAATCACGCTCAGAAATCGGAACAAGAGTCTTCACTACTAGAAGTGTCCTTACCGGCATTATGAATAATTAGCGGCTCTGTAATTACTTCGACACGTGTATCTAGGTCCCACATTTTTTGCTCTACCTTTTGCACGTGTGCAACACGCTTTTTCCATGCATCTGCGGTGACGTCTGAGATGGCTTCTTCAAGCAAGATTTTTAGGTCTTTTAATTTAAATGTCACGTTTTCAGCAGCCACCTGATTTTTAATTTGTGCCCATATAAACTCGATGGGATTCAATTCACAGTGATAGGGAGGTAAACGCAATATTATTACACCCCGATCGCGTGCCATCTCATCAACCACATACTTGGGAAATTCCGACTTTCTAACTTCACAATTTCTAATTATTGGACTTTAAGCATAGTAGGCTCAAACTTCAAACCTTTTGAACTAAGCCACTCCATTATTTATCCTTTTCGCCACGAAGAAGTAGGAATACTTTCCAATCGACGGCTGTGATAGGGCGCATTATCCATGACTACCACCGAACCAGGCTCAATATGCTCTAAAACAGAAGAAAACCACTTCTCATAAACTTCAGCATTCATACCTTCGTGATAATCTCCTGTCTTTCGTGACTCAAAAGCATTAAGCCCGCCATCTACAAATCCGGAATTACTCCCGATATGTGTTATAATTAGTCGGCGTCCTTTTCCAGATGGAGCTTTTAAACCCGTAGACAACCCATCAAGGAAGGCTTGTCTCGCACCTCTAACATTTAAATCTTGCCAAACTTTTGATCGCGTGACCCTCATTTAACCAAGTTTCGTCGGTATAATAACTTTTTCTACCCGCCCGTCGACGTAATGAAATTTCTTCTAAAAATTTTCTTCTCCACAACACAATTTCCTTTTTTTCTATTAAAACACTTTTCCGGTTTCTCTTTAAATATTGTATGTTCATTTCGCGCAGAGTGCGTAACAGAACGCGAAGAGAAATTTTTGGCAAGCTATCATCTTGCCTGATGGCCTGCATGATTTTCTTTATACTGGGCATTTCATTTCGAAAAAAAACTCGTGCACTTGACCTCGAATGGCATATTTAATGTCTTTATCCAGCGCAAATTTTCCTCTTCACCGAGTTTCTTTCTTTATTTCTTTATTTTTACTACACTGCGGATCTTGATTCTCAACATTGTCTTCACGAATTTTTTTAATGTATTAAAAACAGTGCGACTTGCCACTTTCGTGAAAAATCCGCACATTTCTGCTGCATCCTCAAGAGGTATTTGCGGCCATTTTTCGCGAATACCCTCGTAAACATTTTTAAACATTTCGCATTCACCTGCACTTATAGTTTTGCTAGTGGAAACTGAATCTCATAAATCTAAATTCTTAAGATTTAAATGGTATAAAAAGCCAGACAAAGGCCAGCCGCTTATACCGGGATCGCTCGGTACCTAGTTTAGTAGCATAGCAAGTAACCCACATTTCATGCAGATTTATTAGTGATAACTTCGGTATACAATGCAAACAGCAGCTGCCTGTCTCGTGAAGGGACACCTGCAGCGACGATGCGTTTTGTCCCTTTTCCACTAAGGGTAATATTATATTATCGGATGCAGAGGACGGAGTCATTTCCATTTAATTAAGAAGTTACGTTTAGGCAGATGCTCGTTTAGAACATGATTTATGTGAAACAGTTAAGTTGTAGGTTTTGACCAGTGAAGTGCGTATTATAAGTGTTTTTGTTTTTAGATACTTGGTTTATGTAAGTGAATTTTTATTATAATAATGGCTTTTTGGCGCCCTTTTGAGGTAGATGAAAGCGAATTATTAAATGTTGAATTACCTTCGGTACCGACCGTGGCATCGCCAGTCGAAACATGTCCGGAGTTTAATAAAGATTTACATGTTCAAAGTCAACGAATAATTCTAAATATTTACGGCTGTTTAAAAAAAGAAAATCCGGCACAGTCAGATAAAGCCATTATAAAAAGAGTTAACGAATTAACACAACTTTCGATATCTACAATTTATCGCGTAATTAAAACAAGAGATGTTACAGATCATTCGGTAAAGCGAAAGAAAAATAATCAAAAGTTTCAGAAAGTTGACGATGCAGCAAAAGATGTCATTAGACGAATTGTGTACACTCTAACCTAATCTAACCTTTGTTTATAAAATTCGCGTCTTGGGACATTTGATCCCTCCGACACGAGTAAAGGGACAGGCCTAATAGCTTTACCTTGCTAGCTGTAACTCGTAAGGAAATTCAACCTGGATACATGTCTTGGGGAAGATGGTTTAAAGGAGGACAATTATTCCAAAATTCTGCTGAGAAATGGACAACTTTAATCGGACAATTAAGCGAATTGGGCCCAGCGGCGGTTTTTTTGCTGAGTGCCTGGCAGGACAATCCATGAATAGAGTCTATATACAGGAAAGAGGACGAAAGTCTTCCGCCTTAGTAATTAAATTCAGTCTGGCGGTCTCCGCGGTTGTCGTTACGATTGAGTGAAACGCATGAAAGACATGCACTCCGCGACTGGAAATTAGACGCAGGCTTTTGTACTCAGATGTAGGAAGTCTACACTTGGTACTTGTTAATTTGGGATAAATCAACGTTCTTGGTCAAGGGAGTCTTGCACCGACTAGTGGGACCAGAACGGTATTCACGAAACGGTAAAAATGGTTTATTAGACCGATAGTGGTCTAAGTTATAATGCCAGGAAAAAACCTAGGAAAAATAATTATAGTCAAGAGGCGTGGCCCTGGCTAATAACGACAAGAAAATGACATGCATAACGCATCCGAGCCATTACGTGTGTCCTTGGTTCTCAGTTGAATAGCTGATCTCGATCATGACAAACCGCGCGTCGTAAAGGTACGCCCATACGTGCGCGCCTGGGGAGCGGACGACGGTGTAAATATAATATAGTTACACTTACTGCAAAACGATCATAAAAATAACAATGTATTTATGCCATTAATTTAAAGTCTTAATTATCGGTCAAACAGACCTTTTAATTTTTAATTGGGTGGTTTAATTATGCATTATGAGCAACTATGTACGCCCATGAATACAGTTATTTCTATGGTTAAACATCGTTTTTGCAGATTCAGTTAGGTTTTGATATACTTATAAATAATATTTGGTTAAAATGTTAAAACTTTTTATTGTGTCCCATCTTCAATTGGTTAGAATATTTTGGGACGCCTATGGCTGGACCTTATCGGCACTGCTGCGTCAAAGGTGTCGGCTTCGTTACTTTTTTTTGCTGTTTCACTTTCCATCAGTTAAAGTATAAATGCCGATATTTCATATTTTTCTTGGGTGGGCCCTTTGAAAGGGTTCCTCCACTAGACGTGGACTCGTTTTCCATATTTTATACACTAAAAAACCGTACACAACTAATAGATTAATAATTAAATAATTAATTATAAGCAACACAACTCCCACTCGCACCGACTATGATTTTTAAATAAGCTCGCGACGTTTTTGAAGAAATCGCCAGCTGATATTCGCATGTCTTTTTCTATAAAGAACTCTATCACACACTGAAGAGAGATAAATATCACCCATGCCGATAAACATGACAAATGATAACTTCGATTTTAACCCTCCAATCAGAGCGCAGTGTGGGCGTTGCCAGGGTCCGATTTTTGAAGGCAATTATTATATTTTACAAAACAATTTTCATTTTCAATAAAATATTTTCAAAAGTAAGAGATTTTCCGCGGATTTTAGCGACCTAATTTATATTATACGTAATATATATAAATTCATTAGTTTATATGGCTAAAATTAGTGTTTGAGTTTTCCTTGTTATTATACGCTTTCAGCAATTGCCACCTAGAAGCTGGGATCCTCATGCGTACCCATGATTCGGCAAAGCGGCAATAATTTTACATTATGATATTTCACTTAACTGTACACTTTGTTCCTTAACCCGCTTTTGCGTGAATGTGAACAAGACTACTGACGTCACTGAAAATATTTTTGATTTTATAGTATAGACCAATTTAAGAAGAGGCAGTATGGTGGTGTTTTGATGTCAGTTAGATCGAGAAGAACAACCATAAGGCCAGTTTGTTCCATTTTTATTTATAATTATTTAAACATTTAATTTCACAATTTTATCTGGTAATCTCAACAAAATTTCTTTCATTAATTATGTAATGGCAAATTGGTTGCCATCATAATTTACTATTTTAGCTAAAATAATGTGCGCCCTATTCGAATTCTTGAATATCGACTAGCGGTTAGTATTTATTATATTTAGTTTCTATCAAATGGCACAAACCAATTCAGCTTAGATATTTTTCGAAACAGCTTAAGTACTATGTAAATATGTAAAAGTGTATACTATGTACAAAATTTGTAAATAATGGGTCTGATATTATTAATGTAATAAAAGTTTATTTGTGTGGGACCCAGATCTTTTTGTTTGCGATATTCAGGTGCGTTCGTGGTGACATTTTTTAAAGGGTTTCTGTTTTTACCCCGAATCAACAACATAAAAAAAACAGTGGCGCTCATAATAAAACATCATAAGTTATTTACCACAGAACAAGAAAGTAGCCATGGCCGGACCAACGAAACTCAATCTCACCGAATTCTAGCTAGGGCTTATAATATTAAACAGCTAATATTGTAATAATAGAGCCCCCTCGGGGGCGATTAGGCGGTCTACGCATACTAGTTATTAATAGAACGTTTTCTTTCTGAATGTCATCAAACGTCATTTTTATTAATTGCAATGCCCCTGGCATTCCCATTATCAAAACTACCTACAACAATAATTACAATAAACAAAACAATTTATTACACGCGTACTTTTTAAATATTTACCTTCCACAATTTTCACCACTAGATTCTTTTAGGAATAATTTAATTTGCTCACGCGTCAAAACTTTTGATTTCTTTGCCTGATAATCTACTGACTTTTTTTTTCAGGAAAGGTACCAATTTTTAAAAAATTCCTTACATCTATCCCATCTCGTACGTTAAGCCAGAGACTATAAAGAATATAGACAAATTCTCGAATACTCCGAAATGGGACCGAAAGCGGGTCTACGTTGAAATATTTTGGTGGTTTTACTGGTTTATGGTTTACGAATTTGTTTGTTCACCATTATAAATATATATAGTAGACATATATACAAACATATATAATGGTGGACAAACAAATTCCTAAGCCATAAACCAGTAAACCCCCAAAATGTCTCAAGGGAGACTCACTTTTTGGTCCATTTTTATTACACGTCAGTGTTCGTCTATGTATTATTTAGTCTATGGTTAAGCATGCACTTCAATATAATATAGATGCTTCCTAAAGTTGACAACTGAAAATTTTGATTTCTCCATCAAATAAGTCAATAAGATGTTTTCAGACAACTTCTTAATCTTAACTCTTTGTTTGTAACACCAATCTTTGAAGTCGCTGTTATATTTTTTCATTTACATTAAACTGTTGTTCTTTTCAGAGCAATAACATTTTTTATAATGACATAATTTTCACGGTTGCACAAAAAATAGTGTGTATTCCATGACCGCCAATTATTGCGCGATCTATAGAGATTATCTTGCTTCGGCCGCAAGCGGCCTCGGTGATAAGTTTTGTGTCGGAACGCTAAAAAGGAATTTCGCAGCCTTGATACACAAATAACTGTTTCTCCACATTTGACGCGCCTCGTATAACTGAGTAGCGATAAACTGCTAAAAAAGCCTTAACGTGGATAACCTTTGAATCTTGGTGGATTCCAAGATAGTACTTAACGCAACATATTTTTTTTATATATATTGTAGGTTGGGTTGGGTTGAGTTCGATAACAGCGAAGCAGGATTAAATTTTATTCCGCCAATAAACTAATAGATTTTTTTATCTTTTGAGAGCCAACGAAGGACTATGTAGGTACTATATACCTATACTATGTAACCTGGGTGTACTAGGAATGTCAGACTCACACATTTGTTGAATCTTGGTAATTTGTGATATATATGTAATACATAAATACCTATATCTTGAAGAAAATCTTTAAGCCTAGGCAGATCTAGTCAGGCAGAGTACTAAGAATACACAGGATGTTCTAAAACTATTTTAAAAAGCAATTGTTCATCTTGAAGCAAAAGCTAGTGAAAATTAAATTAATAACCCCTCATTTATTTAACCGTGTTATCCAAAAGGATATATACCTATACAAGATAACTGACAGTAAGTTATGACCTGTTAATATTGGACCAAACATTAGATGCGTCACTTTTTTTGGAGCTCAGTAGATACATATTATTAAAACAAGATTACTTTTTAAATTGTTGAATTTAATTTATTTTACTGGCCCATTTAATTCTACAATATAAGTGGATATAGTACTTCCATTAATAGTTTAAATAAAACGCCACCCCATTTAAAATCCATTGTTCCTCTTCATCTTCACACTCTACTTCCAAACTTGTTAACTGAAATTTTCTGGTCGAATCTGTATACAACGGGAACGTAAAGAACTTTTCGTTGTTTACGTTTTCCTAAAAAACACATATATTAAAATAAACACATGTAGGAAAAAAGTAGTTACTTAAAGGGAGTGTGACCCAAAAGTCTTTTTGTTTTTGATAAATCAAAGAAAAAATCTAAGAACTCTCGTGACAACCGCACTTTCTACACAAAATAATAACGGAGATAATGCCTGGTAAACAATAGTGTGGTTCGACCTGTGACGTCACACCGGCTAATGTGCAAGACATATGCTATGCATCATTCACGTTTTATGCAGTCGTTGACCCGTCTTCTACGTGTCGTGTCATGTGACGCTTCGCAGTAATTAGGTCATTGTTTTTTTTATTGTGTTTATGTGTTCAGAAAGCAATAAGTAGGTACATGTTTTGTTCGTAAATGTAGCCGTAAATGCGCCGTCGCTTCTCAAGAAGTCCGAGAGAGCCATCCCGACTGTCACCGACTTCCCCTGAATGTAAAGTAAGAACTTTAGTTGTAATGTTCTCCCCATAAAATTCTTCCCTCAGATCCGAATTATCCCAACCAGTTCGTAAGGGAGTACGCGTCTGAGCAGCGTTTACTGGCTTCCGTATCTTTCCAGGTGGCGTTCGATCGTTCGTGAAGAATCGCTCTAGGAGGCCCTACCTAATTATATTCCTGAGCCCATGTCTATGTATTTTTATTTGTCCGGGATGACAGGTAGGTACTTAAAAGTACCTAATGTACAAAAGAACAGACGTTCTGTCTTTGTCTGTCTTCTGTCTAATTATAGTCGCAGTATTTATGTATGAACATATATAATATTTTTTTCTTATTTTTTGTTGAAAAGTGTACCGATATAACTAATAACCAACTATTAACCGTGTACTTTTATATATATATATATATATATATATATATATATATATATATATATATATATATATATATATATATATATATATATATTAAAAGTACACGCTTAATAGTTGGTTATTAGTTATATCGGTACACTTTTCAACAAAAAATAAGAAAAAAATATTATATATGTTCATACATAAATACTGCGACTATAATTAAAATATATACACGCCACTGGAACCCGCCCCCTTTTCTCTTTCCACCCCGCTCCATCTATCAACGGCACCGAAAATTATTTTGATAATATACTATAAAAGAGGTTTATCCTGAGGGTGAATCTTAACAGCGGATTAAAAAGGGTTAATTTATAATTTAAATTACATATGGAATGTGCGGCTCCCGGTCTCTTTTTACCCATTATGTGGTGGTGGTCACTTTCACTTTTAAATCTTCGAAAGGACATTCGCAGATACTACAAATTTTAGCATTATTAAAATATTTTTGTTCGTTTTTTCAGATAATTCCAAACATACTTAACTATATATATATATATATATATATATATATATATATATATATATATATATATATATATATATATATATATATATATATATATATATATATATATATATATATATATATATATATATATATATATATATATATATATATATATATATATATATATATATATATATATATATACAGGGTGACGCGGATCTAAATGTACATACGATACCATAAGATAGAGACCACCTTGGGGGTTCTAAATTACCCGCATTTAGTAGTCCAATCTCTAACCTTTACCGAGATACAGGGTGTTTTATGAGTTTTGCCCAAAATTTATTTTTGTAATATTTCTGTAAGCACTTGAAATAAAAAATTCATAATGGGTAAGAATATTTTGTACAATTTGTGGGTTTAAAATGCCATATGCAAAAGTTCTAAAATCCAGGTCCGTACTTAAAATAAAATTAGTTTTTAATTTTTTTTAAATTCAACACCCTGTATATCGGATTTTTGAAACTTGTAATTTCTACTCCAAACAACAACATATGATTCTATTGACATGGATTTCAAAGTTGCCGCACTTACCACGACGTCATAAAAAATAGGCGTTTTTAAGAAATCAATGAGAAAGTACATTTCAAATAAACAAAATCTGCTAAAAAATAGTTGGTAGCCTTAGAAAAGTGTCCATATTGACTAGAAATATTATGCACTACTTGTCGGATTAAAATGACATACGAAAGTGATAGAATCCAGGTCCTCACTTAAATAATAGGCCCATTTGTAATTTTCGAAATTTGACACCCTGTACATCAAATTTTGAAAAAAAAAATGCATTTGGAACGAGCATAAAAACTGAAATTATTGACATGATGTTCGAAGTTGCCACACTTATTACTTTATCGTAGAAAATAGGACTTTTGCAAATCTACATTTAGGTAAATTGTTTTATTAACAGTATTAATGGTTAAAAACAATAAGGATTGAATTCGAAAAATTGGGAATAAATATTAATACCTAGAACAACTTAAAATAAACCTAAATCAACAACAATTAATTAAAATAACACAAAGATAATCATACGTAGTACCACAGATCCATATAGCTACGCAACAGGTAAATACTCCAATGGTCTACGCGCGAGGTATGAAATGTTCACCGGCTTCGAAAAGCGGGTGAACCAGTTCAATGACCGATGCATTTACGTGTGCCGCATTGCCAAGTTGTGATTAAATCTAAACGCGTTCAAGCGACTGGGATCGACGGCAATTCATTTCTCTCAAAGCCTTCGCTGCGCAAAGATCGACGCCGTGAATAGCAACATGCGATGCGTCCGGGAGGTGCTAAGTGAGGTTATTTTAACTGTGGAAATTCAAGAAGAAATTACACAGTGAGATTGTTTAGATTTCCCATCAAATTTCTTTTTTTGTGATTTTATAAAACAAATTGTTATATAGTATATTATGTATTCTGTTTGCAATGTTATGTTCAATGTTTCGTTAAAAATAAAATCATAAATATTTCAGGGTTCGAAGATAGTATTTTTAAATATTTTAGCAACTATACAAGGGGGCCCACCATTTCCGACACGGGGGCATTAGGGGAACAATTTAAAATTATTTACACACATACACGGTGTCCCAAAGGAAAGATCTGATACAATTTTAAGTTTTTTTTCGAATGTCCTGTTTTTTATAACATTTTCGATTTCTAGAGACCAAAATAGAGTAAATTGACGCACCAAGTCTTAGTTTTTGGAATATTTTAAAATTCGTATCGCTGCGATTCGAATCGGCGTGCCAAACTGATAGTCTATGGCCGAAAACGGTCGTACCGAACCGTCCGTTCTAATATCTGTCGAAGATTGAATTTCAACACGACGCCACAGCACATCCGACGGTTCAAATCACCGATGCGAATGGAAAAAAAAGATCGCAGTCTGTTGGGGTCACCCGCCGCGTTTTTCCGTTTTCATCAGTTGAGGTTGGACTTTTAAGACAAAGTAGTGTTTTCATCAAAAAGTTATACGGGATGTTGAAAATATTAAAATATTCTGCATTTATACCAAGGTGACCAATAACTTCCTTATTTTAAATGCCACCTTCTGTATACAGGGTGTTACAAAAAGATGTTAAGAAATTTTAAAGGCAGATCCTACATCTAAATATGAAAATAAGTTTACATAGACGTGGATCCTTAAACGCTTCTTTTTCGAGATATAGGGGGCTTCTGTGCGGCAATCTTCTTAGATCTTTCAAAGGCCTACGACTGTCTGGATAGGGAGTTATTGCTTAAAAAACTCGACATAAGTAATTATATGGTGTCAGGGGAAATGCCAAAAAATGGCTTGGGTCTTATCTGGGTGACAGAAAGCAAACTGTATCAATTACAAAGAATGGAAAAACAAGCAAATCAGAAATAGAAACCAATAATATAGGCATAACACAGGGAAGTGTTTTGGGACAGATTCTTCTTATTATATTTATCAACGATTTGGCTTACATAACGGACAAACACTATCAACATATATTGTCAAATATGCTGATGACACTAATTTAATTGTAGGTGGTGAAAATATAGACGAACTCACTAAAGCGAAATATTTTTTTAATCTTGCCAATGAATGATTTACAAAAAATAGATTAATTTGTAACAAAGATAAAACTAATATTATTTTATTTAGAACAAAACAGTCAACCGTAGAAAAACCATTAAATTTAGTAGTTGATAGTAAAGAACTCCCATTTTCAAGAGAAGCAAAATTTTTAGGGCCTCTATCAATGGGCATATCGACTGGTCATATCATTTAAATAATTTAGAAAAAAAACTGGGCTCTGTTTGTTATGGCATCCGAATCATGGGTAGGTATATATATATGGGAGAAAAGACTCAGAATGCTGTATTGTTCAAATTTTGAGTCTGTTTTGAGATACGGAATTGTTTTTTTGGGAAAGGCACAACTCAATCCAAAATATTCTTGTAGTCCAAAAACATGTGATAAGGGTTATCAAAAAAATGAAGTATAGAGAAAGTTGTAGGGGTGAGTTTAAAGACTTGGGAATACTTACTGTTTATGCCGTTTATATCTATGAATGTTTGGCGTTTTTCTTTAAGCATAGAGATATGTTATATGTTTAATCTAATAGTTATCATGAATATATAGAACACGATCTTTAAATGTTTTATATCCAATACATAGACTAGCACTTACAGAAAAATGTCCTCATTATATGTGCTTAAAATTATTTAACACACTGCCAAATGAAATTAAACAAATAAACTCACAAAAACATTTTAAAGTTAAAATTGGGAAACTGTTAATTAATTTAGAACCCTGTAGTCTAAACGATTTTGTTAATTGAGCTTTATGTATTTCTTTTTTTGACGTCATTTCTTTTTGTGTTCCCTGCTTTGTGGTCAAGCCTTGAAATAAAGAAGTTTATTATTATTATTTAATATTTTCACACCTCAAAAGTATTCCGAAGAGCTCTATAGGACAAATATGCGAAGACGATTTAGAGCATGTATTAAGCACGGAGAAGTCATTTCCAGCATCTACCATAAACTAAAATCAAAATGCACAGTTTTCTGAACAAAAAATATTAAAAAAAAATTATTATTTGTTTTTATTGTAAGAAATAAATTACTTTTTATCTCGAAAACGGTGTGTCAGAACAAAAAAGCTTAAGAGACAGTTTTCACGCAGAATTGATTGGACTTCAAAAAATAAATACCAATTTTTTCAAAAAATCAGTGGCGTGTCATTTTTTCGCTAAAAATAAAGAATTTCCCCTCACGAACGCCACTGATGCAAGTACTTTAGAAAATAAACTTTTACACTTAAAGGTGCCCTTTAATTACATACTGGCGTGTACCAAAATTCATGTCAATATCTTAACGCATTTTCGAGAAATTAAAAAGAAACATTTAAAAAAGAAAATATTAAACACCCTGTATCCCGAAAAAGAAGAGTTTGAGAACCTATGTTTATATAAACTTATTTTCATATTTCTAGATGTAGAATCTGCCCTTTTAATTTCTAAACATCTTTTTGTAACACCCTGTATAATAACGTATTCAAATGCCAAATAAAATTTTCTCTAACTTATTAGATTTCTCTTTCTCTAATGGTTTCCTATTTTTTTTTAGCAATTTCTTTGTTTTTGAAATAATACACTTCCGTGAAAACAGGTCGTTGTGACACAGCTGTAATAATAAAAATGATTTTTCTATTTAAAAACATGATGTGTTACCGTATGGTATTTAATTAATAATAAACGTAATCATCATCCAAGAAAAATTACCCTTTTTACTCTAAAAATAAATCTAATATTAAAATAGTTATAGTCTGGATTTCTTTAACATTATTATAAATTAAGAGCCTACATATTATATTTAAAAAGTATTGTGCAAGAACAAGAAGTCTTGTGCTTATCTATTATAACTTATTTTTAACTGTGTTCTATATAGGTGGTAGATATCAAGAATAAATAGTATTAAATTAATTAAATTAATATTAAACATAAATACATGATATTTTTCAAATGACTGATTTCGCCGTAAAAATTTTAAAAATTAAAATATCTCGAAAACTACTGACAATTTCAATAAACATGTTATACTAAAATTTACTCATCAATTTACTATCAATCGTAAAATCCGAATATGTAAAAATATATAGGGTGTTCTATTTAAAATAAGAAAGTTGGTACTTGCCCAGAAAAAACTAAACACGCTGTATACGTAAAAACTAAATACTTAAAAAATTAAAGTCAAGACAAGAAACTTTTGTCTTTAACTTTCTTTTGAAGCTCTTACAGATTCTGAGATCAGATAGTGGGTCATCTTATGTGGACCACCCTGTACATATGTTGTACCTAGTATCACAGATCCATATAGCTACGCGTAGCTATATGAATCTGTGGTAGTAAATTTACTTCGGATATTAAAAAGCGATTTAAAAATGTCAAAGGATTTTTGGATTTTGCTTAATGTATTTTCTATATATAAAATGTCTATTTTTTCTTAAAATACAAAAATGCTTTTTTCTATACATTAATTGACTATTTTTAACAGCTTATTTAATTTAAAATATTTAATGGTTAATTAAATGGCGTCATTTAGGACTCGGTTTGTGGTTGTTGCTTTCCCACTCTGTATATCATTTACTTAAATACATTCTTGAGTCAAAGATATTCGCCTCTAATGAATGTAAAAGAAAGAGGCTTTCTTCCAAAAAACCATTCAATTGATAAATTTGTTTCCGAACAGCAAACATGTAGGAATGGGTGCAGTAGTCTTTTTTTTTGAGACGCAGTTTATAACATTATAAAACAATAGGTATTAATTACACTATTTCAGACGACATTTTTTTTAAGTGAAACATCCATACTAAATTATGGATATGATAATATGTAAAATAACTAAAACTGTGAGACCGCAAGCATGTAAGAAAAGTTTAAAATATAAAACTTTTTTAGCTTCTGCGCAACTACGAAAGAAAATAATTCCAGTTAAACGTAAAGTGGAAAAGTAAATCATTTCATTAGGCAATATAATATAATACACGATACGACGATTACGACGAGCGAGCAGTCGGTTTTTTGAATTTGCTGGAGAACGCTTGTAACCACCCGACTTGGCGGCGAGCTCTTGTTCCTCGAAGGACAAGCTAACTTATCGGCCCGCTCAAGAAATACATTGCCGTTTGGCAACACGGGGCGGTCTGAATATTAAAATATAGACAATTTGCGAACGGCCTGCCCTCTAGGTCGGCGATCGACGGAAGACACATTGCTCCATTTACAATATGTATCTGTTGCGTAGCTATATGGATCTGTGGTAGTACAAGGCATACTGTTCCTCAAAAACACATAATTTAACAATAAAATAAATTATTTTAGAAGATTTTCAAAATGACCGCCATTGACTTCTTCACACTTCTAGGTATTAATATTTGTTCCCAATTTTTTGAATTCAATCCTTATTGTTTTTAACCATTAATACTGTTAATAAAACAATTTACCTAACTGTAGATTTTCAAAAGTACTATTTTCTACGATAAAGTAATAAGTGTGGCAACTTTGAATATCATGTCAATAATTTCAGTTTTTATGCTCGTTCCAAATGCATTTGCTTTTCAAAATTTGATGTACAGGGTGTCAAATTTCGAAAATTACAAATTGGCCTATTATTTAAGTGAAGACCTGGATTCTATCACTTTCGTATGTCATTTTAATCCGACAAGTAGTGCATAATATTTCTAGTCAATATGGACACGTTTCTAAGGCTACCAACTATTTTTTAGCAGATTTTGTTTATTTGAAATGTACTTTCTCATTGATTTCTTAAAAACGCCTATTTTTTATGATTTCGTGGTAAGTGCGGCAACTTTGAAAACCATGTCAATAGAATCATATGTTTATGCTTGTTTGGAGTAGAAATTACAAGTTTCAAAAATCCGATATACAGGGTGTTGAATTTAAAAAAAAACTAAAAACTAATTTTATTTTAAGTACGGACCTGGATTTTAAAACTTTTGCATATGGCATTTTAAACCCACAAATTGTACAAAATATTCTTACCCATTATGAATTTTTTATTTCAAGTGCTTACAGAAATAGTACAAAAATAAATTTTAGGCAAAACTTATAAAACACCCTGTATCTCGGTAAAGGTTAGAGATTGGACTACTAAATGTGGGTGATTTAGAACCCCCAAGGTGGTCTCTATCTTATGATATCGTATGTACATTTAGATCCGCGTCACCCTGTATATAGTTAAGCATGTTTGGAATTATCTGAAAAACTACTGTTTCGTCTTCCTCGGTGTCTACGTTGTTAAAAGACACCACATCGGCTCATCAGAGGCCTGACAGTAGCATGAGCATTTCTGCTCCCATATAATTCCATAGTTCTCGCCTATAAATGACAAAATGAAAGTTTTTAAACGGTAGGGGTTCTTGAGATTCCTCTCTGATAAATGACATAGGGATCCTTATCGGATCTCCCATGGTAGCTTGGATGTGGGAGTCTCGCGACCTCTCCATGCTACCTGCGACATTCTCATTTATGAACATAGTTAACTATGTTTGGAATTATCTGAAAAACTACTGTTTCGTCTTCCTCGGTGTCTAAGTTGTTAAAAGATACCACATCGACTCATCAGAGGCCTGACAGTAGCATGAGCATGTCTGCTCCCATATAATTCCATAGTTCTTGCCTATATATATATATATATATATATATATATATATATATATATATATATATATATATATATATATATATATATATATATATGTATATACAGGGTGGTCTGTAATGAATGCGCCAAAAAGCAATCCTAGATTAATTTCGTGAAAATAATGATACTGAGCCAAATATGCCTTAATAAAATGCCTCTCATTAATGAGATACAGGGTGGTAAAGTTCAGTTCTCAGAATTGTTATTTCTTTATAGCTCCAGTCGTTTTTGAGATATCGACGTTAAATCTGGGAATCGGGGGTTTTCAGGGATGGGAAATACGATGGTATTCCATTTATTGACACAATATGTAGAGAGCGCTATTTACACCTTATACACTCATTATTTCATGCCATAACTTTCTTATTAGTACCGTTCTTCTATTTGTTATTGAAAATTTTGAAAGAGTGACGTTTTTTTAAAAAAAAGGTATACTACATTTATTTCGATTAAATAAGCCGTTTTCGAAATATTTGCATTTTTTCGTTCTATTGCACAGTCAAAAAAATTTAAACATTAAAACTGAAATAACGGACTTGACTAACGAATAATTAATTGATCATGAACAAATAACAAAAAATCACTTCAACAAATACAAAAAATGTCCACCATTCACTTTTATGCATTTTCTTAATCCCTTCACCAAATAGCGTCGTACTTGGAATAAAGTTCCTTGCTTATTCCTGATAACATTGGTGGAACCATGAATTTTTGCAAAAGTTGCTCACGGGTACGGATTTCTTCCGTGTACACTAAAGATTTGATAAAACCCCAAAGGAAGAAATCCAAAGGATTAAGATTCGGGCTACGCGGCGGCCATGGAATTTCACTGCCACGACCAAACCATCTATGAGGCAGCCATTCATCTAGATAGTTGCGAACTGCAACTGGATAATGTGGTGGAGCACCATCGTGCATAAACCACATGTTTTGTCATAAATTTAAGGGTATATCATCGAGTAGATCCCGCAAACCATTTTAAAGAAACTGCAAGTAATTACTGGTTACCATTAAGTCTTGCGGCAACTCATAAGGCCCAATAATAGAATCACCGATTATGCCACACCAAATATTGATAGAAAATTCCTGCTGAATATGTCGTTCTCTCGTTAAGTGTGGATTTTCCACTTCCCATGTATGGTTATTTCGCCAATTAAACACACCTCGTCTGGTGAAGGTCGCCTCGTCCGTGAAAAGGATTCTATTGATAAAAGTTGGATCGTGATTGTGATTGTTAAGCAGTAATTGACAAATCTGAAGTCTGGTGTGGTAAATCGGTTGGTAGATGTTGAACGGGGTTAAAATGATATGGCTGTAGTTTTTCGGTGTGTAAAACTTGTGTTCTTTTCACATGACTCGCATTTGCCAAATGTCTTGTACTTGTACTTGGATTTTCACCCACTCGTACTAAAATCTGTTCTTCTTGTTCTACAGATACTTTTTTTGGACGCCCAACATGATTCTGGGGACGAAAAGACCCTGTTTCGCCTAGTCGAGCGTATAATCTTTGAAAAATATGTCGATCCGGCTGCCTTCTATTTGGATATTGTTGTGGATAGCGTCTTGGTGCAGCACGACTGTTAAAATTTTCTTGAGCGCAAATGCAAATCATATCTCTCATTTCACTGCTGGAATATTCATTATACCTAGGCATATTAATTACTTGAAGTTATTTCTATTCAGATTTAAATTAACATCAAAAGACCTTTTATTCAATTTAATAAATTATTAAAATTTAATAAATAATTAACTAATATTATACGTAACGTATTGTCAAGTATCCATGATTCATTTTTTGGCCAAAGCCTACTACTGTCCTAACGAACAGATTTTGAGTTCTCGATTTGACTGTGCAATAGAATGAATAAATGCAAATATTTCGAAAACGGCTTATTTAATCGAAATAAATGTAGTATACCTTTTTTTCTTGAAAAACGTCACTCTTTCAAAATTTTCAATAAAAAATAAAAGAACGGTACTAATAAGAAAGTTATGGCATGAAATAATGAGTGTATAAGGTGTAAATAGCGCCCTCTACATATTATGTCAATAAATGGAATACCATCGTATTCCCCATCCCTCAAAACCCCCGATTCCCAGTTTTCATGTCGATATCTCAAAAACGACTTGATCTATAAAGAAATAACAATTCTGAGAACTGAACTTTAACACCCTGTATCTCATTAATGAGCGACATTTTATTAAGGCATATTTGGCTCAGTATCATTATTTTCACGAGATTAATCTAGGATTGCTTTTTGGCGCATTCATTACAGACCATATATATATATATATATATATATATATATATATATATATATATATATATATATATATATATACAGGGTGTTATGAAATTCACTGCATATATTGAAACCGGTGAATGCTGGTATGAATTCAGACTGAATAAAAATATTCATAAATGGCGCTTCATGATAAAAAATGGTAGATATCGCCCCGCAAAAAAAAATTTTTTTGTAACTACGCACCACTGGCAATAAATACATGGCCATATAAAAAACATCGACAAATGTCAGTTACAGAAAAAACTCTTTTGTTTTGACGTCAGAAGTCACTGTGACGTTGCCAATTCTTCCTAGAATATTCCTATGTAACAGGTTTGAAAAATAATAGATTTGTTATCTTTAAAGTAAGAAATCATACTAAATCTTTTAAAACATTCAAAAATTCAAAAAGTTAAAATACTTACTACAACACAAAAAAGCCAGAGAACAGCTGTTCAAAACAAGAGTAAAATTTTGTTCCACTAGGCCAACCAGAAATTTTTGGAAGAAAAAGAGTACCTGTACAAAAATTTTGGTTCCAAATTAGCTTTAAACAAAAAACTCCTAACACTTAAGCATGTCCTTTTTTTTATTTGCCTATTTTAAATCATATTTAATAGAAAATTTGACTTTTATTAACAGGTTTATTTATATCGTCCTTAATTTTTAAGCGAAATTCCTCACAACTAAATTAATAATAAACTTTACCTTCAAAAAAAAATTACGACAAACAACATTCAATAACTCTACAAAATAACTATAAAAACGAACGCGCTTCCAAACGACGCATTACGAGCCTCTTGACTGGAAGTAAAGTCCAAAATGAAACTTCTCTGACGGACTCGCACGCTGTTCTTCAAACAATAATAAAGGTTATTATTACTACACAATACAACCCATCCGTTTGGTTAAAACATGAAAGTCTGACAAACACTACGAAATGTTTTGTTTTCTTATAAATAATCAACACTATAAACACATACGAATCATACGATAGCACCTTTAATAAATTGAAATCTTTTTTTTTCACTTGGATGACAGAATTTTACAAGCCGGCCGATAAAAGTGCGCGGTCGGAGCTGGCGGAACCACTGCACGCACTCGTGATGTTGCGCAGTCACCTAACGCGTCGCTATGCCACATATTTAACCAATCACAGCGTGAGCTTTCGTCGCGGACGCGTCCGGCGAAAATTGAAGCGTGAAAGTGGTAGCCGTTAGCTCCTCTTGGCGCAACAAATAGATGGAGAGAGTAGAGCGAGAACGAGAAAAGAGAGAGAGCACGACGTCCGAACGTATGATCAAAGCGTGTCGCCTTGTAAAATTTTATGTCGATTAATCGAGAACAAAAAAATAGATTTGTAAAAAAAGCGAGCATTAAAGAAGATATGGGGAATATTGTTGAAATATCTTTTTTTTAAATACTTTATTATGTACTAGCTAATATGCTTTACTGTATAAGCAACCACACATGCCTGCGTGTATTATGGGTTGCGTATAGTTATACATTTTTTTAGCAAAAAAGAAGAGAAGTCAGGTCTTAGCCATAACCTTAATTGTTTATTTATTATTTTTGTGTGAATTGTCAAATTTTTTTTATTTTTATTAATACTGAATTTGGATTATAGTAAAATGTTCCCTGCACAAAGGTTTTTAATTAATAATTTAGAAAACAATGTACGTATGTATGAAAATCGGGTTCAAAAGCGTGTGATGAGAGACGAAAGTGATCCCTTTTCGCTACACGACACAAGGTTTATAGAATTATTTCGTCTCAACAAGGACTTAGTGGCATATCTGTTTAATAATTTGGTGGACCATTTAGAGGCAGAAAATAAGGTCAACCAGAATACCCACACAGACAAAAATTCTAATTATTGCTTCAAGAAGGTTCTTTGCCACAGGCAATTATCAATGGGGCATTGCTGAAGAATTCTTGTTATCTACAAGTCGGTAAGTAGTGAGGAGTAGATGCACCTATGAAGTGGCCAATGCAATAGTGACTATTTTAGGTCATTTGTGGATTAGGTTTCCCAGAACCCCACAAGAAATTAACGAAGCTCAAAGGGGTTTTATGGAAAAGCTGGATTTCCTGGAATCATCGGGTGCATTGACTGCACTCGGATTTAATTCAAAAAATTGCCAAATTATTTGTAACTATGATCTACAAATCATTAATTTCAATGCCAAATATTGTGGTTCGACCAAATTTTATATGGAGGGCATCTGCAGTGAAAAATTTATTGGAGCTTACATACAACAGGGGTTAGTATTTACAGATTAATAATATGTTTTACCTAAAAATATTTATTTTTCTGAAGTTAAAAAATCTGTTTTTGTATGTTATAAATGTATGTAAGGAAATCCTACCTAATCTTTTGATTAACTTTGCCTTGCATTTATATATTTAAGATCTTGGTCTATATTCATAAAAATAAACATAGCTTCTTGGCTAATGGAAATCTTCATAGCCATAACACTAGAGGTAGACATTTTTTTCGATTGGATCGTCCAAATCACAGTTTCTATAAGAAATCACCAGTTTACTCCGGTTGTAGTCTCTATAATGGATTTAATCATTCGCTGAGACAAAAAACGTCTATTGTATTATTTCGGAAAAAATTGAAGGACATTTTAGTGAGCAATTGTTTTTATTCCATTGAAGAATTTACTGTATACTATGACAGTGTTGTTAATGCTAATGTTTAATTTTTTTGTCCTTAATCGTGTATTTGTTTCCGTCTTGGATTGTGATTGTTAACTTTATATATTTTTTAGTGACGTGTCTTATCTATATTATGTATATAGCCGAAGGATGAATAAATATTTGAACTTGAATTTGAATGAAAAAAAATTATATTTTTAGGTTTAAGAGCAGCCAAGGATAAATTTATTATTATTGATAGATGCAAACTATCCCATTGCCGACAAAAAAAAAGTATGTTGAATATAGAAAACAAAAAACAGCCTGTGATTTTGCCAGTAGAGGTGACAACCACTTGCAATGAAACAAGAAGGTTACAAAGTATCGAAAACAAATTAGAACAGACCCCCACCAAAACAGGTAATCAACTAAACAAAACATTTTACGAAATTTTTGTGAAGTCTGCTGCTTATAAGTGTTTTTATATTAAATGAAAATATGATTGGCTTAATCTATACCCCTGGTCAATTGATTTTTATTTTTGTCAATAAATTAGGACATCCCGTAAAGAGCTGATGGTAAAGTAGTGAAAGCACATATGTATAAGCTCTGTCCATAGAGAAATCATAAACCGATCAGCGCCAATCAAGTTTCAGCTATTTGGTCACATGGCAGTTTGCGGACTGGTTTCCAGTAATTTGATTGGCTCTGACTAGTTTGTGATTCTTCTGCGAACAGAGCTAATTACAATGTCAGATGATCCTTTTTCCCTTTTCGCCAGGGGCATCCATTTAGGGCTTTTGTAGGGATTTTTAGTACATCTTTTCTTTAAACATCTAATATAGTCAAGAGTCAGCTTAGTGTATTTATACTTTACAGATAGTTTTGTTTATACTTTTTTTTTAAACACTAATTATTTTTAGGGCAATGCCTTTCAAAGGAGATGACAATAAAAGAAGAAGAACATAAATTACACATGGAACAATCAAAAGAAGAACATGCAATAAAACTGAGAAAACATAAAATAGAACTAGACCTTTTAGAATTAGAACTATAAAAAAAGGTCTTAGCCTAACTCATCTTGATAAGTTTTAAAAGTATTAGAACAAATTATTTCATTTTTAAAAATCAGTGTTCTGCCAACTGATTTATCACCTAATTAGGTGATTATTTTAGGATGTAGCTTTTGTATGACCGGCTGTCAATTTTAAATGAGAATATAGAAGTAACTGTAAACAACTTTTATTCTGTTATGTATAATTGTTGTGATATGTTTGTACCTCTGAAACGGTCTCACCTTGGCAATAAATTTCCAATCTGGTTCTCACAAGAACTGAAAAATCTTATATTTCAGAAGAAAATCGCACACAAGAGATACAAACAGTTGAACAATCAAGAACATTACAATACTTTTCATCAGCTACGAATGCAATGTAGAAACCTAACAGAAGAATGTTATCAGCGGTATATCAGCAGCGCCGAAAACGCCATTACAGAAAATCCTAATTTTTTCTGGAGCTTTATTCGCTCTAAATCCAATCAGGGTGCAATTCCAAAGGAAATGCACCTTGATACACACAAAGCTGATAGTGGTTCTGACATTGCAAATCTCTTTGCCCAATATTTTTCATCGGTCTTCAACCCCAAACACTCTTTTAATCCCCAGCAAGCTTTTCCTGATGCATTTGACACTATCACTAATATTATCGTAAGTGCTACTGATATTCAGAGAACTTTGCTCAAGCTTGATGTCATTAAAGGTGAAGGTCCTGACGGTATTCCCAACAGAGTGTTAAAATCATGTGCACATTCTCTTTATCTCCCTCTATATTATATCTTCTCCCAATCTCTTACTTCTGGTAACTTTCCAAGCGTTTGGAAACTTTCATATGTTTGCCCTATCCATAAGTCCGGCAACAAGAATGACATTAAGAATTACCGACCAATCAGTATTCTTTCAGCAATACCTAAACTATTCGAACACTGCATTGAAACTGTATTAACTAATCACTTTCAACAAATAATAATTAGTCAACAGCATGGATTTATGTCGGGTCGATCTGTTTATACAGACGTTTTCCTCTATGTCAACTTCATTAACACATCCTTGGCATAGAATTCTGAGACTCATGCAATATACACCGATTTCAGCAAAGCTTTTGACAAGGTAAACCATGCCATCCTGCTTTCAAGGATATCAAGGTATGGGATGGCTGGCACTCTGCTCTCCTGGTTTGAGTCCTACTAAACATTTATTTATTTATTTATTTATTTAAAATTAGATGGCTACCTGTCTAAGCCCTTCCAGACGACGTCCGTAGTTCCTCAGGGCTCCCATCTTGGACCTCTTTTATTTAGCTTGTTTTTCAACGACTTGGGTAGTTTGTTATCTTCGAATCATTTACTGTTTGCTGATGATTTGAAACTGTACACATGTGTGACATCCTCTTGTGACATGGTTTCCCTGCAGAGGGATATAAACACTGTTTTTTCCTGGTGTCAGCTTAATGACATGTCGCTCAATGTCGACAAATGCTGCTTTATGAGGTTCAGCAGATCAAGGTGCCCATTTCCTTATCAATATTGTATAAATAGCATTCCTCTGAAGGAGGTGTTGGTGGTTAAGGATTTGGGCGTTTACTTGGACACTCAGTTAACCTTTACTGAGCATTTTGATGCTATAACTTCTAAAGCGAATTGAATGCTTGGTTTTATTAAGAGATCATGCAGGGACTTTAGAAGTGCATACGCTGTAAGAACTTTATTTATTTCTTTGTGAGATCCGTTTTAGAGTGTTCAAGCATAGTCTGGTCACAACACTATCAAGTTCATATAAATAGACTGGAAAGTGTCCAGCACAAATTTGTCAGATTTCTACTCTTCAAAAATTAATCTAACAGATTTTTATTTATTTATTAACGTACCACTTTACAAGTTGACAATACAAAATACATACTACAAGCAACATATTATTGTAAAATTGTCCTTTTGGCCAGATTCTTGAAATTACAATATGATACATCATTAAAGAAGTCCAATTTATCACAGTACTTATTCACACTTGATGATATTCTATTGACAGGATTATACAATAAAAACCAAGTACAACAAAGGGGCAGGTGCAGAAGAGTTACACTACGAGTTTGACGAAGAGGAACATGAATTTGAAAGTGCTGTGAACATTCAGGACTATTTATGTGATTATTAAACGTCTTATACGCAAAACAAATGTCATAGTATTCTCTTCTGCGCTCCAGGGGAGCAAGTCCCAAGTAAACCATCGTGTGATCGTCATTCAGATAAATTCCATTGACAGAGAGTTTAAAACGCGCGTATTTAATAAATTTTCGCTGTACGTTCTCTAGTCTGGCTATATGAACAGAGTAATATGGTGACTATGTTAGAAAATTCCAAAATATATCTCGCAAATGAAGTAAACAATACCTTAAGGGCATCTAAAGATGTAAAGTCTTTACTTATCCTTTTTATAAAACCTAACATTTTGTTCGCCCTGGCTATAATTATCCCAAAATGGTCACAGAAATTTAGCTTAGTGTCTAGATATACACCTAGGTCTTTAACAACATTCACTTCTTTGACACGTACATTATTTATAAAGTATCGGACAGGACCAATTTCACTTCTACGTCTACTAAATCGCATGAAGTTACATATTCAAGGACATCTCATTAGTTAGACACCAGTCATAGACTGAATTGAGGTCATTCTGAAGGTCAGCCATATCCTGCATAGAATCAACCTGGGTAAACACCTTCATGTCATCAGCAAAAAGCAGGGAATGAGAGGACAGCTGTGAACACAGCTCATTAATGAACAAGGTAAGTAGAAGGGGCCCTAGATGGGATCCCTGTGGAACTCCAGAAGTTGTAAGAAATGGGGTTGATAGATGTCCATCAAGTTCATCCAAGACAAAAGTGGACCTGAGAAACCATATCGAGCAAGTTTGAAAAGCAGAATAGAGTGATTTACTTTATCGAAAGCTTTACTAAAATCAGTATAAATCACATGGGTCTCTTTTCCAATTTGAAAACTTACAACCTTTTTATGGTTTGCCAGTAATGAAGCATCTAGTTATAGAGATGTAGCAGACTGATTTAATATAGCAAAGAGTTCACTACATAAAATTATAAAAAAGGACTCCCACTTTCTCAGTAATTTATCTCCAGAGATTATTACCTGGCCAACTACTGAGGAAAAAGTAGAGATCGAAAGATTTTTTAGAGAAAAATAATTTTCTGGGGTGATTGGTGTCATTGGCGGTACTCATATTAGAATCGATAAACCTCAAGAAGATCCAGATTCTTACCTTAACCGGAAGCAGTTTTACTCTCTTCAGGCTCAAGTTGTGTGCGAACACAAAAAGAGGATCAGGGACATTTTTGTAGGGTTTCCAGGATCGGTGCATGACAGTAGAGTTCTCAGAGCATCAACATTGGGTGAAACGTTGCAAGACAAATGTGGGGACCTTTTTATTATTGGTGATAGTGGGTAGGTACCCTTGTCTAAAACATCTTCTGATACCTTTTAAAGACAGAGGTGATCTAACAAGGCGCCAAAGAAATTACAATTATTTATTGTCCAAAAATAGATACATTGTTGAACATTGTTTTGGTTTGCTCAAACAGAAGTTTCGTCAGCTTTACCATTTAAAATTACAAAAAATCCCACTTATTTTGCATTTTATTAGGGCATGTGCTGTTTTACATAATGTGTCAATAGACAATAATTTTGCCCTCGAAGATGATGCTCGAGATTATGTAGTGGAACAGCCCAATGTAGAAATAGGTGCAGGTGAAGGAGCTGAAAACCGGGATGAGAGATGGCGTAGCAAAACGAAATGAAATAATGAATGCACTACCCTTTCGCTTATAGTAATTATAATTAACGTGTTTCTGATATTTCGTGACTGTTTAAATTTTTTTTTTTTGGAGATTTTTGGGTTTTTTCCTTCAACAGGGGTAAAATACCAATGTGTGGCTGAAGTTATAGTTTAGTTGGGTTTTTAAAGTGGACTTTAACAGAAGTGTCTATAATTTTGTATGTCATTTTTACATTAATATGTTTTTGGTATATTAAAACACTTTTAACTCCTTTTAGTTCTGAAGGTGGTTTCCAGAATAAACTGAAACATCAAGTACATAGTGGAATTTTGTTTGCTTTGATCGAGGAACCCCAAAAATCTCAAAAAAAAATTCCAAATTAACTATTGTTTTGTGATTCTCTAAATTAAGTAGCTTTAGGTTTTTAACGATAGGTATACATAGTTATCATAAATAAACAAAAAGGGGTATTTGATTTTGTCACTTTTATTTATAGATAGATCTCCACCAGAAATTTATGTTGTAGTGAAAGTAGGAATGCAGTGGACGTTGCATTTCCTAGTGAGTGCTAGCGATTGCGCGGGAACGGACTAGCAGGTATCATACTTCAAGGAAAATTCTTTTTTTCCTAGTAAATGTGGGAAACAGCGGGTGCTGTTTGCTTTTGCCAAGTGGTATTAGTGGGGGTTGTTTTAGTGGGCCTATGCAAAAATTTCAAGAGAATATTCTTATACCTTCTTAGTATTTTTGCACAGGTTTGCTAAAATAATGCTGATGCTGCTTGGTAGGAGTGGGTGGTGCTGACTGTTCCTTGTGTTTACTAATAAAAGTAAATAACTTTCTTTGAAAAATGACATTTACTACTCCCTTGCATGATTGTTGTCATTCGCTGAGAAGTGCTACTATTTGCTGAATTTCCGGCTGTCACTGTGACATCTCTAAAAAAATAGTTCTTAGCTTAGTCATCAGATTTATAAATACTGCTGGTATATTACTGTTTTTAGGTAGGTTAATCCAATAAAGATAAATTTACACCTTGAACAATGTTAGTTTTATTTCATTAATAGTAAAAAACACAGTTTTTAAATGCTCCTAAACTCGTAACATAAATTCAAGTAGAAAAGCTAAAGTAACTCCTAAATTATTCTCATAAGTAATAATTAATGATACACAAATCAAGTAAAAAACTAACTATGTGAAAATGATATCATTTTAACAACAATCACAGGTATAATCTCAAGATCAGTTATATAAATAAGGAACATCACAACACGAAAACTAATAAACAGTCCACCATACTCTAAATATCATAATGTATTACAGTTATCACTAGAGCCTAAATCACTTTACAAAAGGCTTCGAGAGTGAGATGACTATAACGAAGAAGTTCTTTTTTTCATTGAAATAAATGCTTCCAAGGAAAGTTCGCCCAGTGCTGTGGGATGGTGGTGACAAAATGTTTTACAATACTGGTCAACTTCGTCTGTAAGCTTCTATTTCAGAGGAAAGAAAGAAAATTAGCAGTATCCCTGTATAGATATGTCAGTTTTATGTATCAATAACTTAACCATTTTTGAGAGCCTAAAAATTAACATTATTATAACACTAGAACAAAAAAATCTAAAAACCAATAGCGCCAACTTTTCATACAACGTTCCAAGCATGCTACTCTTCAAACATGGAATAAAATCCCCCTGTAAGAAATTCTTCAAAATAATGAAAAATAAACTAAACATTTTTTGCTGGAAAGGGCTTTTTCTTCCCTAAATGAATTTTTAAACGGGGGAGACTGGGAGATTTAAGCACCCTGCCTTTTACCACTCACAAGAGCAGTTCTGGTTTTTTTATCTTGTGTGTCCTTTTTACTGCAAGTGTGCACTGTATGTGCGTTTTTGTAAATTACAAATTTTAATTAAGTATTTTTATGTATTCATCATTTTAAGTCATTTAATGGTATTTAGTTTATTTTATTTTGTATGACACAACATAATAATATGCCTCATGGGCAACACTGTAGTGTGGATTTTATATATTAAGTAAATAAACTAGCTAACTAAAGCCATCTCACTTTTGAGACCTTTTGTGAAATGATTTCTACTCTACCTAAATATCTAAAGACACAAAAAGGGAACTTTTTGTTTCAAACTTAACAGTAGTTAGGACATTACTATGGTTAAGTTTCAAACATCATTATAATAGTAAAGAAAACAGTTTTTTTAAAATAACTCTTAATTTCCCAAAAATGTACTAACTGTAATAACTAAACTGAAATAAGCACAATATTTAAAGATCATCAGGGCCTGCAAAAGGTAAAACTAACTGATTTTTAATATACTCTCTTAGTAATATATTTCTCTCTCTTCTAGGATACTGTTCTTTCTTCTTTTTTCTTCCAACTTTATTTCTTCTATTTCTAAATGTTTTTTGTAGAATTCTTGTCTGTCATTTCTTATTATCTTTAAGTATATCACCCCGCAACTTCTTATTTCTGTATACATTTTTCAATACACGTTTAGGTGTTGTTCATGCTGTTGCTACTACTGACAAAGTTTTATCGACATGTTCTTTATGAGGCGTAGTTGAATCTTCTGTCTCTGCTTCAGTCTCGGGTGACAGTGTTTGGTAATGTGAATTTTCATTTTCAGCAAGACCTTCTACATTAATTGTTTCTGATGACCGGAGCAAAACTGGGTTAATGTTTCTTTTATTACCTAAAATTTCTTTCATTACTTCTGCATATTGAAAGTCTTTTCTTCCTCGGCCAGTTTTCTTATTGTTGTCTATATACTTCTTGTAGGTTCTCTTCAGGTGCTTCCAGCGATTTTCACAGTTTGCAGATGAAATTATTTGTTTTGTTTTATATCTTGATTCCTTGGCAATTTCTTCAAACAGCTTTTTCAGATTTTTAATTCTGATTCTGAGTGATCCTAGTTATTTTCTATACTGTTTGTAAAGGTCTAAAAACATAAGTGTTGTATTGTGGTTCCATTTGTAGTTTTCTGTGTCATCTGAAACTTGTGAAGTGGACGGAAGTTGCAGAAATTCGGATAAGTCTGAAAAACATTTCTAGTATTAGGTTGGGTTCACTAAAAAGCTCATCTATTTGACTATTTTTTCAATAAAAAGACAAGTAATAAAGGTATATTATATGATATAAAAATAAAACAATTAATGCACCACCAAATTTGACTAACGGAAATTTTCACCTAATTACCTAAAACTAAACTAATCTTCACTACACTGTACTGTATTTACATCAAATGTGTTATCTACTTTGTGATTGTAACTAATAATATAAGTTAATGAAAACTTACCTTCTTCAGTCATACTAATCAATCAAATACTTTATATTATTTACCAAAAAAATCAACAAATATTTCATTAAAAAATGCAAACAAACCGGCTGAGAATTGGTGGTTAGGTCCTGTCGACGTCGACTGTCAACAAAGGTGTTTATAGACGTTTTTTGGCGATTCCAAACCATCCAAACCAAACCCGAGGGTTTACTAGTGTTGTCTTTATTTATTTACATTTGACTGCATTGTACAAATAAGGATAACAATATGGTTTTGATTTTTGTGGCACTATCTTTGTTTGTTTACGTTTAATTACGTTGGATAAACAAGGAGAGCACATGGTTTTGGTTTTGATGGGTTTGAAGCGCCAAAAAACGCCTTAAGAATCCGAAGCCGATCCGAAGGGCATTCGCGGATATCAGAAATTACGAACTCATTCGGAATGTGACTTGCGCATTTTATTTATTCTGAATAGATTCGGATGATGTTCGGAACTTGCTCAGGATGGTTTCCGCGAATATTTTCCTTTTCAAAGGCAATTAATACAAACACGCGTTCTATTTTAAATTTTCGCGCCAAATCAGCGCCAGCTACCGCATCAACACGCTAACAGAGGAAGTGACAAAGAGACACGACACATGTACCATGATGAAGAAAGATGGACAGAGAATCATTTCTTGATGTCGGGACCCGTGCGCCATATTAAAGTTTTTCAACAGCACACAAGCCACACAATGAATGTTTTAATTTTTTTTCGTTTAAAGTTTTAAATAATGTAATTTGTTTTCACTACCTAGAAAATGATCTTCGTCGATCCGTTGTTAACCAATATTTTGATCAGTTTTATCTAGTTTCTTTGAGTGAGTAGCGTAATAGGGTTGAAAACTAAATTTAAAACACTAATATTTACGTATTGTGGTAACGTTTGCCGGTGCAAAACTAATTTAGCGGATCTAGTTATACTTTTGAAGTAAGTACTATGTAGTTGTGCTCAATTAGTATTTTTGTTTTGATTTTTAACTTTTCCTTGGCAGAAAGTTTAAGCTAGTAAGAATAACGCTTATATCATTAATAACGAAATATAGGGTGTCTTAAATATTACTTAAAACTAAGGCTACTGACAAAAATGATTGATTTCGCAGTGCCTTTTTACTATTTTTTTTAGTTTCTTCGTAGGAAGAGGTTAAAAAAAATTTTTAAATGTCTTAAATTACGCTTAAAAACAGAAAATAAATTCTCCTTAAAGATTTATAGTCTGGCAACGTTTCAACAATTCAATTGTTTAAAGTTTTTCGCGCGCAAATTTCCGTCAAGCGCCTTGTGTACGATGAGCCAGGTGCGGCGAATATAGACTGGTTTTAGGGTATTTTTGAAAATTTTTAAAATGTTCGATTTAAGAAAAAAAAAGTATTGGATATGTCTGTAGACCACCCCAGGAGTCACCCATTCCAATATATGCAGTGAATTTCATAACACCCTGTATATATATACCTATAAGAGGAACCAGCGCGCCAGGGTATAGATGTCGCAGAAATAAATATTGCCGACTCGATTTGGGTACATGGTGTACCAGAAAACAGGTGGAGTGGGAATGAGGGGTAAGGCGTGTCAAGCCAGCTATTTATAAATGAATGGACGAATTAAAATCTGCATGCGGGCCAGGGGTCTGAAGGTTTAAATGGGCTTTATGGCAACAAGGGATTTTCCCAGTGTTGCCAGAGTAACAAAGCAAAAAGTCGCCATCGATCCAAGATAAGTCCCCACTTTGTCCCCACAGCTTTTTTGAGCTATTGGGGTTAGAAAACTGTCAATATTAAATAAAAAAATGTTTTTGTGGAGCAAGCTTGGGGGAATCTCCAAAATTTGACGTACAATTCGTGGCGTGTTCAGATATTCTCTTTGAGAAATCCCTCGGTGCAATCATGATTATTATTGTGACGTTGTTTCTTACGTATTGTATACAACGTGTATATTCATATATTCAATTTTTTCACCTGTAAAAAGTCGCCAAAAATAAGCTTTTTATTGAAAATCGCCGCCACACTCTCACGAGACAAAAAGTCGTCATTTTGGCGACTTGTCGCCCCAAATGGCAACACTGGGATTTTGCGGGGTACCGCCACCTCACCAAGTAAGGTGAGGTAAATATCATGGGACTATCACTACAAATTATGATTAAAAACCACGTGATGTGCTATCCATGGATACGGTTGGTTATTCTCGGGCCAATAGAACAGCTTAGCTCACGGAACAGATTGTTCATTTAGACTGGTGCAACCTGGTCTCATAATGCTGGTTCAGTCTAACAAATAGGGAGTAAACGTTGTTTCTGGTTGTTTCACTTTGTCTTTATACTCTTGACTGTTGCAGGGACTAACACTAAAGTTAAATGAACCTAGCTTTCTTTGCCCGCCCTTTCGTTTGGGTTTGGGCGCCATTTTCTTGGGATCAATAATTCACAAAACATGATGTTTGGTGCAATAATTATTTATTAGTTTATTACTACTTCAATAATTTGTATTCTTAAAAAGTTTGGCCTTATGGCTTTGCGTTTTTCAGAACAAGAGTGGTGCCTTCAAATTTGAGGTAAGTAATTAATAAATTTACCTAAAATTTCTTATTTACTTTAACCTCTGTGAAAAGGTGAGGTCATCGGCATTTCTCCAAAATAATTTTTATAATATCCAACCGATTTTGTGATATTAAAATGTAATTGTAATATGTTTCTAAGTTTCTTGAATATGGGGAACTTTTGTTTTGACACTATCTATGTCTTGTGCCCGAATAACAAATAAAATGTTGTTTTTGGATTAATAGCTCTGGTTGAAACCAAATGGCCAGCTCTCATTTTTCACAAATAAAATAATTTAAAATAAAATATCGGTCTTGTAAACCAAAAATAAGAAAAATCTTTTAAAACTTGAGGAAAAAAATCTTATCTTTAATCCCTAAAGTTTTTTTTTTTTAAATAAGTTTATTAAATAACAATATACAAATTATGTCAATTTTGAATTACAGTTCTCTAATCAGTGCTTGAAGCACTGGCCTCGAGAATAAACAACTAAGAGTAAACAAACAGTGCAATGCTACAACCCACATAAATGACAATTTCAATTCATGCTCAAACCTAAGGAATATTTAAATGCATTTTAAGTTTCTTGACAAATTGGTGTATGTTATGTACACTTTTAAGACCGCCAGGCAAGCCATTATAAATCTTGGATGCCTTAACAATAGTTAATATTTTATATAGGCTAAAATAGCACTGGGAGTGTTTCCTTTAAATTTGAGGTGAGTAAATAACACATTATCTAAAGTTGAATAAAAACATAAGTTTTATTATTAAAATCTAACCCCGGTATAAAGAGATAAGGTCATTGACATATTTTCTAAATTATTTTACCAAGATGTTTTTGCATGGATGTAGGTATTAACTAGATTTTGTAGAACAGATCATTCAACTTATAAATAACATAAAGTTAATGTAGATTTCCCATTTAACATAAGAAAAATCACACTGAAAGGTGACGATGACTAGCTTGGGTTTACGTACATATAGGTGGGATGCATCCCTTTACAGCAAATTGTGGTTTAAATCTCAGCTTCTAACCTTAAATTATCAGCAAAGTAAAGAACCAATAAATTGTTTTTGTTTACTATTTTTATATAGTTCTAATTAAGATTAGGGAATTTTTTTAAATTTAAATGGCCAGATTCTCCAATGCTAGACTGGTCTAAGTTGACAACCAGTTTTAAACTGGCAAGTGCAATAATAAGACAACTAAGTTTTATAGTAGGTATGTACTTTCCACAATAACAGAACTAAGTTCATTTTAGCAGCACGTTCCAAGAAAAAAATCATGGGGAAACCAAGCAAATCACTGAAATATTAGATTAGGTTATGTTTTTAACGACAACTTAGGAACAATGACAGGACAAAAAGCTGTCAAAACCTACCTGATCAACTAGAATATTATTATTTTAATTTAAACCAGTACTAAAGGTGGGTTTATGTAGACCACTTTAAATTTAAATTTAATTTTGCTCTAAAAAATTTTTCATTGAAAGTTAAAATTAAAGTAAAATTAAATTAAAGTTGTGGATAAACGCTCTTATGCCTTCATGTGTATTTAACTCATACTAAATTAAAAATAGAGTCAACTTATGGTTAAATTAAATTTAAAGTGGTCTGCATAAACCCACCTTTAATCTTAAACCTTTTTAGTGAATCTGAACAAACATGTTTAATAAAGCATGTTAATAAAGTGTATTCGCTTTTGCTTTATTCTAAAGTAAATTCAATAAAAATTTCAGCTGTTCATGCAGTGCGAAGAAAGAACACATGGATCATCTTAGATGCTGAACTAATGCGACAACTCACAAGACTTGTATCCTTTTTAATTTTATGGAACTCTCATTGTGGATCTATTATTTTGATTTTCTAAATATCTGCTGCAGGTATGTTAAATTAAGTTTACGTATTGACTGAATGTCAGGTGGTGCTGAAATATCTTGTGCCATTGAAAGGAAAAGAATTTTTTTTTGTAAGTTCCTTTCTTTTCCCTTCTTTTAAAAGTGTATATTATTATTTAACAAGAAGCAACAATAAAAAACTACAAATTTTTGTACTACAATAGCTAGAAGACAGAATAATTATTATGGACATAATTAAATTTAGATACTTTATTATTGATAAAAATATTTAATAAGTATTGTTTACTTTCAATAGATTTATTGGCATTGCTTATAATAGGAAGTATTGAAAGACGAAGTGCTGGCAAAGTTATGTATTTGATTGACTTTGGTCGAACAGATTATTTTATATAACACAAAAATATTTTATATTGATAAATGTTGAATGATAAATAGTTGCGTACATGTACATTTTATCAGAGAGGTGTTTATATTTATATGGTAAGCTTCAAGGTATCACATAAATATAGCCACAAATTATAAATTATTGCACTGGGGCTAGATTTTTTTACGAAATTAGTTTGTTTTTGCATCATAATGTAAATATTTAGTAAAAATTGAGCAACTGCCTAATTGATGCAGGTACATTGACACGAACACCTCTCTGAAGATTAGTGTTGGGAATAATCGAATGAATTAAATAATCGAAAGATTAGGTCTACAATGACTTTAATATCGAATGATCATTCAAAATTATATAATCTTGGCCCCGGCCCCAGCCACGTCGAGTGCCCAACCTCTCGGTTAAATCATTCGAATGATCTCGTTGACCTCTTGAGATATCTCGAGTGATTTCAATAATCGAATGATCGATTATTTTTTATTCGAGATGTCCCACCACTACTGGAGATTCATTTATCAGTATAATGCATACTCCAAGTTATTGCTTGTGATTACTTAGTTATAAAATATAACCTTAAAATACTGTTTGTTTAATTTATTTTAAAATGTATTAAATAGTGTTATCTTTATCCATACGAGTTTTATTTTTAGTTTAAATACCATTTTTAAAAATTCGTAAAAATGTATATTAATTAATTTTTGTTGACACTGTCAACAAGATTTTATTAATATTCATTTTCGATAAAACTGGCATTAAAAAATTTTTAATGCCAGTTTTATCGAAAATGAATATTAATAAAATCTTGTTGACAAGGTCAACTAAAATTCTTTTTGGCTTTTAGGTTTTTAGTATTTTTAAAAAATACTAAAAACCTAAAAGCCAAAAAGAATGTTAGTTCACCAACAGCCCTATTCTCGAGTCTAAGAGAACGTTCCCTCGGTGATGTTACCAAGGTATGAAGACTACGATTGGCTGTTGCCTAGCAACATCACCGGTAAACGCGTTCCCCAATCTCGAGAATAGGGGCACAGGCACCTTATGTTGGTGGCGCTAGTAGTCAAATGTCATTATTGTCATTTGTCATTAATGTCTATTTGTCTTGTACCTCATTTTACATAGGAACCGCTCTTCTCTCTATTTGTATTTTTTGATGCGGGCTTTCGGCTGGGAATAAGAGAGAATGTCGTTCCTTGGTATTAGGATAACAGAAGATTGGGCGGGTATATTATGGGTGGACGGGTTTTGTAAATTTTATTTTCGGACAGTTTGACGAGCAATAGATGTTGTATTAGGGGAACAGAAAATTGACAAGGTGAAAGTATGAAAAGGAATATTGATTAGAGTGTGGAGTTTTTGAGTACGATTAATTAGTTCATAGTGATTATATCTGAAAGTAAAATACAGCGTGTGTCTTTATTAAATTCCGGATAGAAACCAATAGAAAAATTTTGTTTTAGTTAGTATTTTTCTCTTGTTAAAAGCGAATTGAAAGAGCTTCTTTTCAATGCTTTAATGTAAACAATGAATACCTATTATGTTGTGCTTATTGTATTTGTTTGGTATTTCAGGATTTACTGAGAGGAAAAGAAAGGTAGGTAAATGATAAAAAGATATAGGTAAACAGTTTTTTTCTGTAACTGAAAAGAAACTAGATTTTTATCCCTCCTGACAGGCAAAAATGTAATAGATACTACGGTAATAAAATTCATATTTCTTCGTGAAAAAAAATGAATAAGGTCTTATTTCACATTTTATTGATATTACAAAAATTTTGTAGTATAATACATAATACATATATGTAAAAGTTGAATGTGCACTGCACAAGTTTAATATTGTTATTAAGTCTTATGTTGTTTGTGGAAAATAAAGGAGTAATAAAACATTGCACTCGAAAATATAGTTTTAAAACACCTTAAAAAACTGAAAGCTTGGTTTATAAACTACTTTAACATTTAAGCTTTAACGTAACATAACATTTAGGTAAGTGCTTTTTCGATACCAGTTTAAACAGTTTAAATAATCAGCAGACTGAAGTATGATCGTAATCAATAAACTAAAAGGAGATCACAGATAACCTAAACTTTCATATGTACAATAAGTACATAAACTTGTGTCCAAAAATAGCTTTTTGGGCTTAAATACGAAATGTAAGGTTAGGTACGTTAAAGCTTAAAATGCTTTTAATGTAGTTTATCGAGCTTAATAATGTGATATTTAATATTATTATATGAGATTTTTGGATACCATCTGAACAGAGGCTATGACCATTTGCAATTGTTAAATAATGTTTTACATTCAAAAGATGAATAAAAATATGTCTACTTAAATGTTGTTTAAATTAATCAGGGTAAATTATTTGAAAACAATGACCATTTCTAATGAATGAGATAATTATAATTGTTTATTACATATACCTGTGTAGGTATACTGTTAATGTATATTCCTAGGATACTGATATTGATGTGCTGTTTAGGTGAATTAACAAAAGTAATATGGAACAAACTGAATGCGTCACTCTTAAATAAATAATAGCTAAGTTAGTGTCTGTTGGTGGCATTTTATCGCTGTTGATAGTTGTTAATAAATAAATAAAGACTTTCTATTAGCGTGCTGGTTTTTCATTGAGTAGTTGGTAACACTATTAATAATTATTTTTATTTTATTTGACAGAGATTTATGTCTTAAGGCGGCTACAGACGGCATGACAAGCCTTGGCCAGCGTTTCAACCAGTGTTTGTAGAGACATTGGTCTTTGCTTGATGTTCGCGCACCGACAACCGTACACACGACATGTTTTATCTTTGCCAGTGTTTTCGAGGCAAGTGAAAGCGAATCTCTACAAGTGTACCTACAAGACAGACGAAATGGAGTCCGATGATGAAGTGATAGCAGCGTCTGCTCTACTTTTAAGTTCAGCTGCATTATTTTTATCAGAAACTATTAAAAAAAGAAAAAAACGCAGGTGGTGAACTACTTCGCTTTATCTAAGTAGGACAACGTAGGTTAACTAAATAATATTTAAATGAACATTCACACTACAAATAATTTTTTAGGTACAATAAGTGATTTACTTGGCGATTTGACAAAGGAGGCATCTCTAAAGTTCATTAAGTTCTGCAGAATGTCTGCAAGTGATTTTGAATACGTGTGTACGGCGATCAAGCCCACTGGCGAGCTTCAACAAGTCCCTTTGATGTGTGTCGAAATTACCGCTTACTAGGCGAACCCTGGCCAGCGCCAACGTTGGCTTTGCTTTGTCATATGTTTTGCATCCACACGATGCGCCAACGTTTTAACGAGCGGCATTGGCCAGGGCTTGCCATGCCGTCTGTAGCCGCCTTTATTCAGTGTACGTAGACGTGTGTTTTACTGGTTGCCTATCATATGCATTTATGAAAAGTTACCTGGGACCCTGATAAATAGAAGTCATTTTCGAATTCCAAAATATCCCACGCGACGCGTATTTTACCAACCGGAGAACCCGATCTGCGATTCAAAAATAAAATTAAACATATTTTGACTAGGGTTGCCAAGTCCTCATTTGCGTTTAGCGGGATTTACTAGCAAAAAAGCGGGGCATTTAATAAAAAAGCGGGACACTAAATAAAAATGCGGGACACTTATAACATATTAATAATAAATAAATATTTTTTATATGAACAGTATAGTTTAAAAAATATTGGAAATATAAAAACAAAATAAAATATTACAATTAAAAACAAAAAAATATTTTGTTTTTATTTGTTACGACCTAAAGTCCTAAGAGGTTATTGGGACAGTACCTAAATTAGACCAAAAATCATATTTTTATAAATAATTATGTCCTATCCTGAAAAAGCGGGACAAAAACCGTCTGCAGGTCATAGCCGCGGGACAAGGTATTAAAAGCGGGCAATCCCGCTAAAAACGGGACGGTTGGCAACCCTAATTTTGACTGATAACTGTTTTTACTCGGTTACCGAGTATATACTCGAAGGTTACGTCAATTTTCGATTCGGAGACGACTTTTCTATTTATCGGAGTGGTTGGGAAAGTCTGTCCTCTTTATTTAAATAAATTCGCTAAAGAGATAGGGCTATGGTTACTTGTCACTTAATTTTTTTTCACCAAAATCTGAAGAATATTTTTTAAATGACGACCGTTTTTTATTTTCCGAGAAATATAAATATATAAAGCTACACTTGAACAAAGTAGAAAAGACGTGTTGCTTTATTTATCAGTACGATTGCGGTGGATTCACCATTTTATGTTGATTGGCCAGATGTCTGTCAGTTGTCACTTTTGAGCCAATCATATTGAAATGGTGAATCCACAGAAAACCATATTGATGAATAAACACGTCCAAATTATGGTAAACGAGGGAAAAAAACTTGCGCAATAACCTGAATCTAACCTGAACTCGATAGTTTTATCATTTTTTTTTGGAAACGATTGTAGAGAAAAAACTTAACTTCAACTAAGTAGTTCATGAGCTCTAGATATTTTTTATTGTAAGTGATGGGAGGGGAAAAAACAAATGAAATTAAAATCATATTTTTTATGGTAAGTGATGGGAGGGGAGGGGAAAGAGCAAGTGATGAAATTAAAATCATTTATTTATTCAATGAAACTCAAACAAGTAAAACAGGCATGCTTTGAAATGCAACAATTATAAAGAAAAAAATATTTACTTCATATTTTAATAGTTTGAAAAATACCTGTACAAAATGTATTTTAAACAGTTACACATAAGTAAAAATTAAAATTTCTATTCAACATTGTAATGAAATGTAAAGGAGATATGGTTCATGGGATTACAACGACTCGATGTATAATTAATTTCCGACGTTTCGCCGACAACTGCACGTCGCAGCGTATTTCCATTCTATAGATGGCCAGAACGCAGCCATAGAAAACTGCTCGTTTTTTATGGCTGATCACCCAACCTGAGCAAAAAGGTGGTCAGGTTTGCTCAGTTTTCATTGATATAGATACATATATATCTATATCAATGAAAACTGAGCAAACCTGACCACCTTTTTGCTCAGGTTGGGTGAGCAAAAAGGTGGTCAGGTTTGCTCAGTTTTCATTTAGATATATATGTATCTATATCAATGAAAACTGAGCAAACCTGACCACCTTTTTGCTCAGGTTGGGTGAGCAGCCACAGAACACGAGCAGTTTTCTACGGCTACGTTCTGGCTATGTATAGAATGGAAATACGCAACGTTGCATCTTTTCCCCAAAAGATTAGAACACTGAACGAGGTGAGAGTTAAAACTATCGTAAGACACCGACCTGTGTCCCAATGGTATAAATCCTTTCATGTGTGATGTAGAGCATAGCCCGTATCTCTATTTATATTTGTGGGGAGCCGATAGATTTCTATAGATTACCTAATTTTTCTTTTGCAAATATGTGGAGACTGATGCAAGAACCTTTCTTTCTTTTAAATTAATGGTATGATCTGTAAATTGCTAGTGCTCTGCAACAGCAGACCGTACAATAATTGACACACATCTTTCATGTTTTTTAATACTAATGGATATTGGTCTACCAGTTTTCCTGCCATATACTATGCAACAGGAACATGGAATTAACGGTTCCTGTTTAAATTCCATATGCCTTTTTTAATGGTAAAGCCTGTAGTGCTATGCAACAACAAACTGATGTATAATTTTTTTCATATATCTTTCATGCTTTCTAATTGTTAACAGTTATTGGTCTACCAGTTTCTTCTACATATACTTCCCGACAGCATCATTGTGAACGCCTTGTTCAAATTTCATGTGTTTTATTTTATCTTAATGGAATAACCTGTAGAATGCTGGTGGTCAGCAACAACAGACTATACAATATGTTTATTCTTGAAACACCTAGTCTACCAGTCTCTCCAAAATATACTTCCCAATAGGAGCAGGGAATTTTATAAACACTTCTGTTTAAATGCCATGTGTTTATGGTGAAGCACATGTAGGAGAAACCGAAATACCAATAACTGTTACAATTAGAGGGGGCATGAAAAATGTGTGACAATGAAATTTTACATATAGTTTGCTATTCTGCCGTCATAACGAAGAGGGCAGTAAGGATATATGGAAACCCATATATACGTACTGCCCTCTTCGTTATGACGGCAGTATTGCAGAGCACCAGTATTCCATACAATTAATCTGAAAGAAACCAATGTACTTCTATCAGTTTCCTTTTAATTCAAAAGAAAATTTATAGAAATCTATAAACACCCTAAAAATGTAAAAGGAGATACAGACAATTCGCGTCATCGATTCGCTTGCGGTTATGGCTTTGGTTGACACTTTTGACGGACCACCCATTGTTTATCTGTCAACAGTGTCAACCAAAACCATAACCGTACGAGACTCGATGACGCCATATGTTCTGCATCATAGTGAATAGGGTTTATACTACTGGGTAAAAGTTGGGTGAGCATACATTGGGTATAAACGTGTATCTCTCTGATCTCTGTTTTTAAAGATCCTTGGAAATGTCACGGGCAATAGTCGGCAAAATGTCCGAAAATAATTCCACTTCGATATCTAATCCCAAAAACCCTAATATATCTATTGAGCATAGCTAGGTTCGTTTTAATGTTATCAAATCTGAAAGTTCAGATATTCATTTCCAGTAGGGCCAGCTATCTAGCGGATCCCTTAAATCCAATGTATCCCCTGTACTGCCGTTGTTATTGATGGTAGGGCCGATATTTGGGATTTACTATGGTTATGATTTATTTTATAAAGAATAAAATTATAACTTGCAGGTATTTTGACGTTTGTGCTGTTTACGTTTTCACTATAAATTACCACACCTTGCATATCTTGCCATATTTGGATCGAGCATAAAATTTTTTTTAATTTTGTAAACTTTGTTGTTATAATTGCTTTGAAATTTGGAAATGACAAAAAAATAAACAGTATCAAATATGGGCTTTTTGAAAAGGTATTTTTAAGATCTATCTAAATAAGGAAAATTTGTAGGATGCTCCATTAAAAAAAAATCGAAAAGTTGGGGTAATTTCTGGTGAAACCTGAAGCAGCACAGCATCAAAATATCTGCACATCAATATGATTTTACACAATAAGTAAACTCCATGTATCACATCGCTACCATTAGCAACAGACAAATACAGGTGGTTACTTTGGATTTAGGAACTGTAATTAAAAAACTTGAATAGGTATATGCATTATAGAAGAAAAGCTGAATGTAAAGACAAAATAAAAATTGACTGTCATTTTTTTGTTTTTTTTTTTCTCTCCTTGGGCTCCGTCCGAGACCGGAAGCACTGCGGCCACTAGAGGCCTATTGTGCCTACCCAATAACTTTTGTTACACCCACTCTGTTATCCCAGTTTCCTGCACAAGCCTGTACAGGTCCACAAGGGAGCGGGTGATCAATTCCTCCGGTTCTAACTTTGGTTGCCCGAACAGTTGGTGGCGCTTGCGATCTAGTGACTCGCAATTATATATAATGTGCTGAACTGCTTCCCTGTCCCTACCGCATAGTCTGCAGCTAAGGTCTCCCTGGTACAGTTTCATTTTGTTGAGAAGGTCCTTTACAGCCATGTGTCCTGTTAGTGCCCCTACGATTGTCCTCAACTGGATCCTGCTCAGATTTAGCAGTTGCCTGGTGAGTCTAGGATTGGGATTTCCTATAGCGGCCTTGCTGTGGTTCAGTCCCTGTACTCCGTTCCAGTGGACTTTGTGTTGTTGTTTGATCCATCTGTTTACCGCCTCTCGTGCCGTGCACTTTGGCACCCCGAGAGATGGTTCTGGGCCAATGTATGGTGTAGCCGATCCCTGTCTAGCAAGTTCGTCGGCTTTTTCGTTACCAGTGATGCCCTTGTGTCCCGGTACCCACATGAGCTTCACTGAGTTTCTGGCAGCTAGCGCGCCAAGATCGTTTATGCACTCCCATACCAGTCCCGAAGTGACTCTGTGGCATGAGAGTGCCCTCAAAGCGGCCTGACTGTCTGAACAGATATAGATCCGCTTATTTGAATAAGCCCTCCTATTGTTTTCCAGCGCACATTGTAAGATGGCGTAGGTTTCTGCTTGGAATACCGTGGGGTACTTCCCCAAGGAAAAGGACATGTCCCTCCTTGGTCCGACCCCATGTACTCCTGCTCCGGTTCCCGCTTCGGTTTTTGATCCGTCGGTGTACCATATGATTGCCCCCGGAGGAAACTCTGGGTTTGTCGAAGTCCATTCCCTGCGATCCGCTATTACTACCTCGTAGGGGATGTTGTATTGGAATTTTGGAGTCATGTAGTCCGATCTCATTTCTAAATCGGGCCCTCCAATCTTCTCTCTTATGAGTTCATGTCCCGCCCTTTTCCGTAATGAAGAGGGCAGAGTGTTTTGCAGTCGATAGAGACCCATCCTCGCCTCTCCCTGGATGACCAGGTGCAAGGGAGGAAGGTCTAGGAGATTCTCCATCGCTGAGGTAGGGGTCGATCTCATTGCCCCTGTAATGCCCAGACAGGCTAGTCTTTGCAGACTTGCTGAGCCTGAGCATTATTGTTTTCTGCGTTGCCTTGGTCCCCCAGACCAAGGCTGCATAAGTTATTGCGGGTTTCACCACTCTGCTGTACAGCCAGTGCACCATCTTTGGTGAGAGACCCCATGTTTTCCCATACGTTCGTCTGACCACCGCAAGGGTGATTTCCGCTTTTCGTATGGTTTTATCCACATGCTTGTTCCAGGTAAGTTTTGAGTCCAGTGTTACCCCCAAATACTTTACCTCTTCCTGCAGTGGAATTGTGACTCCTCGCAGGGTTAGAGGACCGAGCCCCTCCTTTTTCCTGCGGTTAGTGAACGGGACGATGACAGTCTTGTTTGGGCTTACATTAAGTCCTTCCTGTCCTACCCATTTTTCCACTACGGCGAGGGCGCTCCTCATGCAGTCCCTCACGGTTGTGTTGAATTTTCCTTGAGTCGTTATGACCAGGTCGTCTGCGTAGCCCAGGATCGAATAACCCCTTTGGCTTAGTTCTTTTAGAAGCCCGTCCATTACCAGGTTCCAGAGGAGGGGACAAAGAACCCCCCCCCCCCCTGAGGGCATCCCCCTGCCACCCGGGCTGCCAAAGTTTCACCGAGTAGATCTGTATAAATTACCCGGCTTTTAAGCATGCTTTCTACCCATCTGCAGCAGGTCTCATCTAGCCCGATGCCCCTGATTGCTCTGGATATAGATGTGAAGGATGTGTTGTCAAACGCTCCTTCAATGTCCAGAAATGCTCCGAGAAGCACTTCTCCGTTACCTATCGCGTTCTCCACTCTGCTAACTACCTGGTGGAGTGCTGATTCGGTCGATCTTCCTGTTCTGTAGGCATGCTGGTCTTGATGAAATGGTCCGTCCCCCATTATGGCATCCCTTATATGCCTATCTAACAGTTTTTCTAGTGTTTTTACAACAAAGGACATTAGACTGATGGGTCTGAATGCCTTGGCGACCGAGTAGTTGGGACGTCCATGTTTCGGTATGAATACCACTTTGGTCAGTCTCCAGATCCTCGGTATGTGACCTAGGGCCAGACTGGCCCTTAGTATGTGACAAAGCTTGCTGACAAGCAGGTCTGATCCCTGCTGTAGCAACGCTGGATAAACTCCGTCTGGACCCGGAGATTTGTAGGGTTCAAATGAGTTTATAGCCCATTTTATTTTTTCGGGGGATATCACCTTCTTAGCAGCCTGCCAGTTGTCCCTATGAGCTCTGTTAGGAGCTTCATTAGGTCCTCCAAATCTCCAGGCTTCAGGTGTTTTCTTTATGATTTTGGACCCAGGGAAGTGAACCCGAAACAGTTCGGTCAGTTTCCTTCCCCGTTAATGTTTGCTCTCCATTCTCAGTGACAAGAGAGTTGATTGCAGGCTGAGTGTCCTTTGACAGTATCTTTGCGAGTCTGGCACATTCTGGAGTGCTTTCAATAGCCTCGCAGTGCCTTCTCCAGGATGCTCTCTTGGCCTTTCTCAGCGCTATGTTGTATTCAGTAAGGGTAGCCCTATACGCTTCCCAGTTGCCTGATCGTTTTGCCTGATTCCAGTTCTTTCTTACTTGTCCTCTTTTGGCCTCCAGGTCTGGTCCCCACCAGGGGACCTTCCGGGAGGAATTTGATGTAGTTTGAGGACAATTTGCTTCGAATGCCGAAATGGCCGCGTCCGTCAATTGATCCGCTACCAGTTCGAGGTCCGTCACGTTATTTATTACCTCTTTAAGCCCCTCCAGGTTACGTTCTAGGTCTACCCGATAGTTACCCCAGTTCGTTCTGCGAGGGTCGCGATAAGAGTTAGATTCCCGTTTTATACACGTTATTTCGAACCGTATATGTCTGTGGTCCGAGCAACTCTCTTCCTCAGACACATGCCAGTTTTTAATATAATTGCCGACGTAAGCCGTTGATATAGTTATATCTAAAACCTCCTGCCTTTGCCCCGTTACAAAAGTCGGATTATTACCTCTATTCATAATGTCTAAGTTATTTGAAATTAGGAATTGAAAGATGTGCTCACCTCTTTGATTGGTGTTAGTGCTGCCCCAGATGCTGTGGTGTGCGTTTGCATCACATCCGATGATCAGCTGCGATCCACTTCCTCCGCAGTCTCTCACCAGTTCCTCCACAGCGCTGGGTGGTGGCGCTTCCGGGTCATCGTATGGGAAATAAGCCGATCCAATAGTGATATTCTTCGGCCCACCTCCCTCCGTGGTTGCTAGTCTTACTGCCACGAGATCCCTGAGACAGAACTTAGCCAGTGGCAGCATCCTTATATTCTTTTTAATTAAAATGCAGGTTCTCGGTCGGTCGGTGGTTCTATTGTAAACCAATTCACCACCTACTCCCGAGAGACCTTTTATTTTACCTTGGTTGACCCAAGGTTCTTGAATGAGGGCGATGTCGCAGTTCTCCATCACCCTACACAGGACAGCCGAGGCTGCCATGCTGTGGTGAAGGTTAACCTGCACGACCCTCACTTTGAATGTAATTTTTCTTTTCTACTCCTGTCCATTCTTGTTCCCACGAGTCTGGGGGAAAGGGTGGTCCGCACCGGCAGCGCCCCCTTGCCGGTGTAAGGCTGCTTACTCCGGGATGTCGCCTGGTGTCCCGGAGGCTCCGTTTCAAACGCCTGATTACGGCTCAGGCGCCATTCGTCCCTTTGGCACGGGTCGCGTCACACCGTGGGATTAAGCCGCATGTGTTAGATAATTGACTGTCATGCTAACAGTTTAAATGAAATAATATTTCAAAATGATTTCAGTGACTAGTGACATACAGCTATTCTAAGTTTTAAAAGTAGATTTTAGAAAAGGAAACAAGTGTAAAAACATGAGCAGATGTCGACAACTGGCCTTGTTTTTTGTTCCACATTTTCATACGTTCTGACCAAACTTTGAGCGAGAAGTAAATGGTAATGAAATTTTAATAAAGGGCACATATTTGTGAAGGTTGGTGTAAAAGTAGAAAAATGTGAAAAATTCAAGAACAGATATAAGAACACTATATACCTATGTCTAATATAGTACATGAATGAAATAAAAAATCAAGTTAATGACAAGATATATTCGTTAATCTGCAGTTCTTGTTCAGTTCACGCACTTTCTTTACCTTATAAGAAAAATCTGTCAAAAGTGCATGAACTAAACAAAAAGTGCAACTTAATGAATAGACCTAGAGATATAAGAACACTGGACTCGCACATAGAGTACCTATATCATTAAAATAAAAAGGTTTTCTAAAAATAACATTTACTTAAATTGTGGGTTTTCTAAAAATAACATTTACTTAAATTGTGAAGTCTTAATGCGAGTTTATTGTTTTTACTTGGCGTTTATTACTAGAAGAATGTCACCACAAATACCAAAGCGATGAATTCGCATCGAAGAATCTTCTTAAAGTTTAACAACACAATAAGACCATTATGATCTGTATCAAGCAAACTTAAACAAGAACATTTCAGTTTGTAAAAAGACGTAAAAGTTAAAAAATTGATAAAGTAGAAATAAGGGACCAGCATCAAATAAAATGTGTAGATAAAACTGTGAAACTAAGCAGAATAAATTAAAAGGACACCGCAGAAAACTTATGGAAAAGTGGACCCAGTCAAATTGGCTGGAACTTTGGTACCGACTAGTTCTCGACATCCTCAACAAAAGTAATCATTAACAAAGAAAATCTGTCGAGCAGCTTTCGAGCTAGAAACTATCAAAGTTTGACATGTTGGTTATGCTGTTTAGAAAGTGGTCCCGGTCAAATTGGCTAAAACTGTGGTAATAAGTAGCTGTTGACATCCCGAACAAAAGTTTTCATTGGCAGAAAAAATGTATCGAGTCGTTTTTGGAGCTAGAGACTGTCAAAGTTTGACATGTCGTGAATATAGGACTAAGAAAGTGGTTCCGTTCAAATTGACTGAAACTTTGTTACTAAGTAGTTCTCGACATCCTGAACAAATGTTACCATCGACAGAAAAATGTGTGGAGCCGTTTTTAAGCTACAGGCTGTCAAACTTTGACAGCCTGTAGCGAGAAAACGGCTCGGCAGTTGTTTTTTTCTGGCAATAACTTTTGATAAAGATGTCAAGAACTATTAAATACCAAAGTTTCAGTTACATTAACTGCTCACCCAGTAGTATAAACCCTATTCACTATGATGCAGAACATATGGCGTCATCGAGTCTCGTACGGTTATGGTTTTGGTTGACACTGTTGACAGATAAACAATGGGTGGTGCGTCAAAGGTGTCAACCAAAGCCATAACCGCAAGCGAATCGATGACGCTAATTGTCTAAACAAAGATACTTTTTGTCAATGATAACTTTTGTTCAGGGTACCAAGAGCTACATAGTTGCAGCCAATTTGACCAGGGCCATTTTCTTGAGCCTATACCTAACAAGCCAAAATTTGAGAGCCTGTAGTTTCAGCCAGTTTGACCGGGACCATTTCTGCGGGTTACGGGTGGTTGTATCTTGTTTTTATCAGCTCAATACTAAAATAATACAAATATGAAATGGTGCCATCATTAATGATCAAAATTAAAAATGATAGTCATTCTATGTACACAGAAAAACAATCTGTGAAACATTTTAACAGAAAAAATAAACATCAGCTGGTAACAACACAAATATCACAAAAAATAAAAAATGCTATGCACCTTTACTAACGAAATAATAACTCCTAATTAATACCATCTTAACAAGATCATGACTGAAAAATTCAAGTTAATCACAAAGATATAAAAACACTGGACTCACCTCATGAGTATAAGAATAAAATAAAAAGTTTTTTAAAAGGAACATTTGTTTAAATGTTGGACGTATTTCATGCGTTTAAAATGGTCTAATATGAGATTAGGAATGTAAGTTACAATCAGCAGCACAAATCGATAATAAGACCCACCGAGTTAAAAAAAATCTCTAAATAATGATAATGATGATGAAACTCATGTGACCGCCAGAATGTGCGCAGCATATGGGAAAAATTTTGATCTTTGAATTTAACAAATTTATTTTATTTCAGAAAAGTTCTGCATACCTTCAAACCAAAATAATACCCAACAAATCCGGTGAAAGTCTTATGGTATACGAGGAAGAGTCAAAAATTCGAAATTGCGTTAAGAGTAAAGTACCCCCATTTTTCACTTTAGAAATATTTTTTATTAAGAAATGTTGTTTTAATTTTAAAGTTATGCCCAAATATCAATTTTCGCTAACTTTGGACAAAAAATAGGATTCAATCGTTTTCTGTGAATTACCCTGTATAAAAAGTAGATCACAATGATACGGTACACAAATCATATTTTCTGTAGACTTTATTAGAGATAACCGTAAATTTTATGTCAGAGTAGTCGGTTTCAAAAATATAGCCATTAACAATAAAACCTTAAAAATTTTAAATATTTTTGCTGCACACCGTATTTTATTTTTTGGGGAATCAAAAAAAAATTCATCTAACTGCAATGTTGTGATACACTTTAACTTAAACTATCTTTCAAACGGTATACTTATTACTAAAACTACAAAGTTTTTTCTTTATTTAGGTTTTAATCGTGGTCCTCGCAAAAAAAATCTGAAAACCCAAAATATTTTATGAAATTCGGGTTTAAAGATCAATTCATATGTATTTTAAATAAAAAATATGCGTTTCAAATTTTGTTTGGATTTAAAGTGTACAACATTATGTTGAGCTAAATTTTTTGTTGCAAATAAAGTATGTTCATAAAATATTTTGGGTTTTTCAGTTTTTTGTTGAGGACCACGATTAAAACCTTAATAAAGAAATAACTTTGTAGTATTAGGAATAAATATACCGTTTGGAGGATAGTTTAAGTTAAAGTGTATCACAAAATTTTAGTTAGATGAAATTCTTTTGATTCCTCAAAAAATAAAATACGGTGCGCAGCAAAAATATTTAAAATTTTTAAGGTTTTATTGTTAATGGCTATATTTTTGAAACCGACTACTCTGACATAAAATTTACGGTTATCTCTAATAAAGTCTACAGAAAATATGATTTGTGTACTGTATCATTGTGATCTACTTTTTATACAGGATAATTCACAGAAAACGATTGAATCCTATTTTTTGTCCAAAGTTAGCGAAAATTGATATTTGGGTATAAGTTTGAAATTAAAACATTTCTTAATAAAAAATATTTCTAAAGTGAAAAATGGGGGTACTTTACTCTTAACGCAATTTGGAATTTTTGACTCTTCCTCGTATACATTAAGACTTTCACCGGATTTGTTGGGTATTATTTCGGTTTGAAGGTATGCAGAACTCTTTCGAAATAAAATAAATTTGTTAAATTCAAAGATAAAAAATTTTCCCATATGCTGCGCACTTTCTGGCGGTCACTGTATTAACCCGTATTTTATATATTTCAAATTCTCTAATCCGAGATTAGGAACGCAACTGAAAATAAGCAGCACAAATCGTGAATAAGCGGCACAAATCGGGAGTTAGCGTTAGTTTTAAAAAAAATAAAATGTTAATCTTCACTATCACTACTTATGCTAGTACTTAAATCTTTCAACTTCAGTTTTCTATATTTTTCCGCTGTTAATTTATTATAATAATGCCGGAGTTTTGATCTAAGTTGTGCTGCAGTCTTATCTTTGAATTCCGGTACAGTTTTGGAAGCTTGGTTTAGTTCAGTCTGTGAAGGATATTTGAAGGTGTTGTTCATTTTTATGTATTCAAAATATTTGCTGTATCTTGTTTTTAATACTTCTTTTTGAGGCGTTGTCCACCCCCGACGTTTTCTACCAGCTGTAAAAAAGAAAAAAAAACCTTTTTGGAGTAACAATACTGAAATACTGATTTACTAATGTTGGTAAAATATAGAAAAGAAAGATGATATAAATGGTATAGGGTTACTCATTATATTTGACACCTATCTACAGACTTGGAGAAAAAATTTGAGCCTCAAAAGTTTTATGATTTTTCCTCTATTATCTTTTTAAGATTATCGAAGTTTCAAATATCTCATAAATAGGTAAAGATATTAACCCAACTTGCGTTTTCTGAAATGAAACATCATTTATGTTATTTATTAGTAAAAGGGGCAGGATCAACATATTATACATTTTTGAAATTAGGAAAAATAGACCTGTTTTACTAAATAACAATATATAGGGTGTTCCATTTAAGAAAATGTAAGGTGGGCCAATTTCTTTAGCTATTTATGACATACCCAAAACTTTGATAACCTTAAAAAGATATCAGAGGAAAAATCAGACAACTTTTGTGTTAAAACTTTTTTCTCCTATAGTTAATTCTGTAGGTAGTTGTCAAAATATAATGAATACTCCTGTACATTCACATTTAAATATCAGAACATAATTAAACCAAAACAGAACATTTAAAAGAAACAATATAAAAAAGTCATCATAGGAAAATTATTCATATTTTAATTCTGAGAACTGCCACTCCCCCCCCCCCCCTCCGAGATCGTTCGTCACCTACCAAGCTCCTTCCACTTTAATGATAACATTTCAAAAGTAGTTTTAGTTTGCTTTCTTTCTTGCTTTGGACTTTGGGGTATAATATCTTATATTTTTATTAGCGTTAGCAGTAACTTTTTGGACAGGAAAAAACGGAATAAAACTTTTAGAGAGAATGAAAGCATAGAATTATTTTATGATTAGTTTTACTGGCATGCTGATAAATTGAGAAGGTAAATAAGCGAGCTGTATGTGAATAAATCAGAAAGGAAAAGCTATATTTCAGATCTATAGACAATAAATGAAATAATAGCCTTTTCTCCGCGAGGATAACTTTCGAATGATTATGTAGTGCTACCTCTATCTTCACTAAAAGAGGATAATCCGAAAATTATCCTCGCGGCAAAAAAGGTTAATAATAATAAAGAAATATTAATAAGAATATGATATTACAATTTTGGCCGAGAAGTTTAAACGGTATTATATGTACTGGGTGGCCATAAAAAGCATTGTCAATAGCATAACAAACGAATGGTTTCAGAAGTCGGTGTACTAAGTAGCTAACAGGCGGTAACAAACATACCTTCATTTCTTTTAATTTCCTCTCTAATCCATTGTTTAATTGCAGGCAGCGATTTTCCAATGTTTGATGTATTATTTTGTATAAAGATATCTTCAATTTCATTCACAGAAGGTACCTGTTTTGATTCGATGAAATTTCTGAATAATTTTTTAGTTGTGTGTTTTTGTGGAGTAGTCCATGAATTTGACGGGTACATTTTAATCGAAGATAGAGGTCGACGTATTATAGGCGGTTTGGTTGTCTAGAGGAAATTTTCTTTTATTGTTCTGTTTGGCTGTAGGTTTAAACCTTTTTGGTTTGTAAATATCGATTTCACTATCACTATCATCATAATCTGGATCTTTAACAGAATCATCACTACCGTAAATATTTTCTATTTTAGATCTTTGTTTGGATCGATCAAACGAGGACGATGGTTCTTCATTAATAATTGAAAGTTCTTTCTGGTTATAGACATCATCAGTATTATCATCACAATCGTCACTGGACCACTGACCCTGAGGTGCAGTCCCTTGGAAATTTTCTTGTATGTCTAATGTTAAATGATTTCCTCCAGTAATGAGTCCAGATGCATATGACAAAATCTGTCCCATAACAGTAACATCCGTTTGAACATTCCTGAGTTGATAAATACTTTTATGTATTTGACCGCTGTGTCCCATAAAACTGGAAATAATTTGTTGCTTATCATCTGGCAAGTTAGCAGTACATGTTGCCAAATGTTTTCTCAACAAAGTGGGTTTTAGATGTTTATCATTCAGATTATATTTTTTGCAAATCGTTTTAATAGCATCGTCGGCTCTATAAAAAGGGGCTCTCTTTGCCTTAGGATTGGCAAAAACGTATGGATTATCTTTATCAATATTTGTTTTACTTCTATTTGATATTATGAAGTCCAAAGCAATTTTAACACTCTCTGTGACAAGGACAGCTCCTGTAGAATTTAATTTGCTTCTGGTAGTGTATCTGTACATATTTTGTGCATAAATTCTTTGGTCTTCTTTTATGGTTTTCAATATAGATTTATCTACTTTAGCTAAAGTTGAATATTCTGCTAAAGTTGTTTTGTGGACGTCGCCTGGACGTCGTCTATTAAAAACAACTAATTTAGCTAAAGCCGACTGAGCGACTTTGCTATAATTTTTAATGGTAAAAGGTTCTGTTATTTTTATAAGACTCTTCTAGTTCTTTGTCAATGCTCTCAACTAGTTTCTTAATAGCCGTCGTAGTCGGCAGAATTTCCATTTTTTCTCTCTTTTTTGTTGTTAGGTTTTCCAGAGCAACCTTTGTAATTTTTGAATTTTGTCTGTTTTTCAAGACAAGAAGAAAATCTTCGTATTTTTTTTAACTCAATATTTTGTTGTGAGACGGCCAAACACATCATGTCATTTCCTACTTTTTGAAGCAGAGTGCAACAAGTGGTTGCCACCACTGGATTCTTATATAAACCGCCTGTTTCATCAAAGTTTGCTCGCATCTGAATACTATTAAATACGGTTTCAAGTTTAGTTGCCATTAATATATCGTCAAGATTTTTAATAGTCGAGTCTAATTCTCTGCAGTTTATTAATATATCTGCTAGTAAACGTAGTTGTGCACTAATATCTTTGTAATTATCTGCCTGTTCTTTTTTTTTTCAAGTAAGCTTCGCATAATCGATTGCCATAAGCGATCGCAACTGGATCGTGAAAAAGTATATCGGTTTGTTTCTTTAAAGTTAAAGATGGAAAAATTTTGTCTCTTAATAAAGGACATGCTTCAGATACTCCTGCTGCTTTTACTCGAGCTAATCCCATTCTATTATACATATTTTTGTCATCTGCATCCTTACAATATTTTCGGTAATGTTTCTGAAAACCCCCTACTGTATATCTTCCTGAACATTTGGTGCATGTTACATAGTCAACTTCAGGTTTTGATGATTTCTTCACGACAATCATCTCATCATTTTTTATTTCGATTCCTTTTTCTTCAATTAATTTAATATTGTATTTTTCGTCTCCCATTTTTCGTAAAATATCCCAAGGCGTGTATTTTGACATTGATTCTGGAATAATAACAAAAAAAAACAACGAATAAAGATATATATTTAGACTAGACAAATTTGAAATGGCAATAGTGTGATTGTGATGAGTTGAATGGTAACTTGTAAGAACTATATCAAATCATCTATGTTAACTGATTGAATTTGTCAACCACTTGTGGTTACAACCAAATTTACTTTCACATCACCAAATGATAGAAAAAATTGTACGGAGAAAAAAATATTTGAACATTTTTTGCTTCAAAGTTTCAGGATGGCTTTAAAATGGTGAGAAAGGAATTCTGGCATGTTCCCTCAATAACTTCTGAACCATTTGGGATTGTCTTCAAAAGTATATAATGTTTTAATCGAAAAATGAATGGTTCGGATTGTTTCTAAAAAAGACACTGGCTCAGAGAAGGTGGTTAAACTGTGGATATTATTGAAATTTTGTTTATTAACTGGTTTATCTATTGTGCTTCAATGAGTTAGAATACTGATTGAAAATTTTCAGTATTTTACTAATATCTTTAGAGAAAAGTAGGGAAAAGGGGAAGCTTAGGTATGCAAAAAAGCTAAAAATGTAGTTTTTTAATAAATTGGTTTAACGTGCAGTACCTATTACATATCTTAGGTCATAGGGTTTAGTGTATTTATATTTTCATTTATTTCTTATTTTATGTATGTTTGTTTCTTCAATATATTAGTTTCCGTGTTCTCTATTATTTTACTGTTAACAATTTTAATTATATTTTTTAACGACCCTTCAAACTATACGTATTTTAATGGTAATAAATGCTATCTATCTATCTATCTCTGTACCACAGAAATAAAAAGTAGTATATCCATTTGTTGGTAAATGAGGATTATAGTATAAATGGTGAAATTTCGGCATTTATTTTCGAGAATAAATATAAGTAATCAGTGCACTTATTGAAAATTTACGTAAGGCACCATGAGATGTGTTTGAAAAACTGGACATATGGGCCTTTAGTTCTACGGTACAGTCGGTACAGGTGTATAACTTTTTCCAATTTATCCTTTTACGCCCTTTTCTGCGCCCTCTGTAGATTTTTAAATAAAGTTTATAAAAAGTATTTTTGTATATATAGATGTACCGGGTGCATATTTACAGATGCTAGCGTGTGTTGACCCCAGGGTGTTGAAATCAGTGAGGGTTTGGAAAAAACAGTACATTTACAAATGCTAACAGATTTGGACACCAGAGGCGATCAGAGTGTTGAAACCAATGAGCGTTAGTAGTGGGCATACATTTACAGATGCTAACTGATGTTGACACCGGTGTTAAATTGACACTATAATAATATTTAATTCCGCAATCAGATATTCAACTTTTAAAACTATTGGGAGGATTTTGTTATTATTAAAAGCAATTCCAAATTAAGATTACTTCATGTCCCGCAGTTTTAATGTTTTTGATGTGAGTTTGTGAGTGTTTTGATGGAGATACCGTGTTGCCAAATTTACAAGTAGTTTTTCCCACAAATTTTTATATCAGCTTTAAAAGGTGTCTTGGCAACGGGTTAGGGCTGTTACTATTTAATTATTTTTTGTGAAATTTTGGCATTAAAGCTGTTCTTATAAATAATATAATTTCTTCTTGTGGCCATAGAGTTGTAAAATACGTTTTCGGACAGGTTTATTCAGTTTTAGGTTTCATCAGTATCTTTTTTTAAATGTTTATCTTTGCCGAGTTCTTTTACGGCGACTGCGCGATTCGTTTGGTATAAAATTTTGGCAGCACCGCATACACCTGACATTTTATTAAAAAAGATACTGATGAAATCCAAAACTGAGCAAACCTGTCCGAGAGCGTATTTCACAACTGACTTTATTATGCAATTTTAATATCTGCACCTTGTAGGGCCGATCTGGGTTAGCTCTTATTTCTTATTCATCTTAACATCTCACAAAACCAGCCTACTGCTAAAGGGCATGGATCGGCTCATTAACCTAATATTTTATTTTTATTTTGTTCATTTGCTTTAATAAATATATTTTTTCAATATTCCAACAACGTTTTATTGTTATTTTCCGTACAGGTACAATCACGGAAAAAGGTTATCTACTGCTCAGGTTATCTAACGCTCACTGGTTTCAACACTGATCGTCTCTGGTGTCCAAATCTGTTAGCATTTGTAAATGTACTGTTTTTCCAAACCCTCACTGATTTCAACACCCTGGTGTCAACACACGCTAGCATCTGTAAATATGCGTACCGGGTGGCAAAATAAGAATGGACGACGATCATATTTCAGGAACCGTTTGTCACTGACAAGGAAACTACCCGAGGTGTTAATGGCCGATTTTCACCAAACTTTGTGTATGGGTAGAGGGCCAAAAAATAAGAGACACGTATTTCTTTATACGTGCCCGTTTGGGGTTTTAAGGGTTTCAGCAAACCCAACCTGAACAAAAATTATTATTTTTCACCCCAAAGTCCCAAAAAGATAAGAGCCAGGAAGGCAATATTTCGTATATTGGTTCAACTTAATAAAATAAAGTTTACTGACGCTGTTGTCTTTTGTGTTTGGTATGTTGTGTAAGTAATGGATTTGTAACACAATTTGAAAATAAAAACTATTAATATTATTATAATATAGTGTAAAATTAAAAAAATTAAAATAAATTAACTTAAAATAATCTAATTTAAACAGTAGAATCTAGGCGATGGGGGAAACTTTTTTTTTATCCCGGGCTTCCGCATGCGTAATAACCTCAAAAATATAAATGATGCACTTGTTAAAAAAGTTTACCGATTTCATAGCATCGGTCACGTAGTGCAGTGGTATAGAATCCGCTTATTGACCCAGACGTCTTGGTTCGAATTTATGCTCGGTTGCATCTTTTTTTTTTAATTTTAGTCACTTAAAATATTATAAAAAAATTAGGAAATCGGCTCTAAAAGGTGTATTGGAAACGAGTTAGCACTGTTTCCCCGATAAAAATTTTGTTTTGTCTTTTTTAAAGGTCCCGAGCAAAAAATTAATCGTGTCTAGGTACCTTAACCTAAAAATTATGTTTTGTTTGTTGTCCAGAAAATCTAGCGAACGGTGGATCGGAGGGCACCCTAAGGTCGGAACAGGGTTAGCACCTGGTTAGGGGCCCTGACCAGTCTCTTTCCGAGCAAGCGAGGAGGGATCGGTGTGAAAAAAATCCACTATTCTTTTCCTCTGCGCATGCGCAAGCCCGGGATAAGAAAGTTTCCCCCATCCCCTAGACTCTTGTAATTTAAACATAAAAGAAAAAATACTCACCAACTTCTTCCAATTTTTTTAGGTAGATTGGCTCTTCATTGTGTTTATTCTTCCAGTGTCTGGTTATATGTGTAGTTAGGAAACCGCAGAAGTAACAAGCATGTTGCTTGTGTCGTCCTCTTCTAACTAGAGACAAAAATATATTAATACATGTATTAAATATACAGGGCCTCCCGAATTCGAGTCTCACATCATAGATGTTTTTAAAACTATAATAAATACGCGGTCAGTTAAATGGAGACAAAGTTGCATAATTTCGTTTGCAAATAAATATTCTGTTAATGACCACCAAATTACGTAACTCCACCTCTAACTGACTTTCTATTTCTTATGGTCTCGACTCCAATGATGAGGCTCAAATCTGGGACACTCTATACAGAATAGTAAAAAATTCGCGTGTGTCGACAAAACCATTACCAAAGCCACAATTTTAAAATGGCTCTGAATAAAAATATGAAGTTTTGTTTATTCATACAGTTGAGGAACGTTCCAATTTTAAGTAAAAAAAATAAGTCACTTCCGGTTTCACCAGAAAAACCCTAAAGGGATCTTCAGTATATTTATCCATATTTAAATAAATCTTTAAGACCTGTTAAAAATATATATACCTGATGCTCTTTCATTTTAGGTTTTTCAAAACTGAACCAGTCAAAGCCATGATAATACTTACGTGCTAAACGAGGAATTTGTCTGCCATCGTTCCTTGTCTTCTACATCAGTCTTATGGTGGTTTTGACGGGTTGTATTTTGAAAACGGCTAAAGTTATATGAATTAAATATGGGTTTTTGACTAGGGTCAGTTAATGATCAAAATATTGGAAAATATAGTGTCCCACTAATAATAGTAAGGCTCTTCCGAGGAAACCGGAAGTGAGTATCAAGTGTTTTTTGCATAAAATGTGCACGTTACTCAACCCTATCAATAACTGAACTTTGAAATTTTAATCCAAAACACTTTAAAAATGGTGACCTGGTAGTAGTTTCATTGTTACTCAGTATAAGTTTAAATTGATTTTTCATACAAGTTTTACAAACAGGCATTAGACAGATCAACGCGGGATGATTTAAGAGACTGAATGATAGATAGATTGACCAACAGACAGACAAGCAGACTGACTGGGGAGACAGACTTAAATAGACAGACGGGCAAATAGACAGACTGACTGGGTAGACAGACGGGCAAATAGACAGAGTGACCAATTGACAGATACATAAAAACTGAACTGAATAATGTATTTGAATGTTTGAACAAAAAATTACTTTATTATTATTATTATTATTATTATTAAATGCAGTTATAATTAATGTGATTTTTTTTCAGTAATGAACTGAACCTTAACGCCTCACCACTGACATGGTCAATAGTGGCACAACAAAGTCAATGCGTTGATTGTGAGAATCACGATTAAAGTTTTAGGAAGATGAGCAAAAAACGCAGCTATGTGAAAGGATTTTTTTTTTTACAAAAAGTTAAAATATCTTAGTTTCTGGTTCAAACGGATATGACATTTGAAAATACTATTCTTAAAGTATTGTTTCTACAAAGTTTAATTATATTGAACTAGAGTTATATAAATGTCTTACGTTGAAGTTTAGGCTCCTCATGACATGATGATGATGATGGTGGTGGTGGTGCTGGTGAAATAATGGTCTGTGAAAACAGACGTTTTCTTGAAGGATTCCTTTTATCTTCTAGAAAGAAATATTTGGTTAAAACGTTCTAAAACATGTAACGACACCATAACGGTTAATAATGATCTGGAACATATTATTGTGTGACGTTACTAGAATTCAAACAAAACAACAGTGCATGTCAGGAAGCAGAAAATATTAATGCCATTGGTGGAATGCAAACATCTTCACCTAAGGTGGCGTTCACCAACTACATTTTAAAATACTGATTAAAGACTCTTAATTTAGTTTAAAGACCTATGGTTGTTACTTATAATATACAGTGTGGCCCATTAAGGGTGCAACAAATGGGAAACTGTTTTATTATTCTTGAGAAAAAGTCCTGCATGAAGAGAAAGTAATGTTGAGAATAAACTTCAGATGAAGCATACAGGGTGTTCACAAAAAATACAGAAATGTTGGGTCGGAAAACAAGAATTTTGGAATTTCGAAAAACTGTCTGCAGAAAAAGATAGCTATTATCAAAGCAAAAATAAAAGTCTAATACCATTTCTTGTTGAAATGCATGGTTGCAGAGAAAACCGACATCAAAGATGGCAAAAAACTGCTTTTTTACAATATTTGGCATTAAAATACTCAGCAAACTCTACAAAAAAAAATGGTAATTGACTTTTATATTTGCATTGATAAGAGTTACACTTTTCCTATAGAGCTATTAGGGATTAAAAATTTTTTGTTTTTTGACAAACATTTTTGTATTTTTGAACACCCTGAATGCTCCATCCAAAGTTTAACATTCTCATCATTAGTTTCTCTTTATGTAGGACATTTTATGAAGAATAAAATTTTCTGAGAAATTGATAATAAAAACGTTTCCCATTTGTTGCACACTTAATGGACCACACTGGATATCATACATTTTGTCTTTAAATTCTTCATAGAAAACATAAAAGCTTCTTCTACTGCAATTTGTTTAACCAGTGAATATATAAACCAACTATGATAAGTATAGTAAGTATGAAAAGCATACTTTGCACACGCCGTGTTTAAAGTTTACTTTTGACACGCTGAGTGAAACGTGCTGTTTTCAAGAGAAGTTACCAAGATATTTATTTTTAATAATTTGTACCTATTTTTCATTGCTCCTTACCGTAATGTGACAATGGTGTTCGGTGGAGGTTCTTCAATAATTCGGGTGATGATTCCTTGTCAAAAGAACATGGTGTGCTACAAACCACCTGGTGCCGAAGAGGACTGAATGAGCATTCCTCCAGATCGCTTCGAGTTTTGTCCTCGTCATCTACAATGTACACAGGAATAAAAAAATTGTAATTCACTTCAAAAAATGATCCGCTTAAAAATCATAAAACACGTATCTTATCAAAATCGAGAAAATTCACTTTTGTGCCAAACATACAATGTACAGGTAAATCATTTCTACTATAAAATTACTATGAATTACTTTATATATTAACATATTATTATTCTTTACCTGTAGCATGATCTGCCGAGCATGAAGCCATATGAACCATCCAATTTCCACTTTCCAGTTGTTGTTTTACCAAATCGATTTCATTTCTGTTATCACTACAATGTAGAAGATAACCAGCAAACCTTCTATTATGGTGTTTTACTATCACACCCTTCTCGCTAGTGTACACGTTTTTGGAAAGGTATACGTTTAATTCTCGATTATGAAAGTAAATTAGAGAAAACATTTTTATAAATGTTCAAAAACGTATACGGGTTGACCTAATTTTATTACCAATTCAAAACCACAATCGATAACGTCAGTTGCATTTACTGGTAATCCAGTGTTTGGTAAAGGGTAGTAATCAGGAGCAAGCTTATCATCATCATCTTCTACATAACTTTCTGTGTCTGCTTCAGACAGGTTTGGTGATGGTGCTTTTAAATTCTCAGTCTTATTGATAGACGTTCTAAAAATAAGCATATATATGTATGAACAGTTATGAATAAAAATTTTCTTTTCCCAAGAAGGACATGTCAAAAAAGCATTTGAAAAGCGACTGGTTTAAAATTTAAAAATCAAAAAATTTTAAACCAGTCGCTTTTCATGTTATAGTTTAATTTTGAAAAGTTGAAACCAAAAGCTGATTTTTTTTAAGTTAAAATATGCTACTAGCAAGTAAAAATGAATAAATTTCTATTTCTTTCGATTTTCCATGGTCAGGAACACAACATAATAAAATCTTGTAATATATTTAGATATTTATCAATAAAGCTTTATGTATCTGCCAAAATTTATATTTTATATGTCTGTTTTAAAGAATGATAGCTGCAGTTAAAAAACGTGTGCATAATTAGTGAATGTGCATTATGAATGTAGCCAAAAAAAATCGAACAAAATAAATATACTACTAGGTAATTTAATGTACAATATATGGATTATTTAAGTATGTAAATAAATACATGTACATTATTTTTTGCTACTTCAAATTTTCTTAAATGCATACGATATTTGATTTGGAACTTACTTTTTGTAATGATTTTGTTGAATTGTTTTTCCCTACATTTGTACATTTTAGCGTAATCTTTAGCAGCACTGGAAACTGGCCAAGTGACATAATCTAATAAAATTTCATTCCAAATTCCATCCCATAGCCTATCACAAAAATAGAAATTATTTTGTATTTTTTGTATTCCACATAAAATGAAATTTTGGCATAAACAGTATTTCTTCAAATATAATAAACCAATTAATTACCTTTCGTATTCCTGTGGAAGACTTGGTGGAGGAGATTCGTTTTCCTTGTTCTCATCAGACTGTGGTACATTATTCATACCGCGTACATTATTGGTTCCTTGTTCTCATCAGACTGTGGTACATTATTCATACCGCGTACATTATTCGTTCCTTGTTCTCATCAGACTGTGCTACATTATTCATACCGCGTACATTATTCGTACATGTCTTAAAATTTGTCGTTTATGGACTAATTGAGGTGGATCCTTCTGAAGATGACACCCAATCACCAACTCAGGGAGGTGGAAATAAGCCGGACGAACGGCCGGCTGAAAAGACTCCGAAGGTTGCAAACATAGCTGCAGGGATGGAAAGAGTTGGCCTGCAACAACCAAAACTATCCGGAGCCCAAAGAAGGAAGATCCGGAAGGCTGAAAAAATGGCGGCGGGGACTTGGACAAAAGAAAAGCCCCGGCCAAAAACAAAGGAGGACGACAGGAAAGTGGAGGGTGCCGCCAATAAGAGGCCGCACCCCGACACCAGCATCTCACCTTCTAGCAAACAGCCTGAGAAGAAGGCCAGGAGTCAATCGGGACAGGCTGGCAATTCTTCCTACAACAAGGCTGCTAGCGGATTAAGGATGGCGGTTATACAAAGACGCCACCCGGATACGACCCTGACTCAGGAGCAGACTGACCTGATTCAGGCAAGACTGGTTGCGGTCTTGGCCGAAACTCCCTCTGGGAGTGCGAGTCCATCGCAATTTGAAGGGAGTAGATACACGGGAGGTATTAACTGGATCACGCAATGGCGGTTGGTGAAATTTCAAAGTTGTATATCTCTGTTCCTACGTACGGGACCCTTACCAAATTTAGGGGTTTTAATAGTGAGCCCACTGGGAATGTTTTGGTACAGAAAAAAAACATTTTGTAATTTGCGAAAAAAGTTAAATTTTTGGTGCGCCCCTCCCAAGAAAAAAATGAACACGTCTAGGTATTTTATTTATTATTTTTTCCAAACAAATTTTACATCATTTTGTCGACAGTTTTTAAATTTTGAGAGAAAAAAATGTGTTAGTAGAAAGTTATAGTCATTTCAATTTTTTTTACAATTATATTTTAGGCTTAAAAATTCAAATGACTATAACTTTCTACTAACACATTTTTTTCTCTCAAAATTTAAAAACTGTCGACAAGATGATGTAAAATTTATTTAGAAAAAATAATAAATAAAATACCTAGACGTGTCCATTTTTTTCTTGGGAGGGGCGCACCAAAAATTTAACTTTTTTTCGCACATTACAAAATGTTTTTTTTCTGAACCAAAACATTCCCAGTGGGCTCACTATTAACACCCCTAAATTTGGTACGGGTACCTTTAAGTAGGAACAGAGATATACAACTTTGAAATTTCACCAACCGCCACTGGGATCACATGTAACAACAACTCCACCAAGACCTGGCTGCAACAAACAGTTGCAACCATGGGAAGCTTATGGGAAGGAGCAGACTTGACAGTGGTTGAGTCTAAGGACCTTCCCAAAAGGCCCACAGTCCTCGTCTGGATTCCAGAGACAGTCGAGGTACAAACAGTCAGGGAGGTACAAACAGTCAGGACCCGGCTAGGACGTCAAAACCCTGGCCTCAACACGGGAGACTGGCTGATGTTAAGCCGGAAGGTAGAAGGAAAGGGACAAACCCTGGCCTTCTACTGGACTGGCCTGGACGCGGCGTCGCTTGGATGCCTTGAACGTGCTCAGTTCAAGGCATACTATGGACTTGGAAGGGCAACCTTCAGGGTTATAGCGAGCGTCGCGACCCAAAGTGAGGGTCGTGCAGGTTAACCTTCACCACAGCAGGGCAGCCTCGGCTGTCCTGCGTAGGGTGATGGAGAACTGCGACATCGCCCTCATTCAAGAACCTTGGGTCAACCAAGGTACAATAAAAGGTCTCTCGGGAGTAGGTGGTGAATTGGTTTACAACAGAACCACCGACCGACCGAGAACCTGCATTTTAATTAAAAAGAACATGCATTTTAATTAAAAAGAACATAAGGATGCTGCCACTGACTAATTTCTGTTTTAGGGGCCTCGTGGCAGTAAGACTTATACCAACGGAGGGAGGTGGGCCGAAGAATATCACTATTGGATCAGCTTACTTCACACACGATGACCCGAAAGCGCCACCACCCAGCGGGAATCTGAGAGTTTGCGAAACAGTGATGATATTTGCGTTTCTGCTGATCTCCAAACGGTGATTATGTTGCCTAGAATGGAAGAGTTTAAAATCGTCATTTTCACACCTCGGATTATAGCGGTCAATGAGACCTCTGTTCCGGTTGGAAAAAAATAAACCAATATTAAACCTTTTGCAAGTAAACTGGTCAACAAAACAATAGGCAAAAGCAATTTTTACCCGACTTTTGAAACTGCTATAATTTTTTAAAAACTTTACTGTTTTGAGAGCGGTTTTCGGATATTGATAGCTCGTCTTTCCCAAATTAAGCATCAAGAAGTGATTTTGCAATGGAAGTGACATTTTCATGCTAGTGAAATTTAAAAATTGTATATCTCTGTTACGACTTATGGGACCCATGCCAAATTCAGGTCTTTTACTAGTGAGCCTACTAGGAATGTTTTGGTAAAGAAAAAAAATATTTTGTAATTTGCGAAAAAAAGTTGAATTTTTGAATTGACCCACCAGGGTAAAAAATTAACACGCTGAGGTATTTTATTTATTATTTTTTCTAAACAAATTTTACATCATTTTGTCGACAATTCTTAAATTTTAAGAGAAAAAAATGTGTTAGTAGAAAGTTATAGTCATTTGAATTTTTATTTAAATTATATATCAGGATTAAAAAAATTCAAATGACTATAACTTTCTACTAACCCATTTTTTTCTCTTAAAATTTAAGAATTGTTGCCAAATAATGTAAAATTTGTTTAGAAAAAATAATAACTAAAATACCTCAGCGTGTTAATTTTTTATCCTGGTGGGTCAATTCAAAAATTCAACTTTTTTTCGCAAATTACAAAATAATTTTTTTCTTTACCAAAACATTCCTAGTAGGCTCACTAGTAAAAGACCTGAATTTGGCATGGGTCCCATAAGTCGCAACAGAGATATACAATTTTAAAATTTCACGGGCCGCGCCTGCTATACAGGGTAATTAATAAGGTAATGTAAATCTACTAAAAGTTTAGGTGTGTGCCATATTGCCAATAATTTTGTTTGGTCGTTCCGACATAGCAGTAAGCTGGTATCAATCAATGGTCTTTGGCGAAAAATACAGGAGAAAACAAAAAAGGCATACAGATTTTGGTAGCGTCATTTTTAAAACGCTGTAGCTGGAAAATGGATTAATAGACATTGTCCGGAATTTTGGGAATTGAAAGCCCTTTTCTGTAGAGTTTTACCTAATAAACTGCTTTTTGTTCAATGTCAAAATGTTTGCTTTGTATAGGGGCGAACTAAAAAATAAATGAAAAGTGTTGTTAAAAATAAGTCTTCTTTTAATTTGTGCAAACTGAGCAGTATGCGTTTTTTTTCTTCCAGAACTAGGGCGTTTTGCTCAAATTTCGATTAGTTATACACCGTGTCCAGAACAAATGTCAACAAATGCGAAACTTTTTTATTTCTGACTTTACAAAAAAGGTAATCCCTCATAAAAAGTTTTGCATCGTGAGAAAATAGCATAGTCATTCAAAAATTTTATCTAAGACATACAGGGTAACTCAAAAATGTAAAAGTCTTAATCCATGTGAAGCTAAAAAGACACAAAATCGTTATTTAAGGGTAAACTGCCACTGCAAATGTACTAGTGTTAACTTTTTATGTTAGTGTATACAGGAGGGCCCAAAAATAAAAACAATTTTTTATTATCGACTTTACAAAAAATGTATTGTCCTATATCATGTTTTTGAATAATTATGCTCTTTTTTCACAATGTTGACTTTATATGAAGATACTTTTTTGTAACGTCAATAATTAAAAATTTATTTTATTTTTGGGACCTCTTGTATGTTCCAAACCTAATTCACTAACATAAAAGTTACCTCCACTATATATACAGTGGCAGTTTAATTTTAAATAACGATTTGTGTCTTTTTAGCTTCACGTGGATTAGGACTTTTACATTTTTGAGCCACCCTGTATGTCTTAAATCAAATTTTTGAATTGCAATGTCATTTTCTCACGATGCAGAACTTTTTATAAAGGATAGCTTTTTTTCCGTAAAGTCAAAAATAAAATGTTTCCGATTTGTTAAGATGGTTTCTGGACACGCTGTATAACTAACCGAGAGGTGGACAAAACGCCCTCGTTTTGGAAGAAAACAAACACATACTGCTCAATTTTCACAAATTAAAAAAACATTTCTAACAATGGTTTTCATTTACTTTTTAGTTCACCCCTATACAACGCAAACATTTTGACCTTGAAAAAAAACAGTTTATTAGATAAAACGCCACACGAAAGGGCTTTCAATACCTAAAAAGCTCGACAAAGTCTATCAAACCGTTTTCGAGCTACAGCGTTTTAAAAATAACGCTATCAAAATTTGTGTGCTTTTTTTGTTGCCTCCTGTATTTTCCGTCAAAGACCATTAAGCGAAATTTCGGCGAACACGTCTGGAGATATTGATATCGGCTTACTAACGTGCTATGTAGGAGTGACCAAAAAAAATTATTGGCAATATGGCACACACCTAAACTTTTAGCAGTTGTACATTACCTTGTTAATCACCCTGTATAGCAGGCGCGGCCAGTGAAATTTTAAAGTTGTATATCTCTGTTGCTACTTATGGGACCCATGCCAAGTTCAGGTTGTTTAATAGTGAACCTACTAGGAATGTTTTGGTAAATAAAAAAATATATTTTGTAATTTGCGAAAAAAAGTTCAATTTTTGAATTGACTCACCAGGGTAAAAAATTAACACGCTTAGGGACTTTATTTATTATTTTTTCTAAATAAATTTTACATGATTTTGTCGGCGATTCTTAAATTTTAAGAGAAAAAAATGTGTTAGTAGAAAGTTATAGTCATTTGAATTTTTTTTAAAATCATATCAGGTTTAAAAAAATTCAAATGACTATAACTTTCTACTAACACATTTTTTTCTCTTAAAATTTAAGAATTGTCGACAAAATGATGTAAAATTTATTTAGAAAAAATAATAAATAAAATACCTAAGCGTGTTCATTTTTTACTCAGGTGGGTCAATTCAAAAATTCAACTTTTTTTCGCAAATTACTAATTTTTTTTTTCTTTACCAAAATATTCCTAGTAGGCTCACTATTAAAAAACCTGAACTTGGCATGGGTCCCATAAGTAGCAACAGAGATATACAACTGTAAAATTCCACGGGCCGCGCCTGCTGTATAGGATGAAAATGTCATTTCCATTGCCAAATCACTACTTGATACTTAATCTGGACAAGACGAGCTATCGGTATCCGAAAACCGCTCTCAAAAAAGTCAAGTTTTTAAAAAGTTATAGCAGTTCGAAAAGTCGAGTTAAAATCGCTTTTGCCGATTTTTTTGTTGACCAGTTTATTTGGCATGAAGGAATTGCAGGAGGGAAGAAAGAAGATTTAATAAGCACTTTTCATGCTTATTTTTTGTCACAGAGAGACGCTAAAAAAATCACTATTTGGCTAGATAATTGCTCCGCGCAGAACAAGAATTGGTGTTTATTTTCATTCCTAATCTATCAGGTGAACTCTTCTCAAATTCAGTGTGAGGAAATAAGAATTAAATAATTCGAGCCAGGGCACACTTTCATGAGTGCAGACAGCTTCCATCATCAAGTCGAGCTCTCTATGAAGCATAAGAAAGTCCACGACTTTGGTGATTTTAAATATGTTGTTCAACAGGCAATTTCAGGAAAATTAGACGTAAAGGAAATGTCCGTACAAGACGTTTTAACTGGAATGATTATTCGTCTCAGGTAAAAATTAAGAAAGCTGTAGGGTGATGGAGAACTGCGACATCGCCCTCATTCAAGAACCTTGGGTCAACCAAGGTACAATAAAAGGTCTCTCGGGAGTAGGTGGTGAATTGGTTTACAACAGAACCACCGACCGACCGAGAACCTGCATTTTAATTAAAAAGAACATGCATTTTAATTAAAAAGAACATAAGGATGCTGCCACTGACTAACATCTGTTTTAGGAACATCGTGGCAGTAATACTTATAACAACGGAGGGAGGTGGGCCGAAGAATATCACTATTGGATCGGCTTACTTCCCACACGATGACCCAGAAGCGCCACCACCCAGCGCTGTGGAGGAACTGGAGACTGACCAAAGTGGTATTCATACCAAAACATGGGCGTCCCAACTACTCGGTCGCCAAGGCATTTAGACCCATCAGTCTAATGTCCTTTATTGTAAAGACATTAGAAAAACTGTTAGATAGGCACATAAGGGATGAAATAATGGGGGGATAATCAAAAAACAACCTCAGAAAACTTGATTGTGGTGACGCAAAATTATGTGAAAGAAAGTATTGAAGAAGGTGAATATATCTTGTGTAAATTATGTAGAGGGTATTATTCAGCCAAGAACTTTAGAAACCACAGAAACCAGGTGGTAAATTTCTTGAATCATCACATCAGCTGATTCAAGAAATTGACATTTGCCTTCGGGTGAATTCGGCTGTTCGGCATTCGCTCGCCGTCGATCGATAGAAAAATGGTTTATTTAAACCACCCTGCTACTGCTATGTTGTCACGTCCTCTTGCAAGAATTAATTTATCATTGGCTGCGTTCAGCCGATTTTCAGCGGTCTCAGCAGTTGATCAAATTTGACAGATGGCATGTTACATTACATGTTTTCACATTTGATATAAGTAATCATGTGGTCGCTGCCAAATCCAACCAGCTGCTGCGACCGCTGATGATCAGCTAAACACAGCCATAGTTGTAACTAATAGGTATAGTAAACTTTTTCTTAGATCTCGCAATATGGTGGCCAAGTCACTTGTCATCTATGGCACCCTGTTGAAGTCTGGTCTTACGTTTAGAGGTTGGGTAAAAGACAGGACTGGACTTGTACTCACCGTATAACTTAACTAATAAACACCAATAAAATCTAGTCTTCTAAATCTATAAAGTCGAAAAGCAAAATGATTAAAACACGCACTATCAAAACAACACCCACGGAAACACTAACATCACAAAAACAAAATACCAAAATCAAAAGAAAATAAAACGACACAACCTGTCATGTCAGCTTGATGCCCACTACCAACCAACTACTGATCTAGGGACTTTACTAAGGAGCCAATATCAGCTGTTGATGTCATCTGTGATTGTGAAATGTCGCAACGCTGAGTTTTATCATAAAATGAACTCTATCATTCATTTCATTACTATTACCAGGGTCATATTTCCGTATGGGCTGATTGATTGGGCTATAGCCCAGGGCGGCAGAATTGTAGGGGCAGCAAATATGTCTTCATTGTGATGTAAAATGTGAAGAAATGCTGACGGAGGGGGCAGCCAGATTTAAATAGCTCGGGGCGGCACTTTACCTAAATACACCACTGCCTGTAGGTGACGCTTCAAATAACCATTTCGTTTTATGACACGTATAGGCGCGTACAAAGAAGTCGTATCTACATCTAATTTTCTTAGGAGTTTGCTTGCATGTTAGCTTTCTTAAATTTACTTTAACTGACCCTCCACTGTAACCTTCTCATGTACAAAACATTGCTGTCAAATTAAATGGGGTAGCCAGCAATCAGCAAGACCTTCAAAAAGTCCCTAAGCTGCATTTGGACTCTTAAGTACGACTTTCTTTTTGATTTTTGATCGCGGCAATACAACTAAACGACTCAAAGAGTGTAGGGTGTAGGTTATTGGCACAGGAAAAATTTGAATTACGGCAACGTCGGTTTCAGGATTCTATTAAACACGGGCTGGCAGGGTTGCTTCAAACGACATTAAAATCCACACTACGATTTTAAGCTGTACGATTAAGCGATCTCTTCTTCACAACTTTTAACATTCAGATGATTCTTAGACATTCGTTGTTAAGAGTGCAGATAGAAAAAGATTGCCTAGACTAAAATAGTATATTGTACAACGAACATGGAATGACATGCATTTCCTACGAGTATGACGTTTGCTTCACGAGCCGCAGGCGAGTGCTGCAAATCATACGAGTAGGAAATGGTCATTCCATGCGAGTTTTACACTATACTTTTCTACGAATGTTACTGTTACATAAAATGGGATTAGTAATATTTTTCTTTTTAAGATGTCAAACTAATAATTGTCATTTACTTTTTATTTGCATTGTCTGCGTTGCTGTGCGATTACTATGGCGTATTGACGCGGCGCCGGTCAACGCCACCTTGGTAAAAATATACCCGTGCACATTGGGAATTTTGTAGTTGAATCCCCATGGTGATTGAAGCACAATGAAAATGTGTAAAAAAAATGGTAAAAATAGTATATTGTACAACGAGCATGGAATGACATGCATTTCCTACGAGTATGACGTTTGCAGCACGATGCCGCAGGCGAGTGCTGCAAATCATACGAGTAGGAAATAGTCATTCCATGCGAGTTTTACACTATACTTTTTCTACGAATGTTACTGTTAATAAAATGGGATTAGTAATATTTTTCTTTTTAAGATGTCAAAAAATGTCAATGAAATTATAAAGATTTTGACGCGGCACCGGTCAACGCCACCTTTGTAAAAAATACCCGTGCACAATGGGAACTTTGTAGTTCAATCACCATGGTGATTGAAGCACAATGAAAATGTGTAAACCACAATGCACCATGTTCTGAAATTACTATTGAACATACAATAAAGGTTTTTATTAACATTCGTAGAAAAACAATGTTCTGAAATTACTATTGAACATACACTAAAAGTTTTTATTGACATTCGCAGAAAAAAGAATATCCCTGTCATTCTTATTGTCCATATTCGCGAACTTCAACAACTGATGTAACCCCCAGCGAAAAAAATTTAAACCATTATAGAGCGTATAAACATTTCGCTTGACAATGTCGAATATAATATGTTAAAATATCATAATTCAAATCGTGCCAATCGCGTACTTTAGTGGACATCTTTTTATTTTAAAAATCACGATTTCTTTTTATCACAACTCAATGTTTATACCCTTTATGACCGCCATGACAGAGCGATCGACCTGTCATATATAGTCACTTAAGGTCTGTTATGGGTGTCGCCAGGTAGAGGCAGATCAGTGGCGTAGCCAGATGGGGGCCAGGGTGCGCGACTGCCCCCCTACCCTTTTGGTTGCCCCACCCCCGCCGCAGTATGCTGCCGACGCCACTGAGGCGACCATCCCCGCTGGCTACTGCCATTTTCTACTTCGTGTAAATGAACAGGAGTTTTAAAATAAGTGTATATTTACAAGAACGCTTGCTTTTGCCTCACCCCCCCCCCCCCTCCCCCACCCCGTATTTTCACCTGGCACCCATGATTGGCAAAATTGTGGCAAAACTGTTGACATCTCTTTGTTAAAAGGTGTTTACATTCCTACGTTAACAGATCCACCCTTTTATCACTTTACCACTGTCTTTCAGGTCTTATAACACACACGGTAACTCTCATTAATTTAATTGTGTAATTCTGTTTTTTGTAGAATCATCATAACTTGCTAATTTACGTAAACCAAAATTGTACACACCTATAGTTTGCGTGCTACAAATACACAAATTTCTGGTACAATTTTCCTTTTAGTGGTTTGCGTAAAATCCCTGTACAATGTTTAGCGTACAATTGCAAAAGCTGTTTTGGAAACACCACGCAAACCTCTTCAGTTTAGCGTTTGCGTGGCCGCATTTGCGGGTGCCAAAAAGTCCCTATTGTATTGCAAACATAGCATTAAGCAAAGACATTTTGAGGAATTGCCCACAGATTGGCAACCCTGCGTCTCCGTACTAAGAATTTATATTTTCTAATGCCATGCGGTGGCATGTGGCATGTCGTCGCATAGCAAAAGAACCTACAAGTACAACGCAAATCTTTTCTCTCTGAACACGTTTGTTTTTAACGGCAGGTACAGTTCTACCAAAAGTTTCTGATATTATTTATAATAATTTATACGTACAAAGATTGCTATTTATAGGTATACTTTTCCCAATATAAGCTCTCGCAAAATGGTTTTTCTATTATGGAATAAATATGGATGAGCGGTTAAAAATAAACAGAAACTAGGTACCTACGCATTTGGAACACTAAACCAAAAAACTAAATTTTTGCCTGATTAAGTGATTAAAATGTTTGTTTATAATATAAAAATGCATGTTTATTTTACGAAGAAGCTTTTAACATGTTTTTGTTTTAGTGTTTCGTCCTAAAATTAGCAAAACGGAATCACTTCGGCATCCGTCTGTCACAAGCGATTTTCTCTGAAAATATTGGACGTAAAAACCGGAAAATTTAGCACAGAAATAGAGCGTGGTGGCCCAATTATTATAGACGTAAAATATAAAAAATTGAATCTTGGTTCTGGGGGTTAATTTTAGGGGGTAAATTGGGAAATGGAAAAAATGAAAGCTTATTGAAGGGCGAATTTAACAATATGATGTATTTTTTATGCATTTTTTAAAACATTTTTCGGGAACAAAGCCTAAAATTGCTGTCTCTCATCACCAAAAGAACCGCTCAGAAAAATCGGAAAAAAATCATGAACATTCAGAATTAGGTGTAGATTGAGGCAAAACTATCGAGATTGAAAAATTCTAGCGCGATCAATTGATATAAACAATTTAATTGTTTATTTCCTTATATCTGCGGAACCTTTGGTTTTAGAGAAAAAGTTTCTGGACAGAAAATATTTCTCACGACGCAAGGAACAACTATTGTCCCTACACGTTTTTCAAAATTTTTAATATGGCTCAGTCGAAACGCTCCCCCACTCAGCTCCGCGCATACGCGATGTGATACGGCGTTGGTGCTGTCGGCGGCGGGTATCGCGAGAGATGGGCGGAGATTGGGCGGCCAAGGTTTGCTCAGGTTAAGTGGGGGGGGGGGGGGCTGAAATTAAAACTAAACGAGGAAAAAGTCGAAATTACGCTTAATTTCGAAGAGAAAGTCGAAATTAGTAGGAAATCCGCGTCGTTGCCCTTCTACGGTTTCGTAGTATCGCTCTGCCGACTTCATATTATGCATACATTTAAACACGAGAGGATTTAGCGCTCCAAAATCTGCAAGTTAGGGGAAACAGTTCGCATCACTGGAAATAAGTAACACCGACATTCGTATAATAACAAAACACCGTACCTATCTGCTTTGTTACTGAAGTAAGAGGCAAAGCTAATGGTTTTATGGTTTTTCTAGTTCCCGAAAGGATTTTAAACCGCCACATTATAAAAGTAATTCGAAAAGAGAACAATATTGCCTTATATACATACTACATCTTAAAAAGAAATTCAATAAAGCTATTTAAACACATTTTTTTAAACCAGCATTTCTGAAATTTCAAGGTTCGAAATAAGGGGTCGATATAGGAAAAATTAAACATTAAAATTTATCGGAAAATGCATAAACAGGCCGAAACTATATCGTACGAAAACGTAGAAGGGCCATGATGCAGATTTTCTACTAATTTTCGAAGTTACTGGTAATTTCATCTTTTTTTCGAAAGTAAGCGTAATTCGGACTTTTTTCTCGAAGTTATTTTTAATTTCGACTTTTTCCCGAACTTAGTATTATTTTCGACTTTTTTCTCGAAAGTAAGCGTAATTCCTACTTTCTTCTCGAAGTTATATAGTGGTAGTTTTGACTGTTTTCCCGACAGTAAGCGTAATTTCGACATTTTTATCCAAGTTATTCCTAATTTCGACTTTTTTCTCGAAGTTACTCTTACTTTCAACTTTTTTCTCGAAAGTAAGAGTAATTCCGGATTTTTTCTCGAAGTCAGTCCTAAATTCGACTTTTTTCTAGAAGTTAGCCTTAATTTCGAATTTTTTCCCGAAGTTAGTCTTTATTTTGACCTTTTTCTCGGAAGTAAGGCCAATCATCTCCTGTTTCCAGGCTATGAACATCTTTTCGTCTTCATGGTGGGGTATGTGCCTACGTTCGCAGCAGCCTTTCTTGCACCAGACTCCCGAACCTGGAATCAGGCCAGCCCGATATTCTCTGGCTAAAACTCGCCCTTAAATCTTCTACTAAATTTACGTGTTGCATCTATCGCTCCCCATCAGACAAATCCTACAATGAGTTCTTTAACCATCTCACGGCAAAAATCGACCACCTCATCTCCGAATTTCCCTCCGCTGAAGTTATCGTCCTAGGCGACCTCAACGTCCATAGCAAGGAATGGTTATGATCTACAAAAACTGACCCAGAAGGCAGAGCAGCAGAAAACTTCGCAATCAGCAACTCGCTCACCAATTTGATCAGAGAACCAACATACTTTCCCCGCGTTTCTACCCATAATGCAAATCCACTAGATCTTTTCTTCACCACCCATCCTGAGCCTTACTTAACATCTGTATGTGTCGTTCAGATCATGGCCTCATTACTGTCTCTTGTCCCATACATCCCGAGTTTGCTGAAATCATGCCAGAACGCACGATCTGGCATTACAATTCTGCCGACTGGGATGGTCTTCGAAACTTCTGCTCTGCTTTCCCTTGGAACCCTGTCTGTTTTTCCACTCCCGATCCCTCCGAAATCTGCTCACATATCACAGACATTATTCAAGCAGGTATTGAAGGTTTCATTCCACATACCCTCAAGAAACTTAAACTCCACCATCAAAAGCCATGGTTCTCCAAGGCCTGTGACAAAGCCAGGCTCAAAAAAGCCCAAGCTCACAAAAGGTATCTTTAAAATCCTATACCCGAAAATCGTCAAATTTTCACCGAGGCCAGAAATCAATACAACAAAACTATCTTAGAGTCCAAAAATGCTTTTAACAACCGCATAAAAAAATAAAGTGTTTTCCTGTCCCAACGGCGGCAAATCTTTCTGGCACTTGCCAAAAACATTAGTCAGAACTTCTGTAGAAGCGCTTTTCCTCCCCTGCCTCTGACAACGAAGTTATCTCCACCTCTAAAGGGAAAGCAGAACTATTCGCCAAACAATTCGCTGCCAATTCCACCCTGATCCCTCCTCCCAATTTCGCTCTTCCAACCGCTAAGTCTGTACCCCACAAAATGCCCGATATAATACTTAAGGTCAAACAAGTTCAAAAAATTCTTCTATCCCTTGACACCAAAAAGTCCTCTTGTCTGGATGGCATACCAGCAATTGTTCTAAAAAAATGCGCTCCAGAACTTGCACCCATCTTAACTCGTCTTTTCCAGATCTCTTATGACACGGATATCTTCCCAGATAGCTGGAAGACTGCTCGTGTGCAGCCTGTTCCGAAGAAAGGTTCCAAGTCCCTTCCATCCAATTATAGACCTATCTCTCTTCTCTCCGTTGTCAGCAAAGTTATGGAGCAAGTAATCAACTTGCAAATTCTAAAATATCTAGAAAAACACAAAATCATCCATGACAGACAGTACGGATTTCGTCAGCAAAGATCCACAGCTGATATCCTTAGCTTTGTCACACATAGTTATGTGTGACAAAGCTAAGGATATCAGCTGTGGATCTTTGCTGACGAAATCCGTACTGTCTGTCATGGATGATTTTGTGTTTTTCTAGATATTTTAGAATTGTTCCAGTTGGAACAAGTCTCTTGAATTTCATGGCGAATCTCAGATTGTTGCTCTCGATATTTCCAAGGCCTTTGACCAAGTATGGCATGCCGCACTCCTCAACAAACTACCTTCTTACGGTCTTCCTTCCAAACTGTGTACCTGGATCGGCAGCTTCCTCTCTAATCGGCGCATATCTGTTGTGGTTGATGGTCACTCATCTAACTTCCGTCCTGTCAATGCTGGTGTCCCCCAAGGTTCAGTCCTGGCACCAACCCTATCTCTTCTTCACATTAATGACCTACTCTCTTCAACTACCAATCCCATCCACAGTTATGCTGACGATAGTACTCTTCACTCCAATATTCATTTTTCCAGACAAGTTTCGAATCAGGAGTTTGATAATAGACGCAGATCTATGTACCTATCCCTTTCCCAAGATCTTCAATTAATCTTAGACTGGCGTGCCAAGAACCTTGTTTAGTTCAACGCCTCCAAAACCCAGCCTTGCTCCCTCTCACGCAAAAAATCCGGCAACGCTTACCCCATCCACATGAATGGCCAAGCCCTACAAAACAACGAAACCTTCGATCTCGTTGGCGTCACTTTCGAACATGATCTCAGCTGGCATAAACACATTACTTCAGTAGCCACATCGGCAGCTAAAAAGCTTGGTTTTCTCTTTCGAGCCAGAAAATACTTCTCCCCTTCCAACTTATACACCCTCTATGTTTCCCAAATAAGACCCAACATAGAAGACTGCTCCCACATCTGGGGAGCGGCGTCACCTTCGACACTTAAGACCCTTGATTCTATAAGAGAGCCATTCGACTTATCAATGACCCTGCCCTCACGAGAAAACTCCCTTCTCTCGCTCATCGCCGCGCTGTACGGGATTTTGCTCTGAAGAACTAGCCGGTATTATTCCCCCCTTGAATGTCCCGAACAGAACAACAAGAGGCGCGTTACATATTACTGTCCATCTACAAAAGCCTAGAACAGACCACTTCTCTCGCTCATTCATACCTAGGGTCTCCAGATTATGGAACAAATTGCCTGCAGATGTTTTCCCTTCCCGTCCCAACCTCCAATCCTTCAAATCCCGTGTCAATAGACTACATTTCCCTTCTCTTCAGATACCCACGGTACGTTAGTACTTAGGCTTGAAGTCTACGTGGGATGTGTTAGATAAAAAAAATTATCCAAATACCTAAATACCAAAATATCCATCTTTCTAAAAGCATCTTAAGGGGAAACAGCTCGCCTAAAACTGGAAATAAGTAACACCGACATCCGTGTAATGGGCCTGTTTGTTATGTGTTTGCATGGTATCCTGTACTAGTATAACCAGGGGGATCTTTTTTCTCACTCCCTCATATTGGATAGCCAATACATATTTCTTTGCCACGCCAAAGAAAGTGTACACTTTTCGTATACCAAACACCATGGGCGCCCGCAGACTTTTTTCTCAGGGGGGCAAAATAAAAAAAATTAATTGTAATGATTTTATTTGTAGTGGTCGATACAAATACACTAATAATTAAAAACAGAAGAATTCGGTCAAGTGCAAGCTATACTTGCACAATTAGTGTTCCGTGCCATCAGCCCCCCACTTAAGCTGAGCAAACCTCGGCCGCCCGATCTCCACCCATCTGCCGCGCTACCCGCCGCCGACGGCACCAACGCCGTATCACATCGCATGTGCGCGGAGCTGATGGGGAACGTTTCGACTGAGCCAAATTAAAAATTTTGAAAAACGTGTAAGCATAAAAGTTGTTCCTTACATCGTAAGAAATATTTTTTGTCGAAAAACTTTTCCTTTAAAACCAATGGTTCGGCAGTTATAAAGAAATAAACAATTCAATTGTTTATACCAATTCATCGCGATGAAATTTTTCAATCCTGATAATTTTGGCTCAATCTACTCCTAATTCTTAATGTTAATGTTTTTTTTCAGATTTTTCTGAACTATTATTTTGGTGACGAGGGTGGGGGACAGCAATGTTTAAGCGTTTTTCCCGAAAAATGCTTAAAAATTCATAAAAAATACAGTATACACTTATATTGTTAAATTCGTGCTTCAATAAGCTTTCATTTGATATTCTACACGATGCATTTGAAATTTTTACCCCCTGAAATTAACCCCCAGAGCTAAAATTCAACGTTTTATACTTCACATCTATAATTTAGTAATTACGTCGAATAATTTCAGAGAAAATCGCCTGTGACGGACGGACGGACACCGAAGTGATTCCGTTTTGCTAATTTTAGCATGGAACACTAATGAAAACACGGTTAAATCAAACTTCTGCATAAAATAAACATGCAAGCTACAGAAAATTCATAGTAATTTGGTTGTCGGTTGCATTGAGTTATGACTGTGTTTAAATAAACTGGTCAACAAAAAAATCGGCAAAAGCTATTTTAACTCGACTTTTCAAACTGCCATAACTTTTTAAAAACTTAACTTTTTTGAGAGCGGTTTTCGGATATCGATAGCTCGTCTTTCCCAGATTAAGTATCAAGAACTGATTTTTCAATGGAAACGGCATTTTCATGCTATACAGGGTGATTAATAAGGTAATGTAAAACTACTAAAAGTTTCGGTGTGAGCCATATTGCGAATAAATTTTTGTGGTCGTTCCGACATAGCGTGTTAGTAAGCTGATATTAATATCTCCAGACGTGTTCGCCGAAATTTCGATTAATGGTCTTTAACGGAAAATACAGGAGGAAACATAAAAAGCACACAAAATTTGGTAGCCTCATTTTTAAAACGCTGTAGCTCGAAAACGGATTGATAGACTTTGTCGGGCTTTTTAGGTATTAAAAGCCCTTTCGTGTAGCATTTTACCTAATGAACTGTTTTATTTTTCAAGGTCAAAATGTTGGCGTAGTATAGGGGTGAACCAAAAAGTGAATGAAAAACAATGTTAAAAATGATTTTTTTTAATTTGTGAAAATTGAGCAGTATGTGTTTGTTTTCTTTCAAAACTAGGGCGTTCTGTCCAACTCTTGATTAGTTATACAGCGTGTCCAGAAACCATCTTTACAAATGGAAAACATTTTATTTTTGTCTTTACGGGAAAAAAGTTATTTTTCATAAAAAGTTCTACATTGTGAGAAAATAGCATTGCCACTCAAAAATTTGATCTAAGACATACAGGGTAGCTCAAAAATCTAAAAGTCATAATCCGCGTGAAGCTAAAAAGACACAAATCGTTATTTAAAAGAAAACTGCCACTGTAAATGTACTAGAGGTAACTTTTATGTTAGCGAATAAGGTTTGGAACATACAGGAGGTCCCAAAAATAAAATATATTTTTTATTATTGACTTTACAAAAAAAGTATCGTCATAAAAAGTCTACATTGTGAAAAAGAGCATGATTAATCAAAAACTTAATGTAGGACAATACAGAGTGGCTTAAAAAGCTGAAATTCTCAATTTACGTAAAGTTAAAGAGACACCAAGAAAAGCTAAAAAGACACAAATCGTTATTTAAAAGAAAACTGCCACTGTAAATGTACTAGAGGTAACTTTTATGTTAGCGAATAAGGTTTGGAACATACAGGAGGTCCCAAAAATAAAATATATTTTTTATTATTGACTTTACAAAAAAAGTATCGTCATAAAAAGTCTACATTGTGAAAAAGAGCATGATTAATCAAAAACTTAATGTAGGACAATACAGAGTGGCTTAAAAAGCTGAAATTCTCAATTTACGTAAAGTTAAAGAGACACCAAATCTTTTTTTAAAGATAAACTGTATGGAAAGGGACGAAGGTTACGTGGAGGTTTAAATTTATTTAGTTATTTAGTCATGTTTAGTTATTTAATATGTTTTTTACCCTAATATTTCATTTGTTACTAAAATTGTATTAAATAAAAGTAAACCTTCAATCACCCTGTACTACGTCTCATTTTAAGTTTAAGTGCTTACTTATAACTTAATTAGTAACCTTGCACAAATACCATAGTGGATGAATTAAAATTTAGCTTACCCTTGTTTTAAGGCCAGTTCAGAGTTTTAAATTTTTTAGCCACCCTATATGTCCTAGATCAAATTTTTGAATCATCATGCTCTTTTTTCACAATGTAGAACTTTTTATAAAGATATAGGTACTTTTTTGTAAAGTCGATAATAAAAACAAATTTTTATTTTTGGGACCTCCTGTATATTTCAAACCTAATTTACTAACATAAGAAGTTAACACTAGTACATTTACAGTGGCAGTTTACCTTTATATAACGATTTTGTGCCTTTTTAGATTCACGCATGGATTAGGACTTTTACATTTTTTAGCTACCCTGTGTGTCTTAGATCAAATTTTTGAATGGCTATGCTATTTTCTCACGATGCAGAACTTTTTATGAAGGATTACCTTTTTCGTAAAGTTAAAAATAAAAAAGTTCCGCATTTGTTAAGATGGTTTCTGGACACGCTGTATAACTAATCCAAAGTTGGACAAGACGTCCTAGTTCTGAAAGAAAAAACACGCATACTGCTCAATTTGCACAAATTAAAAGAAAATTTATTTTTAACAATACTTTTCATTTACTTTTTAGCTCACCCCTATACAACGCAAACATTTTGACATTGAACAAAAAACAGTTTATTAGGTAAAACTCTGCACAAAAAGGGCTTTCAATTCCCAAAAAGCCCGACAAAGTCTATTAATCCGTTTTCCAGTTACAGCGTTTTAAAAATGACGCTACCAAAATTTGTGTGCTTTTTCTGTTTCCTCCTGTATTTTTCGCCCGAGACCATTAATCGAAATTCCGGCGAACACGTCTGGAGATATTGATATCAGCTTACTAGCGTGCTATGTCGAAACGATCAAAAAAAAATTATTGGCAACATGGCACACACCTAAACTTTTAGTAGTTTTGCATTAACTTATTAATTACCCTGTATAGCAGGCGCGGCCCGTGAAATTTCAAAGTTGCATATCTCTGTTGCTACTTATGGGACCCATACCAAATTCAGGTTTTTTAATAGTGAGCCTACTAGGAATGTTTTGGTAAAGAAAAAAATATTTTGCAATTTGCGAAAAAAAGTTGATTTTCTGAATTGACCCACCAGGGTAAAAAATTAACACGCTTAGATATTTTATTTATTATTTCTTCTAAACAAATTTTATATCATTTTGTCGACAATTCTTAAATTTTAAGAGAAAAAAATGTGTTAGTAGAAAGTTATAGTCATTTGAATTTTTTCAACCGAAAAATAATTTAAATTTTCGGTTGCAAAAAATTCACATGGCTATAACTTTCTACTAACACATTTTTTTCTCTTAAAATTTAAGAATTGTCGACAAAATGATGTAAAATTTGTTTAGAAAAAATAATAAATAAAATATCTAAGCGTGGTAATTTTTTACCCAGGTGGGTCAATTCAAAAAATCAACTTTTTTTCGCAAATTGCAAAATATTTTTTTTCTTTACCAAAACATTCCTAGTAGGCTCACTATTAAAAAACCTGAATTTGGTATGGGTCCCATAAATAGCAACAGAGATATGCAACGTTGAAATTTCACGGGCCGCGCCTGCTGTATAGCATGAAAATGTCGCTTCCATTGCAAAATCACTTCTTGTTGCTTAATTTGGGAAAGACGAGCTGTCGATATCCAAAAACCGCTCTCAAAAAAGTTAAGTTTTTAAAAAATTATAGCAGTTTGAAAAGTCGAGTAAAATTCGCTTTTGCCGATTTTTTTTTTGACCAGTTTAATATTCCTAATCCTAATTGAATTTTTTGTACATGGCTCTATAAAGATGTTCAAACATCAGAAAAATAGACAACATTTATCGTAAAAAGAAATATTATTTATTATAAAAATAATAGATATCTGGAAATTTGTCCACCAAAAAGTACGAAGTATGATAATCTCGCAATGTCAGGGGGGCCACGGCCCCCCACCCCCCTGCGAGCGCCCATGCCAAACACACCTAAATAACAAAACACCGTACCTATCTGTTTTTTTAATTGAAGTAAGAGAGAAACTAATCGTTTTTCAAGACCCCAAAAATTCATTAAACCGCCACATTATAAAAGTAATTCTACAAAAGAACAACTTTCAGGTAGGTATATATTTGAGGAAAAAATTCAATAAAGATTTAAACACATTTGTTTTAAAACAACTTTTCTAAAGTTAATGGTTTCGACGTAATTCTTAAAAACCCTATTGCATGTTATGATCTCCTGTCCCAGCAGATGAAAAGTGTAGATTTAACACGTTAACTCGAATTTATTTAAAGCTCGGCCACAGACTGGCCAAACACCAGAGAATATAGTAAAATATATGTAGTTGTTCAGTTGTATTTTAGATTCGAGTGTGTGGTATCGAATGTAGTATTTCGTGCGGGCCATTCACATCTCTCGCGTCAAGGTCAAAGTAAGCGGGCGAGCAGTTTCTCATCTGGTGTCGCTTTATCTGGGCTCCTGTTACTGTTAGATTCAAAACCGACAGACGAAGTCAGAAAACGATGGCCCTCTGTCGGCCGATAATCAGATTAACCTCATTCTTTATTAATTATTTTCGCTTGTGCCAAGTGCTTACGTTATGCAACCTTCCGTACATATAAAATTTTAAACAATGTCCTACGCGTTCGCCATAAATATATCTTTAATTTAGTTTCGATATAATTGGGCCTAGTGATTATATTGTAGAAAATAAAACAGAAAATTGGAGTAATTAAATATAAATATAGAGAAAAATTACAGCCAAAAGCAGCATCCGAGGACAGTCACTGGCGTGCCGTCAAGGTGGGCGGTAAGGCTTTGTCTACCCTAGAAAAATCGTAAAATCATGGGAATAAAGTTACAAAATTTACGAAAAATTAATAATTTCTGTAAAAATTAACTCGGTAAATTTTATAACTTTATTCCCATTATTTTACGATTACTAGGGTAGGCAAAGCTTTACCGCCTACTTTGACTGCACGCCAGTGCGAGGACTTGCAAAACTTATATTTTTTTCTTGTTGTCTCGATATCCACCCATTTGCCGCGCTACTCGCCGCCGACGGCACCAACGCCGTATCACATCGCGTGTGCGCGGAGCTGAGGGGGAGCGTTTCGACTGAGCCAAATTAAAAATTTTGAAAAAGTCTAAGCATAAAAGTTGTTCCTTACATCGTAAGAAATATTTTTTGTCGAAAAACTTTTCCTTTAAAACCAATGGTTCGGCAGTTATAAAGAAATAAACAATTCAATTGTTTATACCAATTGATCGCGATGAAATTTTTCAATCCCAAGCAACAGAGCAAAATATTAGCGATTTTTTGACAATAATCTTATTAGAAAACCGCCTGCGCCATCATCTGAAAGACGATTCGTAGTCCTGTTATATTTCCAACTCTGAATTTTTTCCTTTAATTTGTTATAAACATTTTTAAGCAAAAAAACGCGATTTTTTTAGTTTTTTGCTTATAAAGTGAAAAATAATAAAGCAATCTTAATGGTATAAATGAACGCTTTGTAGGAAATAAATATACGAACAAAATGAGAGGTCCAACGTCACGATAGGATAAGTAGCAACGGAGAAAATCCGGAAAAAACCGGAAAATTAAGAGTTTTTTTTTAATTCATAAATCGGCCATTTTTAAACGTAGAGGGCTCAAACTTTGGGAAAAAGTAGCAATTTATAGCTACTTTATGTGTGCAAAACCCCGACGCTGTACGACGAGTTATTTTGCCACAATCGTCATTTCAATTTTTATGGATCGTCCGATTTTAATTATTGAAACGGATTTGAAAAGTACAGGTTTAATTGAACCATACGTTTATTTTATAAAGTGCTAGGAAACCGGTTGGAAATGCACGTAAAGATGCGTCAAAATGACCGAGCGCGCGAATATTGGCTCCCATTCGCGCCGCTGCTCTCCTGCTACACGACATCCGCCTCGGCCATTTTCACGCATCTTTACGTCCATTTTCAACGGGTTTCGCAGCATTTATGGAAAAATTAAATACATATTGTTCAATTAAACTTGTACTTTTCAAATCCGTTTCACTAATTAAAATCGTACGATCCATAGAGCATCCAGACCTGTTGCAAAATAGTGTGTTGAAAAATTGAAATGATGATTGTGGCAAAACTAATCGTCGTACAGCGTCGTGGTTTTGCACACATAAAGAAGCTACAAATTACTACTTTTTTCCAAAGTTTGAGCCCTCTACGTTTAAAAATGGCCGATTTATGAATTTAAAAAAAACTTAATTTTCCGGTTTTTCTCCGTTGCTACTTATCCTATCGTAACGCTCGACCTCTCATTTTGTTCGTATTTTTATTCTCTACAAATCGCCCATTTACACCTTTAAGATTGCTTCATTACTTTCCATTTTATAAGCAAAAAACTAAAAAAATCGCGTTTTTTTTGCTTAAAAATGTTTATAACAAATTAAACGAAAAAATTTCAGAGTTGGAAATATAACAGGACTACGGATCGTCTTTCAGATGATGGCACAGGCGGTTTTCTAATAAGATTAATGTCACGACAAATCGCTCTATTGCTTGGCCTAATAATTTTGGCTCAATCTACACCTAATTCTTAATGTTAATGTTTTTTTTTCAGATTTTTCTGAGCGATTATTTTGGCGATGAGGGTGGGGGACAGCAATTTTTAAGCGTTTAATTTAATAAAAATTTAAAAAAAAATTATTCATAAAAAAAATACAGTATACACTTATATTGTTAAATTCGTGCTTCAATAAGTTTTCATTTGATATTCTATACGACGCATTTGAAATTTTTACCCTCTGAAATTAACCCCCAGAGCTAAAATTCAACTTTTTATACTTCATATCTATAATTACGTCGAATAATTTCAGAGAAAATCGCCTGTGACGGACGGACGGACATCGAAGTGATTCCGTTTTGCTAATTTTACCATGGAACACTAAAGAAAACACGGTTAAAACTTCTGCATAAAATAAACATGCAAGCTACAGAAAATTCATAGTAATTTGGTTGTCGGTTGCATTGAGTTAAGACTGTGTTTAAATAATTTTCCTAATCCTAATTGAATTTTTTGTACATGGCTCTATAAAGATGTTCAAACATCAGAAAAATAGACAACATTTATCATAAAAAGAAATATTATTTATTATAAAAATAATAGATATCCGGAAATTTGTCCACCAAAAAGTACGAAGTATGACAATCTCGCAATGTCAGGGGGCCACGCCCCCCCCCCCCCCTGCGGGCACCCATGACAAACACACCTAAATAACAAAACACCGTATCTGTTTTTTTTTATTGAAGTAAGAGAGAAACTAATCGTTTTTCAAGACCCCAAAAATTCATTAAACCGCCACATTATAAAAGTAATTCTACAACACAACATCCATACATCCATCAATCATTGTTCTTAAAAACCCTATTGCATGTTATGATCTCCTGTTAGATTCAAAGGAGATGGCCCTCTGTCGGCTGATAATCAGATTGACCTCGTTCTTTATTATTTTCGCTTGTGCCTAGTGCTTACGTTATGCAACCTTTCGTACATATAAAATTTTAAATGTCCTACGCGCTCGCCATAAATATATCATTAATTTATTTTCGATATACTTAATTGGGACTAGTGATTATTTTGTAGAAAATAAAACAGAAAAATAGAGTAATTAAATATATAGAGAAAATTTACAGCCAAAAGCAGCATCCGAGGACAGTCACTGGCGTGCAGTCAAGGTAGGCGGTAAGGCTTTGTCTACCCTAGAAAAATCGTAAAATAATGGGAATAAAGTTACAAAATTTACCAAAAATTAATAATTTCTGTAAAAATTAACTTGGTACATTTTATAACTTTATTCCCATTATTTTACGATTACTAGGGTAGGCAAAGCTTTACCGCATACTTTGACTGCACGCCAGTGCGAGGACTTGGAAAACTTATATTTTTTTCTTGTAGTTTTTGTTTTCTCCTGTTCGAATATTTTTCATTTTTCTAGTTATTAAATCCAGAAAGTCACAATGGACAAGCTTTTAAATTCATCGGTGTTCATGATAGATGTCATTTTCTGTTTTATCCCCGTTCGTTATAGGTATATATAAAGAGAGAAGATAAATGACATCCATCGATGTATTCATCGATGAATTTAAAAATTTGCCCAATGTATTAAAAACAAAAAATTATGGTGGCCAAGGCTAACTAGACCTTCATTAAACTGACAGAGTAACATTATTTTATTTATTTATTTAGTTAATTACAGTACATTACAGACACAGTCCAAATAGTACAGCAAAAAAAGAATATGAGTCAAAACTAAAGTAAAATTAACAAAGTATTATCTAGGGACTAACAGGAGTTTTTTTATGTTACATTTAAAAGTAAAAACCCTACAGTACAAATTAAAATCTATGGGCATATACAGATTAAAGCCGTTCATGACAGTATTGACAGCTAAAGTTTCCAACTTCAATCCCAAAATCATGCAGGGAAAACATTAATTTCAATTAACAAAAAATATTTTAAAAGAAAACCAAATTTTATAAGCTCCAAAACCAACAAATAAAGCTTGTCCGAATTTTGTCACCTGTCATTAACTTTCTTCGATAACATATAAGTACTTCTTCCTATCAGCTTTTTTATTTATTGCCCTCGATTCCTTTTTGGGTGAGCCCTTGTACTGGAGATTTCAAGTCAGCTTGGATCTTCGAACAAAGAGCTTTAACATAAGCTACTTCAAATATAGAACTGCGCAAATTCAAAGCCCAAGAGGCACACACACATAATTCAATATGTTATGTAGGTACCTATCTATGGAAACAAATTGGGTTTTTTTCTTTCGGTTTGAAACTAAATATATTTTGGAACCAATTTTTATGTTTTTGTCATGAGGTCATATCACTAAATATAAGTAATTAAAAATATCACAAAAAAAGTTGTAAGTGCCAATCATTTATATCATACCAATACCAACTTTTTAAACTTTTTTTACAATGTTCAACTTAAAATAAGGAAAAATCACTTCAAAAATTCAGACACTTTCTAAACGTTTGTGTAAAAACTTCACTCCTGGCATAAAACTTCAGAATAATGTCTCGACTTCGTTATGTATTGAGGATTTCAAGTCAGCTTGGATCTTCCAATTAGGAACTTCAATCATTGTCATCACAATTCAAATATATATAAGGACGTCACTCCCATAAATCGTTATACTGCAGAGTACTTTTTTTCAAATTTCAAATTCATCAATACAATTAATTAATAAAGCAAATACTTTAGGAACACTTACAACATATTAATTATAAAAACATATTATATATATATACAGTGTGTCCGCTTAAGTTCTGTACATATGGGAAAATTTTTTATTATTAATTTGACGAAAAAAAGGTACTCTTTATAAAAAGTTCTGCTTCCTGAGAAAATAATATTAAACTATTCAAACTTGAGATAGTATGTACAGGATGGTCAAAAATTAAAAAAATCTAAATTGGCCTAAGAGAGAAGTACCCTTAATTTTAGTTTTTGAGCAAAATGGAATAAGAAAATGTTGCTTAGCATTAAAAATTATATCTGTTTATACTCTTACACCGGGTTGCACAAAACTTTTAATCAAGTAGTAAATTTAATTGACGTTTAGAGTCATATTTGGCAATGACGTTAGCATGAGTGCTGTCACATTACAAGTGTCTTATTAGTTTAATTCGTGATTAAATTGTTTGTGCAACCCGACGTTAGTATACTATTATTAAAAATAAACTTAAAAATTTAAATCTTAATTCTTAATGGCAGGTCCAATATCTTGCCACCATTTTCCACCTGAATTTGAATTGTAACTGTCAGCTATGTAATTTGTCTGAAACATCAATTTCAATATTTAATTAGATAAATATGCCGTTGAAATTGAGTATGCAAGATAAAATAGAAATAATTTTAATTGTTGGTTAAAATTACAAAACGTATCGGGAAGCTGCCGAAATTTTTAACAACAGACATCCTGATAAAATTATTTATTTCACAACAGTAGGGAATATAGTGACTAAATTCAAGACCTTTGGAAGTGTGGAAAATAACTACAACAAGAAATGTAGACCAAGGGTTGCAAATAATGAAACTGTGAACCACGTAATGTTGTCTGTAGTAGAAGATCCTAAGAAATCATTGCGAGAAAGGTCAACAACATTGCCAAATGATATAGGTAAAACTACGATTTCAAAAATATTAAATGAAAACAAATTTCGGCCTTACAAACCAAAATTTATACATACCTTGAAGCCAGGTGATTTTGAGCGACGGTTAGAATTTTGTTTTTTAATACAAGGAGAGTTAGAAGATAACCCTTTCATGACAAGAGATATTATTTTTACAGACGAAGCAACGTTCACCTCCAACGGGACTGTAAGTTCACAAAATTGTCGTTGGTGGAGTGACGTTAATCCAAATTTCACTATATGGACACGTGATCAGTACTCATTTAAAACAAATGTATGGTGCGGAATTTACAAAAATAGAATAATAAGACCCTTTTTTTTCGACAAAATTTAGATGGTGAACGATACTTGCTTTTTTTAAATAATTATTTGTTTAATTTTATTCATGAACTTCATATACTCGATAGGCTACGGATATGGTACCAACAAGATGGTGCACCATGCCACAGTACGAGGGATGTAAGACAATACTTAAATACCCTTTTTAATGGAAAAGTTATCGATAGATATTCTGACCTTTTTTGGCCCGCTAGGTCTCCGGACTTGAGCCCCCTAGATTATTTCTTGTGGGGGCTACTTAAAACAGAATGTATACCTACAAAGGCCATTTCAAAATGTTGAACATTTGGAGAAGGTAATTAGAGAGACAATTACAAATATAACTCCTGCCATGATTAGAAATGTGTTAAGAGAATTTTCTGCAAGAACGGCTAAATGTATTGAAAGAGAGGGAGGATATGTCGAGGCAGATGTACAGTGAGGGAAAGTTAATGAATATTTTTATTTAAATTCATTTTTTATTGTTTATTATTATAATTTTATTTTTCCAAAATAAATCATCATGTTTCGCTCAATTATTCAAATGCGTCAAAAATTTACTACAAAATAGAGTTAAAAATCAAAGGTTACGTTTTGAACAAAAATAATTGATAAATGTTTATTAGCTTCAATTGCATAATAAATACATTTATTAATTATAAATAATTTCAAACAATTATATTTTGGAAATGTCAAGTTTATTTTTAATAATAGTATACTAAGAGTATAAACAGATATAATTTTTAATGCCAAGTAACATTTTCTTATTCCATTTTGCTCTAAAACTAAAATTAAGGGTACTTCTCTCTTAGGCCAATTTAGATTGTTTTAATTTTTGACCATCCTGTACATACTATCTCAAGTTTGAATAGTTTAATATTATTTTCTCAGGAAGCAGAACTTTTTATAAAGAGTAACTTTTTTTCCTAAAATTAATAATAAAAAATTTTCCCATATGTACAGAACTTAAGCGGACACACTGTATATATATATATATATATATATATATATATATATATATATATATATATATATATATATATATATATATATATATATATATATATATATATACCTATAAGACGACGTAGCGCACCTTATTTTCTCCAGTAACTTAACGTAGCGCGCCTTTTGGGTCTTGGTGCGCCACTTTTAGGAAATAGTGTGCCATCGACAGTCATAGCGCGCCACCGGAAAAAAAGTAGTGGGGAGAAAAATCAGATATCAACAGATCTAGGGGAAACATTAGGGCGGAGCTTATACATTGTACTACGGACGATGGCGTTTTACGATGGCGACGAAGGATCGATCCTTTACGGATTTTAACTCTTTCATATCACGATCGCAGAAAGCACCAGGAGATCTAGGTGCATAGAACAAGTCAAGGAAAATTTGGTAGTTTGGTAGATTTATGAAATAAGTATAACCTCTAATTTATTTGTTTCTTTCTGTAATTGATATGTAAATATATATGTTTATATATATATATATATATATATATATATATATATATATATATATATATATATATATATATACAGGGTGTTATGGAAATCATTTAATATATTGGAATGGGTAACTCCTGATATTAATTCAGATTGAATAAAAATATTCATAAATGGCGCTTCATGATAAAAAAAGGTAGATATCGGCCCTCGAAAAAAAATTGTGACTGTGCGCCACTGTTCATAAATACATGGCCATATAAAAAACAAGGAGAAACGTCAGTTACAGAAAAAATACTTTTGTTTTAACATGAGACGTTGTCAAATCTCTCTAGAATATTCTTATGTAACTAATAATAATAATTTTGTTATCTTTAAAGTAAGAAATCATACTAACTCTTTTAAAACATTCAATTTCAAAAAGTTAAGTACTACAACACAAAAAAAAATCCAAAAAACAGCTGTTCAAACCTATGAGTACCTATACAAAAAAAATTAGTTCAAAATGAGCTTAAAACAAAAAAAAATCTAATACTTACGCATGTACTTTTTTTATTTACCTATTGTTAATCATATTTAACAGAATATTTGGCTTTTATTAAAAGGTTTATTTATAATCGTCCTTAATTTCTAAGCGAAATTTCTCACAACTTAAATTATGTACCTAATTACAAACTTTACGTTCATAAACCTCTTCCACTGTTGAAATAGTCATTCGAATCTTCATCTGTCTAATAATTTTACAATACCATTTTATTTTCTTTGATTTTAAATTTCGCAGGAAACTTTCTTTTTCACTAAATACCTAATAAAGTTAATATACTGTTTACTACACCTAACAGCCAACGAAATGGTAGTTTTCTTCAACTGTTCTGTCAACACTATACGCGCGTACGATATATTTTTGATAATAACGGCACTGGTGAAGAGCTAGACACTTTTTTTTACTATATAATAAAGAATTATAGATAAAACTTTATGGAAATCCAAAACATCCTTTCCTCGACAAATAACGCTGAGTCATTGTGTCATTTTTTCTACCTATAAAAGCCGCGTGGGACATCTGGCGGTGAAAAATACAAGCTACCAAAGGTCGTGTCGACGTCGTTCTTGGCGGCGTTTTTGAAATTCTGGGAGTAATTTAGGTAGTGTTTTTATTTAATATTGTGAATAAATATATAAAATGTCTAAAATCACATTATAAGGACACAGAAGGTCAGATTCCATTTATGCAAAGATTTTCTGAAGAATAAATACATCTTAAAGAAGGATTTTAAATTCGTAGTAATCACTGTTTTGGCATCCCTGCTTGACGAAGGTCAAATGTCAAATCGGCCAGGCAGTATTAGAGATGTTACAGTGGAACTGGACCTGTTCTTTTGGAATAGGTATCACCTACCTATTCCGTGGACCTATTACCAGGTATCAGATATACCTATTCCGATTCCGCTGGCACCGTGATGGGTTACGGCGCACTGTCGCGTTTGGAATCTCTTGTTTCAGTGAAATCGGTTGTCGGTTACAGGTGCAATTCGAGTACAGGTATAATAGGAAATAAGTATTTTCTTAAATCGGATGGGTTACCTATTATTATCGAAGCAGCTGAATGAAATTTGAAACGCGTTTTTTTTTCATAATATGTAAAATAAATGGACTGTAATGCTAAAATCTTTCAATAGCATGTGAAAAGAAACGAATCAAAGTCCCTGATTTATCTATCTACCTATGTCACTAAAAAAAGTAGAAGAGATATAGGATAGGATGTTTTATTTTTCATCAGAAGAAATTAAAAAATAGAAAAATAACCAAAAATATAGAACTATTATTAAAAAACAAATATTCTTAAAAATAACAATTCTCGGCTCGAATATCACTTGAATATGGTTAATGCTTATGCAGCCGGAATAGCGCCAGCCGCTTGTTAACCATCATATAAATTTGATGCGGAATAGGTTGGACCTGGAATAGGTATTTGGAATAGGTTTGTGTTTGGAACAGGCACATGTCCTACTAGGTACAAAAAAAAGCTATTCCGTAAGTTTTTTTATAAATTTCTAGAAACCCTTTTTTATTTTCTAATTAAATCTGAATGATCTTAATTGTTGCTTGAAGCATTGATTGTATTATTGTTTTTTTTAGTTGTGAAATAACGAAGCCATTCAGTATCCTAGGATCTTCAACATCTGACTTCTTCAAACTATTCCCCAGTACCAGAAAAGATAATGGATTGGAGTATGGGGGGCTGACCCCCCTTTTATATGCCACAGAAAATATCTTATGAAGTTGGGCCCAAATGAAAATTTTTAAAAAAATTAATGGAGTTCTGAGATTCCTGTGAATAGTTCTAGAGTTCTTTTTGATTTTTATTAATATTTCTGTTAAAATAAAAGTAAAAACTCTGTTTTAAAAATGGGGGGCTAACTTCACGCAGCCCCCCATCATTGCAAAAATAAGCTTCGCCACAGTGCTTAATAGTTCTAAAGGAGCTCTACAGTTCTTTATGATTTTCGAGGCCAGATCTCTTACCAAAAAAATTCTAATACATGTTTTGTGCTTTTTGGGAAGGATAAAATTCAACAACAAAATGCAGAACTGTTGAACTATGGCAGCACTAACGGGAACTCATGAGTTTTAAACCAGAACTCTTGTTAAAAAAATTTTCATAGGGGCCAAATTGTAAACTTTACACTTTTTTAACAGTCAAAAATTTAAGTTGTAAAAAAATACCATTGTAATTCCACAGAACTGTAGAACTATCGCAGCACTAACGGGAACCAGAACTCTTGTTACTATAAACGTATTTGATTATTGCAACAGTACCTAAATATGTTACAATTTCATGTGTTGTTAGAACTGACTAGATAGATGGATACAACTTAAATTCTTGACTGTTAAAAAAGTGTGAAGACCCCCCATGACATATTTTTTAACAAGAGTTCTGGTTTAAAACTCATGAGTTCCCGTTAGTGCTGCAACAGTTCTACAGTTCTGTAGAATTGGAATGGTATTTAGTTGTTTAAAAATTAAATTTTGACTGTTAAGAAAGTGTGAAGTTGGCCCCCATGAAATATTTTTTAACAAGAGTTCTGTTTAAAAGTCATGAGATCCCGTTAGTGCTGCAACAGTTCTACAGTTCTGTTGAATTAGAATGGTATTTTTTTATTTACACCCTATATTTTTGATTGTTAAAAAAGTGTGAAGTTGACCCCCCATGAAATATTGTTTAACAAGAGTTCTGGTTTAAAACTCATGAGTTACCGTTAGTGCTGCCATAGTTTTACAGTTCTGCATAAAGATAATGACATTTTGTTGTTAAATTTTTTCCTTCTCAAAAAGCACAAAACATGTATTAGAAATTTTTTGGTAAGAGTTCTGGCCTCGAAAATCATAAATAACTGTATAACTCCTTTATAACTATTAAGCACTGTGGCGAAAGTTTTGTTTTTGCAACAATGGGGGGCTGCGTGAAGTTTGCCCCCCATTTTTAAAATAGTGTTTTTACTTTAATTTTAACGGAGCTATTAATAAAATTAAAAAGAACTCTAGAACTCTTCATAAGAAACTCAGAACTCCATTAATTTTTAATAAATTTTGCATTTGGGGGCCAACTTCCTGTATAATGTTTTCAGTGATATCTGTACATCACTGAAAACATTATTTCTCACAAATTTAAAAATATATCTTGTTTCATTATCTTTTTTATAGCTACAATTTTTCATTCTAAAAATGATGTATATTTATGTAGCCGTTTAGCGTAATTGGACTTTTCATGAAATGTCTAGACAAATAGTGAAATACAACCTAAAAACTAACAACTTACTCCAAAGTAAACAAAATTTACTTTTGAAAAAAGGTACTTTTAATTTTTTATATATCCATTTGCTGCCTACCAAGTTTAAATGGTATTTGCAAAGCTTTGATGGCAAACTGAAACTGAAATCTAGTAGTTTTTGCTTGTGTAACTATTGTTTTAATACTTTTAATATTATTAAGTAGTATCTAAGGTGCAGAAACTAAGTTATGGGGTGCCGCAGGGATCAGTTCTCGGACCCGTTTTGTTTTTGTTGTATGTTAATGACCTCGCAGATCTAAAAATATCGGGAAAACTTACAATATATGCTGATGATGCTACGATACTCTGGGACATTAAATCGGATAACTTCCATAATATTATTAATGAGGATTTAAAGACTATAAAAAATGGTGTGACGCGAATAAGCTGTGCTTTAATGTGTCAAAAACTAGTGTTATGTCGTTTAAATGTAGTTTCAGCAACATATACTTGGATGATAATGTTGTTAGCAGTTTAATGGAAAATAAATTTTTAGGAATTTATATGGATAATAGGTTGAGGTTTGACGTCCATGTAAATAAACTTTGTGCGAAACTTTCCTCAAACACATATGCTATAAAAGTTGTAACAAGAGAATTTGATCAAATGACAGTGCGAAGTATATATTATGCGCTAATAGAATCGCATTTACGCTATGGTATATGTTTTTGGGGAACATGTTCAGGGCAACTCTTCCAAAGTGTGTTTGTGCTCCAGAAGAGAGCAATGAGATATATGTGTAAGGCAAAACCGAGGGAGTCATGTAAACCTCTCTTTTTAAGAGAAAGAGTACTAACTTTATACTCTTTATTTATTTTGGAGACAGTGTGTTTGCTTAGGTTGTGTATGTGGGTTACACAAAAAATATAAGCACAATATTCGTGTTACGCCAAATTACAATACACGTCAGACCTTCACTATTTCCCTTCCGATTCCATCTACTTCTCAAATAAGAGACTCAATTATCTTTTTGGGTCGCCAGTTATTTAATCATTTACCCTGGTACATTAGGGAAATTTATGATGGAAAACGATTTAAGTCAGAAGTGAAGAAACTGCTTGTTGTGAGAGCATATTATGGCATAGCAGAATATTTGGATGAGAGATTTTAATTTGTTCAGCATTCGTTTCCTTTACAATCAATTTAAAATATTTGTAATGTGGGGAAGTACGTGGATGGGTGAGATGCTTGTACTATCCTTGTATTGTTGCGAATATGATGTGTAACTTTGATGTATATTTTGTTTCAATTTTTCTTTTGACATTTTAAATTACTGACCTCGTACAAGTAATTTTTATGTACATGTATTTTATTTAAAATTTTTTATCTTTTTATGTCACTGACGTACTATATGTAACTTTGATGTACATTTACCTTATTTTAATATTTTATTATTAATTTTTGTTTTGTCATTTTAAATGTTCAATTATTGACTTTTTTTTACTTGCTTTGTATTTTGCTTTGTACTTGATAGTTGAGCTTTGTCAATGAGAAATTCTTGTGGCAATAAAGCATTTTTGATTTGATTTGATTGTAATTTACATAATATGGATTAGGCTCATTTCTAGGATAACATCACTGTATTTTTTTGGCATCAATAAAGATCTGCTTGTCTTTGTTTTTTTTAATACATACATATGTACTATAATTTATTAAAATTTAAACATTTTAAAAAAATTTTGCGATCTTACAAAGTTAATAATGAGACATACACAAAAAGTAAAATTCTTTTGACAGCTAAAATTTTTTTACATGCAAAAACATGTAATTTTTTTAAAGATAAACTTCTTTTTTATGAAAATAAATCTTTATTGCATGCAAAAAGACTTTAAGTTGCATGTGTTTCTCATTACTGCGTTTCAAAGATCGAGACATTTTTGTAGTACCTATATGGAAAGCCTAGTCTCAAGTAGAATATATTAACCATTTTCTGATGTCATTTTCAGGATTATTTTCTTTCAATAAAAACATTGAAATTTTATTTAGTGTTTTATTAAAGGTAATTTTAGTAACACAAACATAGAATACACTAAAAAAATTTAACAACCATCTGTATATAATCATAGAATTTAGCTTAAATAGACAATAATCAGTCTTTTTTAAAACCTTAGAAACAAACAAAATTAAGCATAGTCATGAAAATTTAGGTTCGAAGAACTTAAACACTGGGTAGATTCCTATGCAAATAAAACGAGAATTAAATATCACTTTAACTAGTAAATGTTGGTGGTAGTAAAGTAAGTACCTAAGTTACCTAACTCTGGTGCCGATCCACTGGAATATTTTGAAAACCTTAACATCACCCCTAGTGTGGAGGAATTCTTTTTTCATGAGATTAGCTTCAACGGGGTTCGAGATATTATTGATGATCTTAAAAATAAAAATAGCAAAGATAGGTTTGGCCTAACAGTAAAATTAATTAAAACTATTAAAAATATAATATTGATCCCTTTAACGAAATTAATAAACTTATGCCTGAGAGAGGGTGTTTTTCCATCTGTACTGGTGGTACCACTCTTTTCACTTTTCACTTTTCACTTTTCACTTTTCCATCTGTACTGGTTGTACCACTCTTTAAGAGTGGAGACCCGGAATTACCGGAAAACTACCGCCCTATATCACTTCTTCCAATTATTTCAAAAATAGTGGAAAAATGTATTTCAACTCAACTTGTGTCTCATTTTGAGAACAATGGTTATTTCAGTAACTGTCAGTTTTGTTTTCGAAGGGAAAAAAATACGGTTCAGGGCATAGAAATTCTTGTCTCAGAAATATTAAATAGCTTTCATAAACTAGAATATAACACAGTAGTTTCATGTGATCTCAGTAAAGCCTTTGATTGTGTTGACCATGGGGTACTCCTGCGACAGCTTGCAGAGTACCACATCTCGCGAGGTAGTATTGCACTTATTAAATCATATTTAGAGGGAAGATTCCAGACTGTTAGAGTGGGCAATGGAGAATCGGCAGAACATGAAATATCTATAGGAGTGCCCCAGGGCTCAATACTGGGACCCATACTTTTTTTAATATACATTAATGACTTGTCATCCATTGCTCGCAGCTCGCAGTATGTGCTTTTTGCTGATGACACGTCTTTCTCATACAGTGCTGACTCACTTGCGGGTTCGCTGGAGGGCTCCATGGCCGAACAACGGAGGGCTGAGAGATGGTTTAATACCGATAGGCTCCTGTTAAACAAAAACAAAACAAATAAAGTAGTTTTTACACTGAGGAATCTGGAAGTGGACGAGTCCAGCACTACAGTCATGAAGTTTCTGGGGGTACAGCTTTACCAGGGACTTCAATGGGGTTGCCATACTGAGGCCCTGGCTAAAAAACTCTGTAAATCATTATATCTTCTGCGTAATCTTAGAAGGTGCGTCTCGTTGGGCGTGCTAAGAACAGCCTATTTTGCCAACTTTCATTCCCATCTTTCATATGGAATTTTGGTGTGGGGCCACGCATCTGGGTCACTACGAGTGTTTTGACTGCAGAGGAAGGCTGTTCGTGTGATAGCTGGGCTGCAGTTCAGAGATGACTGCAGAAACGCTTTTAAAGACTTAAAAATCCTTACGGTTCCGGCGCTGTTTGTTCTGAAGTGTCTTTTGTATGTTAAGAGACACATTGAACAATACAAAACACATGGGGAAACTCATGACCATAATACCAGAAACAGGGGTGACCTGGTTCCCGCTTACTGGCGGCTGAAGAGGTGTCAGGATGGCCCTGGATACTGGAGAATAAATTTTTTTAATGTGTTGCCAGGTCATATCAGGGATTTACCTTTTAAAACTTTTAAAGATGTAGTTAAGAGGATTTTAATTAGTAAGGTTTTTTACAGCCTTGATGAATATTTTAAATGTAACTTGTAGTTTTGTATTTTAATATTTTGACCATTTCAGTGTAGTATTGCATATTTTAAGTTTAATTATGTAGACTATAAATTTTAGCTGCGGGTGTAATGTCAGGTGTTTGTAGAAAAATACTGTGATTGCTTAGATGTATAATTATACTTATTATCTCCTTTTGACGTGTGTAACATGAATAACATGCATAACATGAATAAATTATTATTATTATTATTAATATTATTAAGTACTTGGTTTCGATACCGATAGTGCAAAAAATTATTGGTACCTACTTGGAATCATTATAAAAGTATCGATGCTCAAAATACTCGATACTGTGGCAAAAGTATCGATACTTTTGAGGTATTGAAGTATCGTTAGCATCCCTATTTATTTTATTTATTTATTTATTTATTTATCCAATATTAGGTCGTATACAAATTTACCAAATAGGGTAGACCGTGTCACAAAATTTAAAACTTAAAACTAAACCTAACCTAGAACACCAAAAATTTGAATAAAATGATTTGTTACACATTAGGTGGAAAGCCCTAATTTATTTACATCTCTATCTTCTAAGAAGTCGCTTATACTATAACATTTTTCTATTAAGAAGTTCTTTAAAATACGTTTCTGACTAAAAAGAGTTAGTATTTTAAAATATTGAGGTATTCTGTTCCATATTTTAAAAATATTGTAACATTTTTTGTATGTAACTAAAATTTGCCCTATCATTTACCAGGCAATGTTTGTTTCTAGTTTCATAGTTATGTTCTGTTTGAAGTTCCATACACTGTGAATAGTTTTTAATAACAAGCAGTTAACAAAGATGCCCTTACATGTTTCAGTTCATTTTATTTCAAATATTGTTCTAAGGCATGTTTTCTGCAGTACAAAAACTCTGTTGACAACCGCGTTTCCCCAAAAAGGTATACCTTATCTCATTTTTGACTGCACATAGTCATGATACGCTGACAGGTCGTCGGAGGTGAAGAAAATGGTTTATTATAACCCCCTTTCCCCACACTTCAGGATCCATAACAGATGCTTTCTTTTCGGTTGGCACCTGGATTTTAAAAGAACTTTTGTACTTATCTTTTCTTGTTTTCATTTTCTCACATTTACATGGAATTCCATTAATTTCCTTTAGATAATCTTGCATTTCAGCTTCCTTCGAGCCTGGATTCAAGCCTGATATGATAAAGATGACATTTTTGAGCAGTTTTTAGGGCAAAACTCTCCCTTCCTCCTTTTATTGGTGTTGGGACGTGCTTGTTTTGGGTAACTTGTTTTACGCCTGACTATTTCCCATTTTTCATTATCCCCTTCCAGGAAAGATGGCTTTGGTATAGTTGGAGGATTCCTTATTTACTTATTTAGTTATTTACCGGAGTTTTGGGTGTTGGGTTAGGATCTTTTTCTTTCCGACCTCTTCTTTTTTGCGCTGTCGTATTATCGCTACTTTGCCCATTCAAGGTCCATTCCATGTCCTTCAGTGCCCAAGCTCTTATCATTATCGCTCACTTCACATCGTTGATCTTCTTTTTCGGTTGAAACTGTGGCTGTTGCTGCTAGTATTTTTGGCGCCAATTCTTGGAGATATATAACTGATTTTCAATCTGTTTTTTAATCCAAGATGCCGAGAGCTTCAGCCGAGTTTACCGATATCGTTTTGTGTTATGGAGCAGCGCACGAAAACGCTCGACAAGCGCGGCTTTTGTACATTGAAAGATTTCCTAATCGCGAACCTCCAAGTGAAAGAACATTTGTGTTAGTGGCCCAACAGCTCAGGGACCATGGAAATTTTCATGGTTTTAATGCTGATAGAGGACGACCCCGCAACCAAAATACTTTGGTTGCAGAAGAGGAAATTTTAGTCGCAGTTGAAGAAGACCCTGGAGTAAGTACTCGTCGCTTAACGACGCAAATTGGACGAGCGTCCAATTATATCACCTGGCGCACATTGCAGGAAAACTTGCTCCATCCATACCACGTGCAGAAAGTACAAGCACTGTACCCGGAGGATTACGGTACACGAAGGGAGTACTGTCAGTGGTTCGCACAGAAAAGCGAAGACGAGCCAGACTGGTTCCACAATGTATTATTCACCGACGAAGCAGGATTTACAAGAGACTTAATAATGAACCAGCATAACACGCATATTTGGGCCAGCGAAAATCCTCATGCATATCGTGAAACCCACCGCCAGCGGCAGTTTTCAATAAATGTTTGGGGTGGGATATTAGACAACCACTTAATAGGACCACATATCTTACCGAATAGATTGAATGGCGAGGGCCACTTAGCATTTTTACAAGGTGAGTTACCAGATTACTAGAAGATGTGCCACTGGCCGTGAGAAGAGACATGTGGCTTTTGCATGACGGCGCCCCTTGTCATAACGCAGGAATAGTTAATGGATACCTACAGGAAAATTTCCCCAACAGATTGGACGAAGCGGGCCTGTCCGATGGCCTCCACGGTCTCCTGACCTCAATCCATGCGACTTCTTCTTGTGGGGTACGATGAAGGAAATAGTGTATAGTGTCCCAATTGAAAACGTGGAACAACTGCGAAATCGTGTTGAAATGGCAGCTGAAGAAATAAGGAATATGGAGAATATTTTTGAACGAGTTAGAGACAACATGTTGCGAAGAGTACAAGCTTGTTTAGAAGCAAATGGGGGCCATTTTCAACATATTCCCTACTGGATAAGTATCATTTTTTGCAACATTTATTTATTTCTTAGTTTTACTTATTGATATTTAAACTATTCCACAGTTTGTGACAGGATCACTAAGCAAATTATTCTCTATACTAAGACAACTGAAACTCTCAAATAACTCTATACTAGCACAGCTTTCTAAAACTTACGTTGTAGTCAATACACCTTTCTAATAATTTTACTGCTAACTGTTTATCAAGTTTACGTATCCTTAGGTGTTGGATGTCATTTGAATGTCCAGAGTGTGATATAGTCCTCTTACCTTAAATAAAACATATTTTATCACTTATCAAAACCAACTGTTTGAGTAATTTAATTATCTGAAAAGAGACAATTTATATAAAAAATTATGTACTAATATTTTTCATACATACCACTTCTACAACAACGAAAGTATTGTACTTTCTAATAATTTTACTGCTAACTGTTTATCGAGTTAACGTATCCTTAGGTGTTGGATGTCATTTGAATGTCCATAGTGTGATATAGTCCTCTTACCTTAAATAAAACATATTTTATCACTTATCAAAACCAACTGTTTGTGTAATTTAATTATCTGAAAAGAGACAATTTGTATAAAAAATTATGTACTAATATTTTTCATACATACCACTTCTACAACAACGAAAGTATTGTACTTTCTAATAATTGTACTGCTAACTGTTTATCAAGTTTACGTATCCTTAGGTGTTGGATGTCATTTGAATGTCCATAGTGTGTTATAGTCCTCTTACCTTAAATAAAACATATTTTATCACTTATCAAAACCAACTGTTTGTGTAATTTAATTATCTGAAAAGAGACAATTTGTATAAAAAATTATGTACTAATATTTTTCATACATACCACTTCTACAACAACGAAAGTATTGTACTTTCTAATAATTTTACTGCTAACTGTTTATCAAGTTTACGTATCCTTAGGTGTTGGATGTCATTTGAATGTCCATAGTGTGATATAGTCCTCTTACCTTAAATAAAACATATTTTATCACTTATCAAAACCAACTGTTTGTGTAATTTAATTATCTGAAAAGAGACAATTTGTATAAAAAATTATGTACTAATACTAATATTTTTCATACATACCACTTCTACAACAATGAAAGTATTGTACTTCATCAGCTTTCCACACAATTTTATAATTACGATACCTCGTATTCTTCTTCTGTTCTATATTTAACGAATGTTCATTTTGTAAGTGATACTTAAATAAAATTATTTCCAAAAAAACCAGGACAAATAAAAATAACTTAAAAATCCACTTTGACATTCACTTGACATACGAATCACGTGACCAGCCCTGACGAATAGACATAAAGTCTATGACGTGACACTTTTAGCCAATTGAATGCATAAGGTATAAGTGGTTGCCTAGGACTAGAGCATATTAGCTAATTTCAAATAAAGATATTTAAACAAATTTGATAATTAAAAATTTTTAAATGTTACGTTTTCTATGTATTTTATATTTTAACTGCCCCGTAAGAGTTTTTACAGCTTATTATTATAAAAAAACGCCATCTAAATTATAAATTACTCGCAAAATTTCAAAAACTCCGCCGAAATAACCTATGACCAATGAGAAAGCGGTTCTGTCATAATTGTCATAAAAGTCATTATTCCTATTCGGTACGGAGCGACAGGTCAGTTAATAGTTAATTGCATGATTTTTGATTTAGAAAAATATAATTATAAAACGAGAGATTTTTGCCGATTTTTAATGTTTCTTAATCCAAGATGCCGAGATGTTTAGCTTGTTTTATGCTACGGAGCAGTTAACAAAAACACCGGACAGCTTTTGTACATTGAAAGTTTTCTACTTCGAACCTCCCAGTGGTAGAACATTTATTTTGTGTTAGTGGTACCTACAGCAGCTAAGGAACCATATCAACCACTTCTTGTAGGGTACGATGAAGGAAATAGTGTATAATGTGCCAATTAGAAAAGTGAATTAACTCAGAAATCATGGAGAACTTCTTTCTACGGGTTCGGGACATTATGTTAGGAATCATGCTTGTTTGGGAGCAAATTAAAGACATCTCCAACACATTCAATACTAGATAAGTATCATTTTTGCAACTTACTTTTAGTTTTACTTATTGATATTTAAATTTTGTTAGGCAACTACTAGTTAAAACTAAGGATGCTGACAAAAAGGATTGATTTTGCAGTGGTCTTTTTACTATTTTTTTGTTTTTTCTTCGAAAAAGGTTTAAATTTGTTTTACCTTTGTCTTAAATTACGGTTAATAACAGAAAATAAATTATTCTTAAAGATTTATAATAGGTCTGGCAACGTTTCAACAAATTCAATTGTTTTAAGTTTTTCGCGCGTAATTTTCTGTCAAACGCTATATCGAGCCACGTGCTCGCTACGCCAGGTGCGTCGAATATAGACTGGTTTTAGGGTACTTTTGAAAATTTTGAAAATGTTCGATATAAGCAAAAAAAAGTATTGGATATGTCTGTAGGCTACCCCAGGAGTCACCCATTCCAATATATTAAATGATTTCCATAACACCCTATATATATATATATATATATATATATATATATATATATATATATATATATATATATATATATATAAGTTAAAAATACTTTTGTCAAAAAGTCCTTTTTAAAAACAAAAAATTTTTATTTCAAAATTACAAGTTGTTACAATTGATTCTAATACAAGACTAATATCTATAAAATTAAATAAAACAAATGTAACGTAAATTGATGACACGTAATTTGCTGACGGTGCTACGTCGCGATTGCGGTCATCGCTCGGGTCGTTGTTCTGCTATCTTCTTATGGTAGGAAATTATACTTTTATAATTTAATGGGGTAGTAAACCCATAACTCCTCCCCCCTTAGAATGAGGCATCGTTGGGAAGATTGAGCTTGATGTCTTCGGGAGTTTGGTGTATTTCCTTAGGATTCCTTCTTATAAGGAATTTTTGAATACTTCTTCTCCTTACAATGCAATAAGTGCCTGCTCCACTTATTAGAACTAAGTATAGTGCCATGGTCCATAAATTGGATGTGTATATTTTCTCTGCAGCATCATCATAGATGGGACTGACTGGGTTTAAGTGAGGAGATGCGAAATTTAGTTTCCTTAGCTCGATTTGGAATGTAAGTATGTTTTCTGGTTTAACCCTCAGGTTTGGCGTGTTTATCACCAGCGTGCTTCCAAAACTTGATTCTTGAAAGAACAGTTCTTGGTTCCTGAATAATAATGTACATTGACTTTTTCTTATAAGAAATATTCCTTTTAATTCTTTGGTTTCAACTTGATTTTCGCAGTGTGTTTGAATTTTTTCTTCAGTTGGGAAAACTGCTAAAAACTGGTTTAATTCCGGAACGATTTCTACATGATTCTCTAGGATTTTTAATTTTGTAAAGGTGCACTCGTTCGAGTTGTCTTTTAGCAGGACTTCCTTTTCACAGCTGGCGTTGCTAGTTGTTTGTAAAACGCTGGGACAATGATACGGTTTACCGTGGGTACATATATCACTTAGAGGTTTAATTAGGTTACCAGATTGTGATATCAGGAGATATCTTACATTGGGAATAATTGTGACAAATTCTGATTCATATTTAGTAGGTATAGGTATAAAATGGTACAAGTTAAAATTTGTTTCGAATTCAATCGGTAAAGAGAGGAAGTAAGAAATCCGATTATAATCTATATTGCAGTTAATTTTTAGAATGTCTTCGAAATCAAGTATATTTTCGAATTTAAGTTCAAAAGGAAGTTCATTTTTATAGTGTTGTTGAATTTTTTGTAGCTCGTAAAATAGATCTTTTGTTTTAATAATGCTTGGGTGTAGAATTCCTAATTTACAAAAAGTTATAGAGTTTTCGACGTCTTGAAGAGTATTTAGGATGGCATTATATAATATAATAAGCTGATTAAACAAATCTTTGGCAAAAAGTAAATTTTGGTGTGTGACACCGTTCATGACAATTTGATTGAGTTGCAGTATTCTTGATTTTAAAATATACTCGTTATGTTGTATATTTATAATAGTTTCGTTAAAGTTTTTGACAATTGCATCACTGACAGAATACTGCATTTTTAGCTGATTCTCAATGCTTTTTTCGTTAGCTTGTAGGTGATTAAGAATTTTGTAAATTTTGTTTCCGTCATCAGCGTCCAAATTGCCTGTAACCCCTTTTATAATGTATCCTAGACCGTTGATTAGTCCTCTTTTTGTACGATTTTCATGATGAATTTTAATATTTTCTATTTTTTCGAAAACTAATTTTTGACTGAAATTGGCAATTCTATAATAATCGCTAAGATCGCTATCTAGGAGTGTATTATTACTAAAAATGAGCTTAAGATTACTAAATTGCCTGTTAAGATTACTAAATTCTAAATACACAGGTTCTAAATTATAATAATGTACAAGAGTATGTTCTGTCCTTTGAAGTTTCGCGGGACCCAGGTTAACTGGCAGAATCCCTAGATTTTGCGTTATGTTCTTTATTTCTGTTCCTTGTCCGGTGGCGAGGAACCTGAAATATTTTGAAATTTAGGGTTTGTTACTAATTTTTTTTTTCGAGGTCTTTTGATATTGGATAAGTGGATTTTGTCGACAGTGTTGCCATGTGTAGTGTTAATTTTGGCAGTTTTAAGATTTTTGTCGATAGTTGCAATTTTTTCTGGTTTGTATTTGTTGGTCGTTTTGCTTTGTTTCTGTTTATTGTGAACAAATACTTGTTCTGGTACATCCGGTAAAATTTCTTTATTTCCGTTAGTTTTATTTATCACGCGTTCTTTTTGGTTTTGAATGTCCGTGTTTAGTTTTTCGTATAGTAATTTGATTTTATCTCGGTGTGTAGAAACATAGTTGTTTATAAGTTGGTTATCTAGGTTTATGTTGGAGGGCGACTGTGTGTAAATGTCCATTTATGATTTCGTATGGTTTTAGCTTAGTAACGGAGTGTATAGTGTTGTTGTAGGCCAAAATTGCGTAAGAAACTTTATTTTCAATCGGTTCATTTTTATAATCTTTTTGATTGTTCAGAAGTCTGATGTGTTCAATAAGAGTGGAATGGAACCTTTCTATTACCCCGTTGGACTCCGGATGTTGGGAACTAATAAAATGGATTTTTATTTTGTGAACTGCTAGTAGTTCTTGAATTACAGAATTTCGAAATTCAGGGCCATTGTCTGAAATAACTTGGTCGGGAATACAGTGATGGAAGAAAAATTTTATTAATTTATCTGCCACTTCAATGCCCTGTGAAGAGTTAAGTCTATAAGCCTGGGCATATTTTGAAAAGGAGTCTATGATTGTTAAAAATTTACAATTGTCAAGGGTTAAACTGTCGATGTGAAGAATTTGAAAGGGTCGAACAGCTGTAGGTGTAATATTATATTGGAGGTTAAGAGGACGTCGTTCGTATTTAGTTATTTGGCATATTTCGCAAGAGTTTATATAATTTTGTATGTATTTCTGTTGGTTTGGCCAATAGTAGGTGTTTTTTATGCGATTAAAAGTTTCGCCAATTCCTCGGTGATTTGTCTTACCCTCATGATGATTTTGTATAGTTTGCTTGATTTCGTCTTCGGATATAACGTCTATTAATTTTTTCGTACATTTTATCATTTCGATTTCTGAATTTTTAAAATATTTTTGAAGAGTACAGCTAAACTTTTCGTATATAGGGTCTTCAAAATATAAGTAATATTTGGTTTTTGGTACAACATTTTCTTTAATAAATTTTATGACGTCTTTATCAAAATCGGTTTTTGAAAATTGTACGTGGGTTCTTTGTTTCGTTTTATACAGGTTAATTTTTGTCGGTTCGGCAGGAGCAAAGTTTGCTTCTGAGATAATGATCTGATTTTTTCCGTAGTTAACAGGACATTCTACTATAGGAATTCCAACAATAGGGTTCTCTACGTTAGAATGTACGGTGACGTCAGTGTCGTCTGTCGCGTTTTCTGGATTGTCGACATCTCCAGCCTCTGCTATGAGAGATTGATTGTCTTGTTGTTGGTCTAGTGTTTCGTGTAAATCTTGAATATATTTGTTTAATGAAAAGATGGAGCTCGTCGCGGGACTCGTCTCGTTTGTATTTAACTCGATTCTCGAAAGCGCGTCCGCGTTTTTATTTAGAATGCCCTTTTTGTAGACTATTTCATAGTCATATTCTTCTAATTTTAGACGCCATCTTACCAGCTTAGAATTTGGTTCTTTTAGGGAAAATAACCACTCGAGAGGTTTGTGATCAGTTATGATCTTAAATTTTCGTCCGAAGAGGTAAGGTCTAAAATACTTAACAGCCCAGACGATAGCAAGCAGTTCTTTTTCTATTGTAGAATAATTAATTTCGGCTGCGCTTAGGGTACGACTTGCGTAAGCGATCGGAAGATCTGAACCAATTTTTCCTTGAGATAAAACGCTACCAATAGCGTAATTGCTCGCGTCGCAGGTTAGATTAAACGGTTCTGAAAAATTTGGGTATTGCAGTATTGGCTCATTTGTTAACAGATTTTTGCACGTTTCGAAACACTGAATATAACCGGGATCATTAATGTCAATAGTCGCGTCCTGTTTTAAACACTTTGTTAAAGGCTTTGTAATTTTCGCGAAGTCTTTAATAAATTTGCGATAATAGCCGAGTAGTCCAAGAAAGCCTTTTATGGCTTTTGCCGTTTTGGGGATGGGGTAATGTTTTATAGCAATTATTTTTTCTGGGTTTGGTTTTACTCCTTCTGATGTGACAACGTGTCCCAAATAAGCAACTTCTTTTCGGAGAAACTCGGATTTGTCAAGTTGAATTTTGAAATTAGACTGACGTAATCGTTCAAAGACTTTTCTTAGTCGATCGGTATGTTCTTGTAAGCTCGTGCTGAATATAATTATATCGTCTAGATAAACCGCACAAATTTCGTTTTGATACCCCCTTAGAATATTATCTATAACCCTCTGAAACGTCGCGGGTGCATTCCGAAGGCCGAATGGCATTCTTAGAAATTCATAGTGGCCATTTTCCGTGTTAAAAGCTGTTTTTGGTATGTCTTCTTCGGACATTTCAATTTGGTGAAAGCCCGAGGCCAAATCTAACGTGGTAAAATATTGACAGCGGCCTAGTTTGTCTAACAAATCGGTAATATTTGGTAAGGGGTAGCGATCCCCTATAGTTTTTAGGTTTAATTTCCGAAAATCGATCACAATGCGCCATTTTCTTTGTCCTGAAGCGTCGAGTTTTTTTGGTACCACCCAGATTGGTGCGGACCAAGGCGAGTGAGATGGCCTTATAATATTTTTTTTAAGCATTTTTTGTATTTGGTCCTGGACCTCTTTTTTGTGTACTTCCGGGTATCGGTAAGATTTTGTATAGATCGGTATTTCGTCAGAGGTTTTGATGCTGTGTTTTATTTTACTAGTAAAGGTTAACTGGTTGCCTTCGACGTGAAAAATGTCAGCATATTCTCTGATTACAGCTAAGATGGCTTCGCGTTCTTCTGAATTCATATGGTCCGTTCGAATTTTAGAAATGTCAAATTTTACTTTTTCCACGTTGAAATTATTATAGTTACCGGAGTTTTCCTTTTGAAATTCGTAATTGTTTAAGTCTATGACTTCTAATGGTTCCGAAATATCTATGATTTTTGCCGTTTCTAATGGATTTAAAATTGAACAAATAACTTGATTATCGCGAACCGTAGCGATACACTCAGGCATTTCTAATTCAGCGAATTTTCTGTATGGGATTAGTACGTCGCCGTTTCGGATGTTTTTCACAGATATTTTTATAATTTGTTCGCATCTCGGCTGCACCGTGATGCAATTCGCAGAAGTCCCTACGTCATGAAATAATAGTGGTATTTCGGCATTACGTGTTATTAAAAGATTTTTCTGTAAATTAATATTAGCATCGAGAAACTTGAGGTTATCTATGCCTAACAAACAATCAAAATATTTATGAAAGTTAAATAAATAAAATTTTAACGGTTTACATTTTATTTTAAAATTTTTTGGGCACGGGATAGTAGTGCTAAAATTTTCGATAGAACTGCCGTGTGCAGTTGAAATTTGAAAAGGATCTTGTTTTACAAAGTTCTTAAAATATTTATTGGCAATTTCTGGTTTAACGAATGATTTAGTACTACCGGTGTCAATCAAAATTTTAAGATTATATTCAGGATGGATAATATACGGTAGTTTACTCTCATTGTTTGTTAGGTTCATAAGTTCTAAGTTTGGTAATCCGTGTCCGAGGCTGGCTCTCGAAAAAATTGTTCGTCATCGACGAGATCATATACTTCCGGATGCTCGACTATAGGTTGAGCACTGATTTCGTCATATTTGTTATCAGTTTCGTATTGGTTGTCTACATTATGTGGGTCATTAATGTTATAAAGTTCTTCGACAATATACTTTTGTTGGTTAGGACCACTAAAATTTTGTCGATAATTTTGGAATATATTGGCCCTGTGGTTTAACAGTATTAAAGGTGTTTTTTGTTGATACAGTCATGGGCGTTGGCTTTTGAAAATTTTGATTTTGGTTAGGTCTAAAAACATTGGGTCTTGGGCCTAAACTGCCACTAAAGTGGGGTTGATTGTTGTTTGAAAACATTTGTGAATTATTTGGAAAGTTTGTTAATTGAGGCGGCATAGTAGATTTTGGCTTAAATTGGTTTAATGCCCTATTGTGTTTCATATTTTGAGAAATTTTTATTTTCTGCAAGTTTGCAGAAACCGTTTCAATTTGGAAATCGTTCGTTAACATGCCTAATGCTGTATTAAGATCACCTGGATTTTTTGTACGCATCAGCGATCCGACGGGATCTTTTAATCCTCGTAATAATACCCTTAGTGCTAAATTACGACAGTATTGAGACAATATCGGAGCCTCATTTGCATTAGAATGTGTAGAAATAAAAGAAATTTGCAAGTTTAAAAGTTGTTGTACTCTGTTATAAAAATCGAAGTGGCTCTCGTTATTTTGTTTCAACCCTGCCATTTCTATATTTAAGGTATAAATATCGCGTTTGTCCGCGTAAGCATTGAGAAGCGCCTGTTTTAGATCATCCCATGTATTTATGAGACAGGAAGATATATTTACTGCGGCTTCACCTTTTACTTTAGCTAGAATACTTGACATTAAGTATTCATTTTGAAAATCTGTCAAATCAGTCGTATTATAAAATTTTGCTACTAGTTTTTCACAAATGGTAATAAATCTAGGTAAAAGCTCTGTTTCACCATAAAACTCTGGGATCATTCCCAAATATTCTGATTTTAAAGACATTTTTAAATTTAAATTTAAATTACTATTAGTACTATTTAAAGAATTTCGCCTTTTTGGCGTTGGTTTTTTCTTTAAAGGAGATCTTGTGCGATACAAGTGAGTGGGTGAGCCTGAATCAGAATCTGTATTTTCGTCTGAGTTTTCAGATATACTTGTTTTTGAAATGTTTAAAGAACCTCTAAATGACATAAAAGTACTTACAGTAAAACCAGTATCTTTTCCATATGCTTGGATCTGCGGTGAACGTCCTTCGATGTGCTTCGAAGAAGTTTGAGCTGTTCAGCAACAAGTTTTCTTCATATACCTTGAAGAATCTTCTTGTTAGGCTACTCAGTTCACCTAACTGGATCACTGTTCACGGGGGTTGCGTAACGTGACGTAAAAGTCCGAAATTTCGCGAAACTCCCGAAAAAGTTCTTATGCCCAATAAATCGTTGACACGAACCGGATTTATGTGCTTAAAGCCGTTTGGACATCCTACAACGACTGCGCCAGTTAAAAATACTTTTGTCAAAAAGTCCTTTTTAAAAACAAAAAATTTTTATTTCAAAATTACAAGTTGTTACAATTGATTCTAATACAAGACTAATATCTATAAAATTAAATAAAACAAATGTAACGTAAATTGATGACACGTAACTTGCTGACGGTGCTACGTCGCGATTGCGGTCATCGCTCGGGTCGTTGTTCTGCTATCTTCTTATGGTAGGAAATTATACTTTTATAATTTAATGGGGTAGTAAACCCATAACTTATATATATATATATATATATATATATATATATATATATATATATATATATATATATATATATATATATATATATATATATATATATATATATATATATATATATATATATAATAGAATAGATAAAGATGGCTAATTATTTGTTGTATATTTTTTAGACTTACCGGTACAAATTGTTAATTTTCATCTTAAGTGAGATCATGAGAAAGTCGAATCACGCTCAGAAATCGGAACAAGAGTCTTCACTACTAGAAGTGTCCTTACCGGCATTATGAATAATTAGCGACTCTGTAATTACTTCGACACGTGTATCTCGGTCCCACATTTTTTGCTCTACCTTTTGCACGTGTGCAACAAACTTTTTCCATGCATCTGCGGTGACGTCTGAGATGGCTTCTTCAAGCAAGATTTTTAGGTCTTTTAGTTTAAATGTCATGTTTTTAGCAGCCACCTGATTTTTAATTTGTGCCCATATAAACTCGATGGGATTCAATTCACAGTGATAGGGAGGTAAACGCAATATTATTACACCCCGATCCGGTGCCATCTCATCAACCACATACTTGAGAAATTCCGACTTTCTAACCTCACAATTTCTAGTTATTGGATTTTAAGCATAGTAGGCTCAAACTTCAAACCTCTTGAACTAAGCCACTCCATTATTTATTTTTTTCGCCACAAAGAGGTAGGAATACTTTCCAATCGACGGCTGTGATAGGGCGCATTATCCATGACTACCACCGAACCAGACTCAATATGCTCTAAAACAGAAGAAAACCACTTCTCATAAACTTCAGCATTCATATCTTTGTGATAATCTCCTGTCTTTCGTGACTCAAAAGCATTAAGCCCGCCATCCTCAAATCCGGAATTACTCCCGATATGTGTTATAATTAGTCGGCGTCCTTTTCCAGATGGAGCTTTTAAACTCGTAGACAACCCATCAAGGAAGGCTTGTCTCGCACCTTTAACATTTAAATCTTGCCAAACTTTTGATCGCGTGACCCTCATTTAACCAAGTTTCGTCGGTATAATAACTTTTTCTACCCGCCCGTCGATGTAATGAAATTTCTTCTAAAAATGTTCTTCTCCACAACACAATTTCCTTTTTTTCTATTAAAACACTTTTCCGGTTTCTCTTTAAATATTGTATGTTCATTTCGCGCAAAGTGCGTAACAGAACGCGAAGAGAAATTTTTGGCAAGCTATCATCTTGCCTGATGACCTGCATTATTTTCTTTATATTGGGCATTTCATTTCGAAAAAAAACTCGTGCACTTGACCTCGAATGGCATATTTAATGCCTTTATCCAGCGCAAATTTTCCTCTTCACCGAGTTTATTTCTTTATTTCTTTATTTTTACTTCACTGCGGATCTTGATTCTGAAAATCGTCTTCACGACTTATTTTAATGTATTAAAAACAGTGCGACTTGCCACTTTCGTGAAAAATCCGCACATTTCTGCTGCATCCTCAAGAGGTATTTGCGGCCATTTTTCGCGAATACCTTCGTAAACATTTTTTAACATTTCGCATTCACCTGCACTTAAATGCCGATATTTCATATTTTTTTTGGGTGGGCCCTTTGAAAGGGTTCCTCCACTAGACGTGGACTCGTTTTCCATATTTTATACACTAAAAAACCGTACACCACTAATAGATTAATAATTAAATAATTAATTATAAGCAACACAACTCCCACTCGCACCGACTATGATTTTTAAATAAGCTCGCGACGTTTTTGAAGAAATCACCAGCTGATATTCGCATGTCTTTTTCTATCAAGAACTCTATCACACACTGAAGAGAGATAAATATCACCCATGCCGATAAACATGACAAATGACAACTTCGATTTTAACACTCCAATCAGAGCGCAGTGTGGGCGTTGCCAGGGTCCGATTTTTGAAGGCAATTATTTATATTTTACAAAACAATTTTCATTTCCAATAAAATATTTTAAAAAGTAAGAGATTTTCCACGGATTTTAGCGACTTAATTTATATTATACGTAATATATATAAATTCATTAGTTTATATGGCTAAAATTAGTGTTTGAGTTTTCCTTGTTATTATACGCTTTCAGAAATTGCCACCTAGAAGCTGGGATCCTCATGCGTACCCATGATTCGACAAAGCGGCAATAATTTTACATTATGATATTTCACTCAACTGTACACTTTGTTCCTTAATCCGCTTTTGCGTGAATGTGAACAAGACTACTGACGTCACTGAAAATATTTTTGATTTTATAGTATAGACCATTTTAAGAAGAGGCAGCATGGTGGTGTTTTGATGTCAGTTAGATCGAGAAGAACAACCATAAGGCCAGTTTGTTCCATTTTTATTTATAATTATTTAAACATTTAATTTGACAATTTTATCTGGTAATCTGAACAAAATTTCTTTCACTAATTATGTAATGGCAAATTGGTTGCCATCATAATTTACTATTTTAGCTAAAATAATGTGCGCCCTATTCGAATTCATGAATATCGACTAGCGGTTAGTATTTATTATACTTAGTTTCTATCTAATGGTACAAACCAATTCAGCTTAGATATTTTTGGAAACATCTTAAGTACTATGTAAATATGTAAAAGTGTAAACCATGTACAAAATTTGTAAAGAATGGGTCTGATATTATTAATGTAATAAAAGTTTATTTGTGTGGGACCCAGATCTTTTTGTTTGCGATATTCAGGTGCGTTAGTGGTGCTATTTTTTAAAGGGTTTCTGTTTTACCCCGAATCAACATCAAAAAAAAACAGTGGCGCTCATAATAAAACACCATAAGTTATTTACCACAGAACAAGAAAGTAGCCATGGCCGGACCAACAAAACTCAATCTCACCGAATGCTAGCTAGGGCTTATAATAGTACCCAGGTACTATTGTAATAATAGAGCCCCCTCGGGGGGGGGGGGGGGGGCGATTAGGCGGTCTACGCATACTAGTTATTTAATAGAGCGTTTTCTTTCTGAATGTCATCAAACGTCATTTTTATTAATTGCAATGCCCCTGGTATTCCCATTATCAAAACTACCTACAACAATAATTACAATAAACAAAACAATTTATTACAAGCGTACTTTTTAAATGTTTACCTTCCACAATTTTCACCACTAGATTCTTTTAGGAATAATTTTATTTGCTCACGCGTCAAAACTTTTGATTTCTTTGCCTGATAATCTACTGACTTTTTTTTTCAGGAAAGGTACCAATTTTAAAAAAAATTCCTTACATCTATCCCATCTCGTACGTTAAGCCAGAGACTATAAAGAATATAGACAAATTCTCGAATACTCCGAAATGGGACCGAAAGCGGGTCTCCGTTGAAACATTTTGGTGGTTTTCTTGGTTTATGGTTTACGAATTTGTTTGTTCAGCATTATAAATATATATAGTAGACATATATACATACATATATAATGGTGGACAAACAAATTCCTAAGCCATAAACCAGTAAACCCCCAAAATGTCTCCAGGGAGACCCACTTTTTGGTCTTTGTTTGTAACACCAATGAAGTCGCTGTAATATTTTTTCATTTACATTAAACTGTTGTTCTTTTCAGAGCAATAACATTTTTTATAATTACATAATTTTCACGGTTCCACAAAAAATAGTGTGTATTCCATGACCGCCAATTATTGCGCGATCTATCGAGATTATCTTGCTTCGGCCGCAAGCAAGGTGATAAGTTTTGTGTCGGTACGCTAAAAGACTTTCGCAGCCTTGATACACAAATAACTGTTTCTCCACATTTGACGTGAGTTAACTGCTACGACCGTGGTAATCTGTTTTTAAAAACTATTTATTTTTCTAAGTTACAGAATTATGATAAAAAATGTTATTACAAAATATATGTTTAACAATTAAATGTTTTCAGCTGACTGACTCGTCCTGGCTTGGGATGCATTCTATATTGTTATATGATATGCATATTCAGCATTATCTCCGTCTAGGTGGTGATATAACTCCTCCCTCCTTGGACTTAACTACACCCTGTAGGGGGTAGTTCGATGCGTAGGCTGCTGGCTTCCATCGGGATTGTTTTCTTGCATAGACATCCCTTCTGGACCATATATCTGCGTAGTAAGTACCCACCAATAACGATTAAGAATACATAGGCAATAACTGTCCACAAACTGGGTACTGTGGAAACATCGTCAAAGAGCAAATGGGGCTCATTTTCTTCAATTTTATTTTTAAGTTCGTGTAGTTCATCCAACTTTATTTCTTGTAGGTGGAAGCTCAAATTTAATACAGGGTACTTGAGCGGCTTGTCATCGAAATCTGGGAATATTATTGGCTGTTTTTCTGGTTCGATTACATTTTCGTAATTGGTGATCGATATTTCATTGATTTTTAATCGACACCCTATCGGAATGTTACTTAGATATGTACCATTTAATTTGCGGCTTTCTTCTTGTGCAGGGCATTTAAAGTAAATTAGTTCTTCATTTGGTATAACCAGTAACCAATAATTGTTTGTGTTATCCAGTTGATTTATGACTGGTAATCTTATTGTGACGTCAATTTGTTGACAGGTGGAGGTGCTTTTTGTGGATTGTAACAGCTGTACTTCACAAGGGCTCTTGGCTTCTATTTCTTTTAAGGCTTCTTTTTCGCAGAGGAATGAATTTGGCATTACTTCCTTGCAGGGGGTACCACGATGAGTATAGTGTAATTGATTTTTAATTAAATATTTATCGCGGGGTATGACAACCTTAAACAGACTCTGATGCACAACTGGTATTGCATATAAGTGATAATATTCAAAATCATTTGGATTGGTAATTGGTACTCTTAATAAATATGTAACTTTGTTATTTAAGATAAAAACATCAACATCAATCAATTTTTCGAGAAGGAAAATATTCTCTAAATTTATTGGCAACACCATTTGATTAGTACCTACATTTTTCCTAACCATTATGAGTTCCTTTAAAAGATCGTTAACTGTTATTATACTCGGGTGCATAATTTTTTATTTTGAAAAAGTAATAGAATTTTCGATATCTTGTAATATTGAATTAATTATTTCATATAAGTTAATAATTTGATTTAATATATCTTTAATAAAAAGCATATTTTCTTTATATGTTGCTTTTTGCACTATCGAACTAATTTCATTTACTCTACTTTCTATTATTTTTTCGTTATGCCCTATTTGTTGAATAGTAGAATTGAATTTGTCAATAACGTTTGTAGAAATCGAGTTTTGGTTGCGAATATTTTCAGCCAATTTATTTTGATTTTCTTCCAAATTTTTTATTAGCTTTTCGTAGCGCTCTCCGTCTGACGCAACTAGGTTTCCTGTTACAGCCTTAAATACTGAACCTACTATATTAACTAATCCTCTTTTAGTTCTTTGAGGGTGTGGTAAAATTTCTTTAATTTTATTTTCAACTCTTTCTTGTGTTATTTTTAATATTTTTAAGTAAGAGCTGAGTCATCAAAATATTCTTTATGCTTTAGAAGCGAGTTCGTAATGTCATCTGTTTTAATATGTAATTTGTTGGTTTCTGTTATGATGGGGTTTAGATCGTAATAATGTATTAAGGTGTGGGTGTATTCAGTAATTTTTGCATGTCCTAATTTTAAAGGTAAAATCCCTGGATTGTCCTTTAATGACATCATTGTGATTTTGTCTCCGTCTCCGATAACGGTAGAAGTTAGCCTGAAATATAATATTGTCCATTTAGTCAAAGCTATATGTGTCTGTCTCAAAGGGCGTTTTAGATTGTCCATGTGGACTTTGGCCTGGGACTGTGTTGTTACTGTTTTCCGATTTTGATTTACTGATTCAATTTCGGTTGGTTTTGAGAATTTATCTGAAAGTTTTTGTCTAATATGTTTTTTGACGTAAGTTTTTTGATTAGGTTGAAACAGATCCGGTTTATCTCGATTCTCATTGATCTTTGAAATTACTTTTTGTTTGTTTTCTAATAGTTTCTGATTGATATTAGAATACATTAGTTTAGACTTTTCTGTGTGAGCGTTAACGTAATCATTTAAGAGTAATTGGTCTAGCTTTAAATCGAATGGATCATTTGTAGAAATATGACCGTTAATTACATCTATCGGCTTTAAGTTCGTCGCAGAATGAATTGAATGATTATATGCTAATATAGCATAAATCATTTTGGTAATTATCGGTGTCTTGGCAAAATTTTGATTATTTAGTAAGCGAATGTGCTCCGCTAAAGTTGAATGAAGTCTTTCAACCACGCCATTAGATTGGGGATGATGGGGTGCACAAAAGTGTATTTTAATTTTGTGTAAATTGAGAAGTTCTGTTACAACAGTATTCTTAAACTCAGTGCCATTATCGATAATAACTTGTCTTGGTATGCTATGGTGGGAAAAATATGATAGTAGCTTATCAACAATTTCCGTAGCGGCAAGTGATTGAAGTGCGTATGCTTGCGCATATTTTGAAAAACTATCGATTATTGTCAAAAATTTAGTTTGTTTAAGTGTGTACGTATCTAAATGTAAAATTTCAAACGGTCTGGAAGCCGTCGGTGTTATATTCATTTCCATATTTATAGGATGACGTTCATATTTGCTTTTTTGGCAAATTTCGCAATTATTTATATAGGTCTGAACGGAGTTTTTAAGATTTGGCCAATAGTACTTTTGTGTTATTTGTTTTAGAGTCTCGTCAATGCCGCGGTGATTTGTTCTTGATTCATGATATTTTTGTATTACTTCCGAAGTATCGTCTTTATTAGTGACGTCTACTAATTTTATTAAACATCGTTTTAATTTCAAAGATGGCCATTTAAAAGTTTTTCGAATTACCTCACAAAATGGTTCATACATTTCGGGCTTTTCAAAATACATATGATATTGTTTATCAGGAATTATTATTTCCTTGACAAAATTTAAAATATCTTCATCGAAATTATTCGTGGAAATTTGAACGTTAAAACGGCGTTTTTTCTCAAATAAAATAATCATTTTTGATTTCGCGGGAGAGTGTAACACTGAGGAAGCGATTATTTGATTTGCTCCATAATTAACAGGGATGTCACATATCGGAATGCCTACAATAGGGTCTTCGCTCTCATTTGTGTGTACTGTCATGTTTTCGTCTTGATCAGCTGATGTGTGTGTTGCGATGTCATTGACTTGTGTCGCGAAGTCATTGTCATTATCGTCTGCTTGTGCGATAGTGGAAATTTGATCCAAATTGTCCGTGTGTGGTTGTGATTGTCCTTGTAGTTCTTTGTTAAAATCTTCGGTATATTGTTTTAAACAAAAATTGTCTTCTGTCTCTTTCGTGTGTATTTCAATGCGCGATAAAGCATCGGCGTTCGTGTTAAGTTTCCCATTTTCATACATTATATTATAGTCATATTCTTTAATTAACTTTCAAATTTTTATTTTTTCCTCATCGTTAAGATGATCGGTCCGAAAATTGGAGAAATCTAAATTTTGTTGTTTTGGGGAATCGTCAAAATTATTTAAATTAATTTCTTTCATTTCATTAGTATTAAATTTTTCTACGGTTATGGGTTCTGAAAAGTCTGATGTTACCGGATTACAATTATTTAGTACTGTTGTCAAGGCATAACCATTTCTAGCAACAGACAAACATTCTGGTATTTCACAATTATGCATTTTTTGATGTGGTATAATTACATCACCGTTTTTTTTATCGAAGTTTTAATTTGAACAACTTGTTCAACACGAGGTGGAATTGTTATGCAGTTTATCTCATTTCGCGTTTCATGGAATTGTAATTTAATGCGTGTATGTGGGGTTACAAGATATCCTTTGTCAAAGTCAAGATTAGCTTGTAAAATTTTAATATTATCAAGTCCTAGTAGACCATCAAATACATCGTGGAATTTGAATAAATAAAATTTTAAATCTTTATTTTTTGGTAATTTAAAAATTTTTGAAGCTGGAATTAAAGCACTATTTTGATGAGCTGATGTCTGAAATACTGCTGAAACTATAAAAGGATCGTTTAGTATCTTATTTGGGTATAACTTTTTAGCAATATTCGGGTCAATGAATGACCTAGTTGATCCAGAGTCGATTAATATTTTTAAATTGGATTCCGGAAAGACAATGTATGATAGTTCACCATCATTAGTTACATTTAGGGAGATTACTTGAGGTGTAATTTCTTTGTCTTGAGTAGCTTCGCGAAAATTTTCGTTATCATCGCGTTCGCTTTCATAAGAATCTTGTTGGGTTAGGTCATAGTCAGGTAGTGACGTATGTATATCAGGTTTAGAGTTAGGTTCGTAATATTCGTTGCTTGCGTATGGGTAGCAATTTGTTTGGTCATTAAAATATTGGTCATATGGGTGATATTGATTCTCGTCATAAGCAAATTGTTCTAATAGGGAATATGCATGTAATCCAAAAAACCCTGAAATATTTTTTTTTGTATTCTCTACATGAATAAAATGTCCATGGCAGTTGTTGTTTTCCATTTATTTTGGATTTTATTAACAAAAAAAGGATTTAAAACTGCAAATTTTCGTGCGAATTTCGAAACTTGAAAAACGCACTTCTTTTGTTTGTGACGTCACTTTTTTGTTTGTGACGTCACTTTTTGTATTAAGTACACGTGCTAGTGTAATATAAATTTCAGTGTAAATCCATTTTCTTGAGTGTTTCCCAAAGACTGAGAGATTTAGTCCATAGAAAACCTTTTATTTTATTAAACAGACTGGTTATAAATGACCAAAACGGCATTTGTGCAAAGAAAATCGGAAAATTGGCTGGAAGTTAGTGCTGTTGGATTTGCCTTTACAATTTAGTTATAAACACTTATTGTTTATTATACTATAAAAATAAATGTACAGCAACATATGATTACTTGAATTTAGCAATACTAACCTTTATAGATTCCTCTTCATGTAAAATTTTTGATTAAATTTGCAGTAGGTACTTTCTTCGACATCGGTTTTTTGGGCACATGAAAAAGGAGGTTTTCAATGCACTCACAGTGATAGTTTTGCACATTGGCATAGTACAATATTTGTAGTTTATATTTGTAATAGATTTTAACGTTTAATAAAAAGAATTATACACAATTACCACTGTAATAAAAACATAACCGCTACCATCACAAGCAGCAAAATCACAACAAAATCAGCTGGGAAACTAATGCCGATCTCCATACATAGCTGTCAGCTGTCACAGGTAGCTGTATCGGATAATAATCGCTTTAGTCCGAGAGTCGGTAAACATCTTGTATTTCCTCTCCCAGAAACAATGTTCTATATTATTGTAAAAAAATCACCTTTTTGACTTTAGGTCTTGTCGACTGACATTTTTCTATTCCTAAGCATATAACATTAAAATATTAACAATCAGTTTGGTAAATCAATTGATAGAGGTACAATCATTCGAGAAAATACTGACTTGCTTTCGGACTATCACAGAAATTCTTGATTTTCTAGACGTTTGTAGGTAGGCAGCCCTCGGTTCAGCTTTACGTTAACATGGAGATTGCCACTTATCCTCGTGACGTAACTTTTTTAAGCAGGCAAATGGCTGCGTTTGAAGTTGTAATAAATTATACCGAAAATTAAAAATTTTTTGTAGCTAAACTAACCCAGTAATTTTCTTCAAAATAGCAGTTTTGCGGTTGTAATGACTTCCTTAAACGATTTATGCAATAAAAAAAAATGTGCATATTCCTTATTGGTTTATATTCTGTATTTCGGTATTATAAAGTTCTTCAAAAACAAATTTTGGTGGGTCATAATTAGATGTATTAGGCAAAGGTTTAAACATTGACGTTTCTACGCCAGACATAGCTGAAGGCTGTGTTAATTGTTTTTTCTGATTAGGTTTAAAAACATTAGTTCTATTTCCCGGTTTATTAAAAACTTGCGAGTTAGTAAAAAATCTTTGTTGCGGTCTGTTAAAATTAGGTCTAATATTCATAGGCTGTGATGGAAAACTAGGCCTAAAAGCATTATTTGGAGTATGAGCGTTAAATCCATGATTTGGCCTTAACATATTTCTGGGCTGCATTGTATTAAAATACGGATTTTGTTGAATAGATTTAAAATTATTATTGTTAGGATTTGAAACACTGGGTTTCGTTTGGTTTTGAAAATAGTGAACATTATATTCTTGTGTAACAAACTGCAATGCTTGCATTAAATTAGTTGGACGCATGCACCTTATGGTGGTACCAAGGGGTTCCTTTAACCCAGATAAAAATGTTTTTAAAGCAAGATCGTTATATAAACTTCTTTTTAGATTTTTCGCTGGTGCGGTTGTTTCGTGAGAATCAATGAATGAACATAACAAATTTAAAATATGTAATACCCTATCATAAAATTTATTTGGCTTTTCGTTTGGCTTCGTCTCTTTGGTCGGCAAAATTACGTCTTAGGGTGTCTTTTAACTCAACCCAAGTACTGACATTTTGAATATTTGCAACAAGTTTAGCTTGGCCAGTAAGTTTGCCAACAAGAGAATTCAACAAATATACATTTTGAAAAGAATTTGGATTCGTCGCGTCATAAAAAGAATCAATTATTGATTGACAAGTTGATATGTAGCGATTTAAGTCATTTGGGTTTCCATCGAAACTAGGAATACAGTTTAGATATTCTGGTTTAAATTGCGCCATATCGTTTTTTGTTAGGTTATTCAAAATTTGATCGACAATTATGTGATTGTTAGAAGTTTCGCTTAAAATTTCTAAATTTGCTTCTAAATTTTGATTAGAAACAGAGTCAGTTGAAGGCGTCTGTAAATTTAAATTCTGTAAATTGCTAATGATTCTTTCAATCGACATGAAATCAATCTCACTTACACTAAAATCAACAGGCCCACTCTGGTCATTTTATAGGGGCAAGGCTTGGTTCGGCGATTGATGTCCTCTCCAAAATCTTGGTCCCTGCGAAGATAGGCGATTCTGGTCCTACCCTCCGATGATTGGTTGGTCGATGGTAATCCACAGTTCTTTGATAGATTGGAAGTCTTTCGATGTTCGGAAAAACTCCACTCTGCTTCAACACCTCCACCAACGTCACAACACTTTGTTCGTTACTTCGGTTAACCGTTTAATGGAAAAATCCTACACAATCGATTTGTATCGATTCCCGAAGTATCCTACCGACTGCGCCAGTTAACTACTACGACCGTGGTAATCTGTTTTTAAAAACTATTTATTTTTCTAAGTTACAGAATTATGATAAAAAATGTTATTACAAAATATATGTTTAACAATTAAATGTTTTCAACTGACTGACTCGTCCTGGCTTGGGATGCATTCTATATTGTTATATGATATGCATATTCAGCATTATCTCCGTCTAGGTGGTGATATAACTCGTGCCTCATATAACTGAGTAGCGACAAACTGCTAAAAAAGCCTTAACATGGATAACCTTTGAATCTTGGTGGATTCCATGATAGTACTTAACGCAACATATTTTTTTATATATTATATTGTAGGTTGGGTTGGGTTGAGTTCAATAACAGCGAAGCAGGATTAAATTTGATTCCGTCAATAAGCTAATAGATTTTTTTTATCTTTTGAGAGCCCACGAAGGACTATGTAGGTACTATATACCTATACTATGTAACCTGGGTGTACTAGGAATGTCAGACTCACACATTTGTTGAATCTTGGTAATTTGTGATATATACATATGTAATACATAAATACCTTTATCTTGAAGAAAATCTTTAAGCCTCGGCAGATCTAGTCAGGCAGAGTACTAAGAATACACAGGATGTTCTAAAACCATTTTAAAAAGCAACTGGTCATCTTTAAGCAAAAGCTAGTGAAAATTAAATTAATAACCCCTCATTTATTTAACTGTGTTATCCAAAAGGATATATACCTATACAAGATAACTGACAGTAAGTTATGACCTGTTAATATTGGACCAAAAATTAGATGCGTCACTTTTTTTGGAGCTCAGTAGATACATATTATTAAAACAAGAGTACTTTTTAAATTGTTGAATTTAATTTATTTTACTGGCCCATTTAATTCTACAATATAAGTGGATATAGTATTTCCATTCATAGTTTAAATAAAACGCCACCCCATTTAAAATCCATTGTTCCTCTTCATCTTCGCACTTGTTAACTGAAATTTTCTGGTCGAATCTGTATACAACGGGAACGTAAAGAACTTTTCGTTGTTTACGTTTTCGGAAAAAAACACGTATATTAAAATAAATACATGTAGGAAAAAAGTAGTTACTTAAAGGGAGTGTGACCCAAAAATCTTTTTTTTTTTGAAAAATCAACGAAAAAATCTAAGAACTCTCGTGAAAACCGCACTTTCTACACAAAATAATAACGGAGATAAAGCCTGGTAAACAATAGTGTGGTTCGACCTGTGACGCCACACCGGCTAATGGGCAAGACATCTATGCTTGATTCACGTTTTATGCAGTCGTTGACCCGTCTTCTTTCGTGTCGTCATGTGACGCTTCGCAGTAATTAGGTCATTGTTTTTTTTTATTGTGTTTATGTGTTCAGAAAGCAATAAGTATAGTTCGTACAAATTAAAAACCGATGCACGTCATCAAACACGTGTTTAAGTTTTGGAGGACACTGTTGCCAGATTGTTATAAATTTATCGAATATTGAGAAATAATTTACCTAGCATATGGATGGATTTTTTTTGAATTATTTACTCATTTATTTTTGTTAAATGACTTATCTTTTAACATTAAAAAGATGTAGAATAATTTAAAAAGTTTATATCGTTGTAAAAGACATTGATTAGTGTATAAATATGCAAGCACAAAAAAAAGTACGAAAAATGATATGTAAAACTGGTCACAGACGCAAGCACATGTAGGCGTGCATCAACGCACGTTCATCAATGCCCGTGTGTAAGTATGAAATGACAAACTTTTTTATCATGCGTGCCACATTCATACCATACACGGGCGTTGATGCAAGCGCTTTGATGCACTCATACATCTCTGTGTGTCTATGGCCAGCTTAAGTAAAGATATCTTTTAATGGGAGAAAAAAATGGTAGGAAAAAAGTACACTGAATTTTATTAATTTTTTAAAATATATTAAAGAATAAAAAACTTTTTCACAAGCACCATTCAGTTTTTTTTTATGTTCTGACAAGACCGAAGTCTAAGTACTATGTACCGTGGGTGTACTGAGGAAATCCCACTCACACATCCAGAGGTGGAAACATCCGTACGGACTTCACCAGCCCTTTAAGAGGATGTGTGGGGTGGTACCACCTCGGTCAAGGAAAGTCTTGTTTTTGTAACGTCATGTCTCCGAGCCCCCTAAATCTAACTATGTACATGCATTGTATTAGGGCTAAAACTTTCTTAGTTCTATGGCCGTAACAAGAGCCGCTACATAAGGTACTTTCCTAAAGTAAATATTTCAAATTAAAAATGCAATGGTATGGGTAGAGACGTAAAACTCAGTGTCCATATTGTTCTGCTAAGTTATTTACTAAATATCTTCGTGCTGGTTTATTTCTAAAAAAATATCTAGTTAGCAAATATGTTAACATAATAAATTGTATGTGATACTTACTGTGCTACAGTTCCTAAAAGCTCGCTTTTAAGCAACGGGGCTGCAAATTCTATGTTATTATTTGTTAACCAGTCTTGAATGGCAGCTTTTGGTCCATGAGCCGTTTGGTATTTTGGTTAATAACATGCTATGATAAGGGGCATTGTCAATAATAATTAAAGACGGTTCAGTCAATTTCTTTAATAATTGATTTTCAAACCATTTCATGAAATTTTGTTGGTTCATTTCACCATGGTAATCCGCAAGTTGGGTTTTTGAGGAAAATATAAGCTCTACATCCTCGATAAATCCATCTTCATTGCCAGCATAAAGTACGATGTATCTAAAATAATTCTGATAAAAAACATTTTCATACTACACTACATTTTCACTACTACTATACTACATTTTCATCTATGACTTGTGTGAACACTATTTTTGTGTATTGACATAAATAAAGATATTGAAATATTGAAAATATTGAAATACATTTGCGTAACTAACCTTTTACCATCAACTTTAGTAGTTTTTACACTTTCTTATTAATATCTTGCCATGAATGATATATGGTACCATTGTGAAAAATCCAGGTTTCATCTAAGAAAACAAATTTGTACACAGCTTCTTCTTTTTCTTTGATATGAGATCAGTAGAAACATTCAAGTTTAGGGCTGCTGCTACACGCTAAAACAATATATTTGACGGTAATTTTTCCTAAATTTTTTATCATTATATAGGTATAATATTAAAATTACCTCTCTAACAGTTAAGCTGCGCTCAGAGTTGCCGTAACGTAAGCTTTAAGACGTAACGTTAATCCGTAAGAAAAATAAACAATTGATTTGCAATAGATCCATTCATAGTACAACCGTAACAAGTTAAGCCGTAAAGAAATGGTTCAATTTCATTTCTTACGTTACGGCTTATCGATTCGGCCGGGATCGGTTGTACTCGTGCCTAACCGCCATGTTGACATTCCCAAATTTGACACATTGCATTTGCATCTATTTGTATTTTTTGATTTGCACCCAATCAAACCCAATCAAACTCTTTTAGTTTCCTTGTTGCATTGCATTGCTTCCTTACTAACAAGTAGCAGCAGAATATTGCTCCAGCAATAATAATATCTTCGTGGTCAGTAAAATCAAAATCCATATTACCAGTTTAATAACCAAACAAATTGTTTTGAAGAGATGTCAAAAAGCAAAAATCATAACCTAGAAAGTTGTAACCAGATTCTTAACTACTTAGAACTATGAATGGGTATGTCGTTACGGCTTAACTTTTACGTCTTATCGACTATCGATTACTTCTTACGGCTTACGTTATGGCAACTCTGAGCGCAGCTTAAAGGGTAGCAATGTGCCATTTGTCTCGTTCTTATTCAAAATAGCGTATCACAGATGCTACTAACTGTTGGCAACGGCTGTTTAACTGCTTCGGCATTTCGCAAACAGGACTCTGACAACTATAACACTATGATTGTTCTAAAAGAACAGTTTTTAAACGCAAGATAAAAGTTTAAAGCTCCAAAAAGACACAAAACAAAAAAAAACAATGTGAAGCTCGGATAAGCTGTCAACCACAGCTGTCAACAAACTAGAAATGTCAAGAAATTAAACGGAACAACTCGGCAACGTCGCATATGCTGCCAACTGCCTAACAACGAATATCAGGCGCGAAATTTAAAATTCAATAAAACACTCCATTAGAGTTTTCGTTTTATAATAATTATGCGGTGGTATGACTGCGCTCATTTAATAGCGTCATCGGTGACGTGCATCGGTTTTTATTTTGTATGAACTATAGGTACATGTTTTGTTCGTAAATGTAGCCGTAAATGCGCCGTCGCTTCTCAAGAAGTCCGAGAGAGCCATCCCGACTGCCACCGACTTCCCCTGAATGTAAAGTAAGAACTTTAGTTGTAATTTTCTCCCCATAAAATTCTTCCCTCAAATCCGAATTATCCCAACCAGTTCGTAAGGGAGTACGCGTCTGAGCAGCGTTTACTGGCTTCCGTATCTTTCCAGGTGGCGTTCGATCGTTCGTGTAATATTCAGCGTCGTGAAAGCGGCCTTGGAAGAATCGCTCGAGGAGGCCCTACCTAATTATATTCCTGAGCCCATGTCCATGTATTTCTATTTGTCCGGGATGACAGGTAGGTACTTAAAAGTACCTAATGTACAAAAGAACAGACGGCGCGTCTGTCTTTGTCTATGGGTGGTCTCACCTCCTTTTTACCCCGCCTGCTGGAAGCTACCAGCGTTCTACCAAGGAAAGTAATGACGAAAATTTTGTTTTTTTGGTTTTGAAAAAAGGGACTAATTTATTGTTAATCTTTGGGTTAGATTAAAACCTGTAATTCCCTAAGATAATATTTTTAAGAGAAGTTCCTAATTTATTTAAAACCTAAACAAAATCCAAAATGTTTAGGGTTTTTGAAAGTCACGGAAGGCTGATTCCGTGTCGAATTTGTTGGTTAGTTTGCTTCTAATTAAAATTTCTAGGTAGCGTCTAAGTAATTGTTCGCCCCCGATGTCTCTCCTAAGCTGCCTATATTTACAACGCTATCTAAGAGACCTAAAGGACACTAAACTAAATTAGTTAATATGACTTTTATTCAAGCCACTATGGGAAATAAGACCTAATTTTTTGGCCTAAATTCAAATCCGAGTTCAGCGTTGTTCTTATGCTAAATTAGGGATTATTTTTAGTAAAATAACTAAAATCAAAGCAAACAGCATAAAGTTTTGTGGTCAAACTTGTAATTTGTTATACGGGGAAGCATAAAAGTAGAAAAATATTACTTTCTCAAACCAAAATTTTAGGTTAATATAGCATGCAAAATAATGTAGGTGATGAGTATAGAAAAAAAGCGGTTAGTAACTGTTTTTCCTATCTAAGTCATTGCGTTGGTAAGATAATAAATATGAAAATGATAAAAATTATTTTTATTGATTTTTTCAATTTTTGATTTTGAATATCTTGCCAACCCAACCTTGACCTTAACAGCAAAAAATGCAGCTGTTCTTTGGTGATGTCACATGACCTTGATCTTGAAAGTTATCAGCTGTTCTTTTGTGATATCATTTGACCATGCACGTGACCAGGCGGTCTTTTGCGACGTCACATGACCTTAGCCTTAAAAGCTGTCAGATGCTCTTTTGTAAGTTATTTGACCTTGCACGTGACCAAGTGGCCCTTTTTGACCTTGACCGTGAGAAAGATATTCTTTTGTGGCCTTGACAAAGTGTGTTATAAGTAGCTAGGGGGAGCTGTCGCTCATTCTGAATTTTGGTATCTAAAGTGTAAGTTCGAGTCTCCATTATCAAAAATGAATAAATACATAAGTGAAAAGTGTGGTGCATCTTATAGTAGTTCTTGTAATATGTCGCGACATCAAAAATAATCTTGTTAGGCTAGATTCGATAATAACGTAGAAGTTAAGCGGCCAAGAGTTGATTATGCAGCATCAACATCTGCCATGCAAACTTGTCTTGTGTGTGATGTAAACGTTTCCAAAATCAGATGTTAGCTCATCAAAGAACATTGCAACACAAAGATAAATGTTGTGTAACAGTTTCCGATGGTGTTGAGCTAGTAGAAAGTGACTTTAAAAATAGAAATAGATTTGCATCATATCGTATAAGCAGCGGTAATGGGCATGTGGACTACTCAATATTTTTTAAAGAAATCAGACCAAAGGTAGTGTGTTTGATTAATGAGGTACTACTAGTTCATCAATCGTTAAAAATAAATATGGTTGTTGTTGGACGATATTTTCTACCATCGCAGGACACATCTAGTGATAAGTTTTTTAATACAGCCAACGAAATAGTCACAAGTGAAAGTAATTTGGATGCTGTTTACGATACCTTTGCAGAGGTCATGAAAGCTCAACCCACGGAATTTCAGGAGAAAGATTCAGGTATGATAAAAATTTTAAAAAATTTATAGTGGAACATATCTTACATTCATTTTAAAAAGATATATTTAATAAGTTTACTAAATATATATTTTTGTTTTCAGGTTAGGCTTTGAAAATAATGCTATATTTGGAAGTGAACATAAATAAGTGTTCACCTCTAGGCGGTTCCTCATATATTAATTTGCCAAGGTCCATCGATCTGAAAAGAGCAGTTGTGAACGTAATGAACCGGGACGAGTGTTTTTTGCTTGGGCCATAACGTTAGCATTGTTTCCAGCAGTCAATAGGCGCACACAAGTTACATCCAACCCCCATTATTAGACCGTATTAAATTTAACAGGTATGAATTTTCCAGTTCAATTAGGTGATATTTTTAAATTTGAGGAATTAAATGACATTTCGGTCAATGTGTATGATTTAGAGTCAAGTTTTGAAAACAATCAAATTAAATATGAGGTGGTCGGTCCGTTAAGATATGCTTACAAAAAGCTCCAAAAGCTGTAACGTTCTGGTTCGTCGTTACAATGATAAATAGCGTTAAGACAATAGAGGGCAAGGCAATGTTATTGTAAATAAATAACCTAATTTTACTAATTGGTTTTCTTGTTATTTTAAGGAAACTCATAAGAGCAACTCAAATTAGACAACGGTATTCTCTTGTATTTTAAACTTTACTCACCGAAAAGTATTGGAAAAAAACCCCAAAAATATCAAATTAAAACTTTGTTGACCTGACCACTGATAGGTTTTAAGCATCTATTTGGCAGCATCCTTTGATTTTTCGAGCCACAAACACTGTCTACACTTGAATTAATGTTGGAAGTTTATAATCCTCTAAGTTTTATTATATTAAGTTGGATGGACACTGCAAGATTTTATAACTTTCACAGAAATTACTGATACCGGTGTTTTGAGTTGGCCATTTTCGAGGTTACTTACTGTCAATTTACCATGCTGGACGTCGCGCGTTGCAGATGTGCGCGCAGAGGTCAGGCCACAGGATTGCCAAATTTACGGGACCGATTTCGCGGAAATGTTCCCCGCGTGGCGTTGAACATTTTAACTGTTGTGAAAGGGAAAGATGAAAAGGGGTTGTGAAAGGAAAGATGCTAGATGGAGGGTTATTTCGTAATCTACCCGTGCTGTTTTGGAAATTTAGGTACAAACAGGAGATGGACTGATGACGTCTGCATCGTTGGTAAAAGTTGCACTAATCGGCAAGGGTGCCTAGAAGATGTGATTTTGTCGAGATTACCTGCTACATCTAGATAGGGTTTCCTAGCAACCACACTGAATAACGGGTTGACGTGGGAGAATTCTATATGATTCATTTTAGGGATGTTAAATATAGGAATAATGGTTGAATTGACTGCAACAGGTGGTTGTAGGCAATCAGTCATTGATAGTATCAGTAAGGTTTTTGGTTGTAAAAGAGTAGGGTTGAATAATTTGTGTGTTTGATCATCTAACGTTGGCGTTACGACTTCTACTTGACGGACGCTCTCTTGCAAATTTTCGAGATTTCTCGACAGATTCCTTACCGGAGGCTTGGTTCCATTTTTGTATCTGAGAATTTTTCTTTTCAAGTGAGACGATTGTAAAGCTAAGACCAAAACGATTTTCTAGTAATCCACTTTGGTTGTGAGAGTTAAGGTTCTAGTTTTATCAGTGTTTTCTTATAGTTGGGGGTTGTGTTGAAATTGGTTCAAGCCAACCTGAAGTTTAGTGTCGTATGAGAAAACACAACCGTTATGTTCGGGAGAAATATTCGTCTTAACTGAGAGCCGCCATTTTACACCAAATCGGCGTGATTTTGCAGACCGAGAGATAGTCCACAGGTAGGTTTTCTATGTGTATTTGTCCATTAGTTTAGCACTGTAAATATTCCCTCTCTATGGAATTTCATGGAATTTATTGGGTATTTTGTTCTTTTAAGGGATTTTCTGGTACCGGTCATTTTCTTTGTTGGTTGCAAGTCATCATGGCGAGATCAACGATTGATCCTAGGAGCCCTCAACCAATCTAATGAGGTGTGAATTAGAGTGATTGAGTAAGTCTGTTCCATTTATTTTTTTTTTGTTATTTCAGGGTGTCAGTACTGGGCTAAAACTGCTAGTTCTGGGGTGTCAATCCTGGGTTAAAATTCCGATCTCTACACCGTCCCACGGTCGTGTGACGAGGATTATCCGCGCGTTTGAGGGGATTAACCACTAAGGAGGGTCATGGTTCTCTATTTTACTTTTTTTTTATATTTATAAAACAAAAATAGGTTCACTTTTATACCATATTATATTCACAAAACCAAAATTGGTTCTCTGTCATATCATTTTATATTCATAAAACAATGATAATAATCAACAAAACCTGAGTTCTGTAAATAGCCTAGCGTGAAGGTGAACAATTCTCAAACCTTGACTCGGTTCATCAAATTTTAAATGCCATGCGTTAATAAAGAAAATTTTCTCCCCCTCCACTACGCTTACGTAAGCTGCGGACGGTGACTAATTTCGCCTGATAACACTATGTCGCTTTAGTTTCGTGTAAATATTTTATTTTGGGTATCTAAGTATACTTTCACGAGTGTGCTATATTTTACGGTTTATGATGTGTAGTTTAAGCGTTATTGTATTACTTTCCTCGTTTAATTTTGGTTCGGAAAAATAAACCAAAAGTTAATTATAAGCCTGCCGACCATATTTTGAATAGGCAATATTAATAATCAATCATTAAATTAATCTTTAGGTTGTTACCTAAAATCTTAATACTTGATATATTTTACATTATAAAAATCAGTGATTACATTAATCTTTAGGGTGTTACCTAAAATCATAATAATTGTCAGACTTGATATTTTCAAATCACTAATTAAATTAAATTAATCTTTAGGGTGTTACCCAAAATCTCAATCTTTATTTAATATAATTCATATTTTCAAAGAAAAACGCTTCTTATTACCCGGATTCCTTTTGAGTGTCAAAAAGAAAAAAAGAATGAAATGTAAATTATTATAGGACGATGAATCTAGGTGGCTTAGTTGAGGGAGCGTCACTCGCTACTGCATAGTTTCCGTTGGGAAGTTACGAGGAAGAGATTATCATTTTCATGGTTTTGGTTGATAGGTAGGTAGGTTGGTGCTGGTGGATTAAATAAAATCATGTGGCGCCCTCTATAAATCTTTTTATGAACCTGGCCCTTCTCCACTATTTAAAGGCTGGCGGCATCCATACAGTACATAAGCGTCCGTAAATCTTGTAACCTAGAACTAGCGAGATACCTCTCTATGTAATTATCCTCGTGGCGTGCTAAGAGAAGTAAGGGTGGTCACAAAGCATGTAAATTTGATGCTTATATCAATAGATTGTAATATTAAAGATGACGATGATCATCATCATGAAAAGGCTAAAGAGGTTTGGCGCGTGTTCAATTAAGAATTTGGGGTATTATTTCGATTTATACCTAAAATCGGATGTTCTATTGATATGTGATGTTTTCGAACAGTTTTGCGATACCTGTTTGAATGTTTATAAATTGGATCCTGCGCAGTATTAAACCCTTCAAAGTTTATTTTTGATTGTATGTTGCTGTATGTTGCGCATGACTAAGGTAGGGTTGGAGCTTTTGACAGATATAGACAAAATTCATTTTTTCAAAAAGGTATTCGCAGAGGTATAAGTCAGTGTACGGTTACCATCGTAAACAAAATTGTGATGCAAATTGTACAAAAAGGCATTACTGTTGAACTAGTGATTTGTCCCGTTTAGTTTTCAACCAAATTTTACAACATCATGATAAATTATACTATTGTGATGACTGTCTTATCTATTTTTATTCACAGTCAGCTTAAGTGTTACATCAGAAAAACGATCGTAAACATATATTTTCGTTGACACCTTCAACAGATATAAAAGTAGATAAGTTCGGCAAGGGTGTGCCGGAAAATATTTTAAAATTTGAGTGTATTGAAAAACAATTAGAAGTGTCTTTTGTGGTTTACGCGGGTTTTGAATCTGTTCTAACACCAGTTGAAACAGTAGAACCAAATTCTTAAAATTCTTACACACCTAGAAGTACAAAAAAGTCATACTCTTGCGCGTATCTAATAAAATGCTCCTTTAAATGATTCAATTTCCAAGTTTCAGCTATATCTGGGTAATGATGCAGCAAAAGTTTGTGTTGATCTAAGACATCTCTATAATACATATTTAAAAGATATCGTACCTATGGCCAAATTAACACCTGACGAACAAAAATATTTTAATAATGCTAAAATTTGTAGTATCTGCGAATGTCCTTTCGAAGATTTAAAAGTGAAAGTGGCCACCGCCACATAACGGGTAAAAAGAGACCGGGAGCCGCACATTCCATATGTAATTTAAATTATAAATTACCCAATTTTGTCCCTATAATATTTCATAATTTAAGCAGTTCTGTGGGATTAACCCTTTTTAATCCGCCGTTAAGATTCACCCTCAAGAAACCTCTTTTATAGTATATTATTAAAATAATTTTCAGTGCCGTTGATAGACGGAGCGGGGCGGACAGAGAAAAGGGGGCGGGTTCCAGTGGCGTGATATATTTTAATTATAGTCGCAGTATTTATGTATAAACATATATAATATTTTTTTCTTATTTTTTGTTGAAAAGTGTGCCGATATAACTAATAACCAACTATTAAGCGTGTACTATATATATATATATATATATATATATATATATATATATATATATATATATATATATATATATATATATATATATATATATATAGATAAAGATGGCTAATTATTTGTTGTGTATTTTTAGACTTACCGGTAAAAATTGTTAATTTTCATCTTCAGTGAGATCATGAGAAAGACGAATCACGCTCAGAAATCGAAACAAGAGTCTTCACTACTAGAAGTGTCCTTACCGGCATTATGAATAATTAGCGGCTCTGTAATTAGTTCGACACGTGTATCTAGGTCCCACATTTTTTGCTCTACCTTTTGCACGTGTGCAACACACTTTATCCATGCATCTGCGGTGACGTCTGAGATGGCTTCTTCAAGCAAGATTTTTAGGTCTTTTAATTTAAATGTCACGTTTTTAGCAGCCACCTGATTTTTAATTTGTGCCCATATAAACTCGATGGGATTCAATTCACAGTGATAGGTAGGTAAACGCAATATTATTACACCCCGATCGCGTGCCATCTCATCAACCACATACTTGAGAAATTCCGACTTTCTAACCTCACAATTTCTAATTATTGGACTTTAAGTATAGTAGGCTCAAACTTCAAACCTTTTGAACTAAGCCACTCCATTATTTATCCTTTTCGCCACGAAGAAGTAGGAATACTTTCCAATCGACGGTTGTGATAGGGCGCATTATCCATGACTACCACCGAACCAGACTCAATATGCTCTAAAACAGAAGAAAACCACTTCTCATAAACTTCAGCATTCATATCTTCGTGATAATCTCCTGTCTTTCGTGACCCAAAAGCATTAAGCCCGCCATCCTCAAATCCGGAATTACTCCCGATATGTGTTATAATTAGTCGGCGTCCTTTTCCAGATGGAGCTTTTAAACCCGTAGACAACCCATTAAGGAAGGCTTGTCTCGCACCTTTAACATTTAACTCTTGCCAAACTTTTGATCGCGTGACCCTCATTTAACCAAGTTTCGTCGGTATAATAACTTTTTCTACCCGCCCGTCGATGTAATGAAATTTCTTCTAAAAATGTTCTTCTCCACAACACAATTTCCTTTTTTTCTATCAAAACACTTTTCCGGTTTCTCTTTAAATATTGTATGTTCATTTCGCGCAAAGTGCGTAACAGAACGCGAAGAGAAATTTTTGGCAAGCTATCGTCTTGCCTGATGGCCTGCATTATTCTCTTTATACTGGGCATTTCATTTCGAAAAAAAAAACTCGTGCACTTGACCTCGAATGGCATATTTCATGCCTTTATCCAGCGCAAATTTTCCTCTTCACCGAGTTTCTTTCTTTATTTCTTTATTTTTACTACACTGCGGATCTTGATTCTCAACATCGTCTTCACGACTTTTTTTTAATGTATTAAAAACAGTGCGATTTGCCACTTTCGTGAAAAATCCGCACATTTCTGCTGCATCCTCAAGAGGTTTTTGCGGCTATTTTTCGCGAATATATTCGTAAACATTTTTTAACATTTCGCATTCACCTGCACTTAAATGCCGATATTTCATATTTTTTTGGGTGAGCCCTTTGAAACGGTTCCTCCACTAGACGTGGACTCGTTTTCCATATTTTATACACTAAAAAACCGTACACCACTAATAGATTAATAATTAAATAATTAATTATAAGCAACACAACTCCCACTCGCACCGACTATGATTTTTAAATAAGCTCATGACGTTTTTGAAGAAATCACCACCTGATATTCGCATGTCTTTTTCTATAAAGAACTCTATCACACACTGAAGAGAGATAAATATCACCCATGCCGATAAACATGACAAATGACAACTTCGATTTTAACCCTCCAATCAGAGCGCAGTGTGGGCGTTGCCAGGGTCCGATTTTTGAAGGCAATTATTATATTTTACAAAACAATTTTCATTTTCAATAAAATATTTTCAAAAGTAAGAGATTTTCCACGGATTTTAGCGACTTAATTTATATTATATGTAATATATACAAATTCATTAGTTTATATGGCTAAAATTAGTGTTTGAGTTTTCCTTATTATATACGCTTTCAGCAATTGCCACCTAGAAGCTGGGATCCTCATGCGTACCCATGATTCGGCAATGCGGCAATAATTTTACATTATGATATTTCACTCAACTGTACACTTTGTTCCTTAAGCCGCTTTTGCGTGAATGTGAACAAGACTACTGACGTCACTGAAAATATTTTTGATTTTATAGTATAGACCATTTTAAGAAGAAGCAGCATGGTGGTGTTTTGATGTCAGTTAGATCGAGAAGAACAACCATAAGGCCAGTTTGTTCCATTTTTATTTATAATTATTTAAACATTTAATTTCACAATTTTATCTGGTAATCTCAACAAAATTTCTTTCATTAATTATGTAATGGCAAATTGGTTGCCATCATAATTTACTATTTTAGCTAAAATAATGTGCGCCATATTCGAATTCATGAATATCGACTAGCGGTTAGTATTTATTATACTTAGTTTCTATCAAATGGTACAAACCAATTCAGCTTAGATATTTTTGGAAACATCTTAACTACTAAGTAAATATGTAAAAGTGTAAACTATGTACAAAATTTGTAAAGAATGGGTCTGATATCATTAATGTAATAAAAGTTTATTTGTGTGGGACCCAGATCTTTTTGTTTGCGATATTCAGGTGCGTTAGTGGTGATATTTTTTAAAGGGTTTCTGTTTTTACCCCGAATCAATAACATCAAAAAAAACAGTGGCGCTCATAATAAAACATCATAAGTTATTTACCACAGAACAAGGAAGTAGCCATGGCCGGAACTCAATCTCACCGAATGCTAGCTAGGGCTTATATTACCCAGGTAATATTGTAAAAGTAGATCCCCCTCGGGGGGCGATTAGGCGGTCTACGCATACTAGTTATTATAATAATAATAATAATAATAATAATTTCCTTTATTGCCAACTAAATCATTACAAAATGAACAAGCAACGTCAAACAAATAATTATAGAGTGCAGTATAAGTACATTTGCACTTTAGAATGAAGGGAACACTATAACATTTACAAAGTTTACCTCACAGAGTATGCTTCAAAGATCGAAATTAAATGAATATAAACATCTTTCTCGTAGAAAATGCTTGACTGCCCCTTTAAATCTGTGCACATTCTCAATGCCCGATATTCTCGGGGGCAACATTCTATAGGCTTTTATTGCCTTGTAGTATGGGCCCCTTTCATAAAAGGCCGATGTGTGCATGGGTATACTAAGCTGATCTCTCCCTCTGGTCTGCATAGTCATAGACTCGCCATAATGATGAAAGTTTGCTTGAAATAAGCTAGGGTTTTTTTTCACGAACATAACGAGGGACAAGAAAAACAGTGATGGGACTGTGAGAAATTCCAGATCTTTAAAGTAGGTTCTACAGGATGTTTGTGGGTGCAATGATAAGATACATCGAATTATGCGTTTTTGGGCCCTAAAGATATTTATCGCATTGCTAGATGATCCCCAAAATAATATACTATAGGCAATTAGTGATTGAACACACGCAAAATAAAATGTACGAATACTGTTCATAGACAGAACATCTCTTAGACGACGTAGTATTGCACATGCGCTATTTAATTTATTCCTTAAAGTGTTTATGTGGAATTCCCAGTTTAGCGTTGGGTCAAGGTAGACTCCTAAAAAACCAATATGGTCTACGGAAGGGATTGACTTTTGATTTAGCTTTACGTATAAAGACTCTTGGGTGTTTGTCGTCTTCCCAAACTGTATAAGTCCGGTTTTTTCGGCGTTAAGTTTAAGGTAGCTACCGCAGCACCACTCCCGCATCTGCTCCGCTGCACCCGAACAGGCCCCGGAGAGCATAGGCAGGGACAAGGCCGACAGTATTACGGAAGTATCGTCAGCATACTGACAAACCAACCCCGCGTCCAGCCCACCACAGAGACCGTTCGCGTAAAGCAGAAACAGTACAGGTCCCAATATAGAGCCCTGCGGCACTCCCTGTTGAATGTGAATGAAATTTGAATAATAGTCTTTTCCTTTATGCGTAACGCTAACAACCTGTCTACGTTCATATAGGTAGGATTCTATCAATGAGGCACATAGTCCTCTAAATCCATATCCCTCAAGCCTTTGGAGGAGTAGCTTATGATCAATGGTGTCAAAGGCTTTTGACAGGTCGAAATAGAGACCAGCAACCTTTTCACCTCTATCAATACTTTCTACTATATAGGAGATTGCATGAAAGATTGCCAGTTCGGTAGATTTTCCCGGTCTGAAGCCATACTGTTGTTCTGTCAGAATAGCATATCTGTTTAAAAAATACCACATTCTGTTATATATGGCCCTTTCAAAGACCTTTGATATTGATGAGAGCAGTGACACTGGGCGGTAGTTCCTCATATCACAACGGTCCCCTTTTTTCAACACTGGTATCACTTTTGCTACTTTTAGCTCCGATGGAAATTTTCCCAGGCTGAAACATTCGTTAATGATGTCTGCAAGTGGTTGGCTAATCCACTCAGCAGATTGCTTTAGTGTGTTGATTGGGATTTCATCGATCCCCGCTGAGAACTTATTAGGGAGTTTCGCTATTATTGAAAGTACCTCTTGTCCATCCACTGGACTGAGAAAGATAGTGGGGTATTCAAAGGGCGCACTCTGACCAGTGTCACCGCCCGGAGCCCGAGGCAGATCAAAATGTCTACATAACATCCGAACAATAGTTTGGGGATCATCTACTAGATTTCCATTTTCTGTTTTGAAAGTTATATCGGAATTTACTTTTTTCTTGTTAGTTTCAAGGTTAAATATTTGCCAGGCTGTTTTAATTTTGTTATTTGAATTGATAATTTTGTTTTCATTAAGTGATTTTTTATAGTCAGATATATATTTTTGATAAACCTTTCGTTCTCGCTTGTATTGTTGATAGATTACAGGAGAATTAGTTGTTTTATACCAAACAAAGAGATCCTTAATGTGTTTTGAGTAATTCTTTATTTCAGTATTCACCCACGTTGAAGAATTGTTTTTAATTTTTGAAGTATTGATAGGGAAGCTTAGATCAAAATAATAGAAGAAAATATTAAAAAAGGTTTTAAATTTTTGGTCAACCCCCTCAGCTTCATATACTTCCAGCCAAGTTTCACTTGCTAAGAAGTTCTTTAATCTATTTAGGTTTTCCGTGGAGTAAAATCTTTTTTTTATATAAGTTGGAGGAGCGATGGTTTTTCCCACCTTAAATTCAAATATTTGACCAAAGTGGTCAGATATGTTGGTAGTAAGCAACTTACAATTAGCACCCTCTCCAATGTTGCTGAAGACATTGTCTATCAGGGTAGCAGAAGCAGTCCCAATCCTGGTTGCCTCATGCACATGTGACTCCAGTCCGTAACTAAGCAGAAGTTGAGAGCAAGAGATCGCTGTGTTACTGTTTGAGGCAAAATTTATGTTGAAGTCTCCACAGACGATAAGATGTTTATAGGCACAATATACTTTATCAATCATTTCAGACAATACAGAGAAAAATGTATCAATATTTCCATTTGGAGAACGATATATACAGATAAAATTATATATTTTTTTATTTACCATGAGTTCAGTAATACAAAATTCACAGTGCTTCTCAAGGGATTCCACATTAGCCTTCACCGAGGTTATGTTAAAATTAATTTTAGAAAAAATTGCGGTACCTCCCCCTCTATGATTGATCCTTGAGGAGTAGGCAATGAGTTTGTAGCCTTCGATAAATACATGAGTAAGATCCTCTTTTTGAAGCCAGTGCTCCGTTAAGCATAAGATTTCAGGTGAAATGTCAGCCAGAACTACCTTCAACTCCAATATTTTATTATTAATGCTTTGTATATTTAGGTGGAGCATTGAAACACTTTCCTGAGATTGCACATAAGTATTCGGAATATTTGAGACCTTCGTACCTGACATTCTGTTGCTGGTGGTTGTACCTAGGATTGTTTTATTCAGTATGTCCTTTGGAAGTGTCGGTTTAGGTTGACTGGAATGGGTGTCCCCCTGGGCACCATCGCAGCCCTCATCTATCGGTCTAAAAAATTTCGACCTAATCCAAAATTAAATCTTTCAAAGGCTACTCCTTTTGGCCAGAATTCAGGCCTGTAAACAACGTCTTTCAAGTCCGGATTTACACCAACCATGAAGCGCTGCTTCCTGGACTTCTGAACCTTTGGAACACATAGTTTTATCTGTATTTGATCTTCGGTAGTTTTCGCATTTTTTATAATGTATTCACTGATCGTTTTCTCCTCGACACCTTCTTTTACTTTAGACAAAAATAACCAAATTTTTTGTTGGCCCTCTGAGCTCGCTGCCTGAAAGCCATTTTCATTTTCTCGGTTTCCGTATTGGAGCATGGTTTCCTTTCCCCCGATTATCCTTTTTTGTGGATTTCCTTCTATTTTCTCAGTGTTTTGATTTTGATGACTTCTTTGACGTTGTTGGCGTTTAGACACCACAACCTGAAAATCTTCTTCTTTTTCCTTTTTGGCGTTTGGTACTACCTCTTGCACTTCACTCGTTCTGTCTGTATTTACTTCCGATGGAGTGGTAGCACTGGTAGCCGGCGCAGACTCGGATCGTTCAACTTGTTTGACAACTCTTTTTTGTTGTTGTTGACCATTTTTTACCTTATTTTTGTCATCTGAAAATGTCGTTTTTCCTCGGTTTTCTAATTCTTGCGCTAACTTTTTCCAGAGTTCGCAATTTTCTTTCAGGATCCGGTTCTTATCTTCCAGTTCCTCGATTATTTGTTGCAGGTACTTGACTTGATCCACATTGGTAACGTTTCCCGCCAAATACTCTTCAGAATTCTTTGGGTTATCTTTGTTTTCCTCAGCATTTTCGGCTATATGGAGGCAATCCGGGTTTTCCCTGTCGTTTGCTTGCTTTAGACCGCTGGGGTGGAAGTGTCCCTCACATTTCCCACAAATTACTTTATTTACTAGGGTGTTTTTACACCAAGAACACTTTAATTTAGGTTTAGTCGTTATGGACGACGATGTACCTTTCGCGGCCATCTTGCCAGATGCTCTATTAATAGAGCGTTTTCTTTCTGAATATCATCAAACGTCATTTTTACTAATTGCAATGTCTCAGGTATTCCCATTATCAAAACTACCTACAGCAATAATTACAATAAACAAAACAATTTATTACAAGCGTACTTTTTAAATGTTTACCTTCCACAATTTTCACCACTAGATTCTTTTAGGAATAATTTAATTTGCTCACGCGTCAAAACTTTTGATATCTTTGCCTGATAATCTACTACCTACTGACTTTGTTTCAGGAAAGGTACCAATTTTAAAAAAAATCCTTACATCTATCCCATCTCGTACGTTAAGCCAGAGACTATAAAGAATATATAGACAAATTCTCGAATACTCCGAAATGGGACCGAAAGCGGGTCTCCGTTGAAACATTTTGGTGGTTTTACTGGTTTATGGTTTACGAATTTGTTGGTTCACCATTATAAACATATATAGTAGACATATATACATACATATATAATGGTGGACAAACAAATTCCTAAGCCATAAACCAGTAAACCCCCAAAATGTCTCAAGGGAGACCCACTTTTTGGTCCATTTTTATTACACGTCAGTGTTCGTCTATGTATTATTTAGTCTATGGTTAAGCATGCACTTCAATATAATATAGATGCTTCCTAAAGTTGACCACTGCAAATTTTGATTTCTCCATCAAATAAGTCAATAAAATGTTTTCAGACAACGTCTTAATCTTAACTCTTTGTTTGTAACACCAATCCTTGAAGTCACTGTAATATTTTTTCATTTACATTAAACTGTTGTTCTTTTCAGAACAATAACATTCTTTATAATTACATAATTTTCACGGTTCCACAAAAAATAGTGTGTATGTGTGTATTCCATGACCGCCAATTATTGCGCGATCTATAGAGATTATCTTGCTTCGGCCGCAAGCGGCCTCGGTGATAAGTTTTGTGTCGGTACGCTAAAAAGGAATTTCGCAGCCTTGATTCACAAATAACTGTTTCTCCACATTTCACGTGCCTCGTATAACTGAGTAGCGACAATCTGCTAAAAAAGCCTTAACGTGGATAACCTTTGAATCTTGGTGGATTCCAAGATAGTATTTAACGCAACATATTTTTTTTATATATTATATTGTAGGTTGGGTTGGGTTGAGTTCAATAACAGCGAAGCAGGATTAAATTTGATTCCGTCTATAAGCTAATAGATTTTTCTTAACAAACTTGTCAAAAAGAAATCACTAAATTGTGTAAAATTCCACTTTATTCAAACACTTGAACTTTTTCTAATAAAAATCCGACATGTTTCGCTACACGGTAGCTTTCTCAAGAATGAGTGAATCTTAAACTAGAACTGAAGGGATAACAAATATTTACCTAAAATAAGGGTGGGTGCGGAATTTCCAAAGGTATTATAAAAACAAGTTTAACAATGGGGAATTATGAAGGTCTAATTGCGAGTTCAATAAAGTGTGGGTATTTTTAAGTTTATTTATTTCTAGGGATTCCAATAGATTTAACCTTGTTCCTTTGTTTGATTGGGTTTGATTGGGTATGCAAAATTTGGAAATTGTTATTAAAATTATGGTTGGTCTCTAAAAGGTGATTTGCGTAATGTGAATCTGTTTTTTTATTAAGAAAACTAGACCTATGTTCCTTAATTCTTTTAGAAAAACTTCTTCCTGTCTGACATATGTATGTCTTTGGGCAATCTTGACACATTAACTGATTTATTATCTTTATCTGTTACTGACTTATTATTTTTGATAAACCTACCAGTAGAAGAGTTAGTTCTAAAAGCGATATTAATTTTTAAGTTTTTAAAAAAGTGGGCAATCCTGTTGCTTGCTTGACCAATATATGTAATTAATCTATAGGATGTTTTTTCTGTTATAAAAGGATAAACCATACTGATAGATTTTTTATATAATTTTTGGTTTAATATTTTGTTAATTAGGTAGATACTATAGCCGTTGTTTATTGCGATTTGTTTAATTATATTTAATTCTTTTTGAAAGTTAGATTTATTTAGTGGTACGGTCAGTAATCTGTGTATCATGCTGTGGAAAGCCGCTAATTTGTGTTGTATGGGATGGCAGGATGTATAGTGTATTGTGGTATCTGTGTGTGTGGGTTTATGAAAAATAGAAAAATTGTGTTTGTCTATTTCGCGTACTATAGTTAGATCCAAAAAGTTTAGTGAATTATTTATTTCTTTTTCAATAGTAAAATGTATGCTAGGGTGGATGTTATTAATAAAATCTAGAAATTGAGTCAATTGTCTATCAGTACCGGTAAAGCAAGCTAGAACGTCGTCTACATACCTGTACCAGTAAATAAACTTATTGAACCAAGGATGATTGCTTATCCTACTTTCTAACGAATCCATGAATATTTCGGCTAATAAAGGGCTCAGTGGTTTTCCCATTATTAGTCCTTCGTTACTAGAATATAGGGACCCGTCAAACTCAAAATAATGTTGTTCTAGACAGGTGTTCAATAAACTCAAAATTTCCTGCTTCTTTATGAAATGAACGTTTTTTGCAGAAAGAAGTTTTTCAACCAGGACTATAGTATCTTGTATAGGAACATTAGGAAATAAATTAGTAACGTCGAAGGATATTAGTTTTGCATTGACTGGAAGTTTGGTACTTTTTATTTTTTCTATTAAATCTATAGAATTTTTAATTTGAAATTTTGCCGAACAATTTGTGTAATATTTAATGATTTCAGTGAGTTTCTTTGACAGTTTATATGACGGTGATGAAAAGAAACTAACAACTGGCCTGATCGGGTAACCTAGGTTACCCTATATATATATATATATATATATATATATATATATATATATATATATATATATATATATATATATATATATACAGGGTGTTATGGAAATCATTTAATATATTGGAATGGGTGACTCCTGGGATGGTCTACAGACATATCTAATACTTTTTTTTTCTTAAATCGAACATTTTAAAAATTTTCAAAAATACCCTAAAACCAGTCTATATTCGCCGCATCTGGCTGATCGTACACAAGGCGCTTGACGGAAATTTGCGCGCGAAAAACTTTAAACAAATGAATTTGTTGAAACGTTGTCAGACGTATAAATCTTTAAGGAGAATTTATTTTCTGTTTTTAAGCGTAATTTAAGACATTTAAGAATTTTTTTTAACCTCTTCCTACGAAGAAACTAAAAAAAATAGTAAAAAGGCACTGCGAAATCAATCATTTTTGTCAGTAGCCTTAGTTTTAAGTAATATTTAAGACACCCTATATTACGTTATTAATGAAATAAGCGTTATTCTTACTAGCTTAAACTTTCTGCCAAGGAAAAGTTAAAAATCAAAACGAAAATACTAATTGAATTGAGCACAACTACATACCTAGTACTTACTTCAAAAGTATAACCAGATCCGCTAAATTACATTTGCACCGGCAAACGTTACCATATAATACGTAAATATTATTAGTGTTTTAAATTAAATTTAGTTTTCAACCCTATTACGCTACTCACTCAAAGAAACTAGATAAAACTGATCAAAATATTGGTTAACAACGGATCGACGAAGACCATTTTCTAGGTAGTGAAAATAAATTAAATTATTTAAATCTTTAAACGAAAAAAAAAAATTAAAACATTCAATTGTGTGGCTTGTGTGCTGTTGACAAACTTAAATATGGCGCACGGACCTTTGATGACAAGAAATCCTTCTATTTCGATCTCCCTTCATCATGAAACATGTCTCTTTGTCACTTCCTGTACTTTTATTTGGCGCGAAAATTTAAAATAAAAGGCCTGTTTGTATGATTGTCTTTGAAACACTAGAGTTAACTGCTAAGCCCATATATCGAAAAAGAGAAAAAAGGCGTCATCGATTTTAAGAAAGGAAGCAGAATTAACCATTAACCATACTTTTTTTATGTGTCAGATTTTTAGTAGATTGTTTGTTTTGCAAATATTTATTAAAATGTGTGAACAAGAAGGTAAGTTTTTGCCAGATTTTCACTTTACCGTAGAATAGAGCAATATTTCCTTTTTTAGGTATGTCGGAGTTTATAATATTGCCCTCAACCAATCCTTCCCAAGCCCAAGATGAAGGAGAATCATATAAGTGGAGTCACAATTCTACACTTATGTTCTTGGCTTTGTATAAAGATTATAGGAACCAAGTTGGTTCTTTAAAAATAAGAAACCTTAAGAAAATGTTTGAGGAAATAGCAAAAGAATTACGGTACAAAACAAAACAAAACATAACTGCTGCAAATTGTGAGAATCGGTGGAAACATTTAGAAAGAATGTACAAAAAATATATAGATAACAATAACAGGCCGAGGAAGGAAAGATTTTGAATATGTAGAGATTATGGATAAAATTCTAGGTAAAAGGAATACATCCAGCTATATTGCTGTCTTCAGACACCGTGATTTATTCAGCAATTGAGAAGGAAAATACTGGTTTAGTGGACACAAACATGGAAAAGGAGAATATAATGCAGGATATTATAATGGAAGCAAATGCCACTGAGAAGACAAAGGAAGTAGCATCTGTAAAAACAATGTCAGTAAAAACTAGTTACAAGAATAAAGAGTTAAGGACATATACATATTCTAAAGGAAATAAGACAGGATAGAAAAGATTTCTATAAAAAACTTCTGGAAATAAAAGAAAAAAAGTTACAGGAAAAACAAAGAAAAAATAACATTTTAGAAGAAAGAAACACTATATTGAAACAGTATAAGTATGCTTAAAGAATTGCCATTGTTACATATAGAAGACATATACCTAAAAGAAATAAGTCGACTAACTACTTTAAATATTGAATTTTGTTCAAAGAATTATTTATTTTGATTATTGTTACATTCCTCTATGGATTATATTTTATTTTTTGTCTTCTAGACAGTTTTAGAGTTTAGTTATTTTTTTAAAATAAAACATTAAAATTTTATGTCGTTTGTTATAAAACAGGAGCTTGAGCTATCGTGTATCGATACAGAGGAATTATTTTTTTATTACTACCTTTTCATGCTTCTTATTAAACTAGATCACGATACACTTGCAACAGTATGCTACATATGACGTCACTTCGAGGGAAAATCCTCAACTGACTAGACACTTGCACCCCTTGTACATATGTACAGGTCAATTTATTGTCGGGTAGTGTATTGGGTTGACGTTTATTCAAATATTACAGGTCAGTTTATTGTCGGGTAGTATGTTGAGTTGACATTTATTAAAATATTATTGTCATATTTCATTTGCTCAGGTAAGCGCCTAGTCAATTTAAAAATTTCCCTCGAAGTGACGTCATAACGTAGCATACCATTGTAAGTGTATCGTGAACTAGTAGGTCAGTACCAGTGGCGTATGGTGAAATTTCAAAGTTGTATATCTCTGTTCCTATTTACAGGACCCGACCAAATTTAGAGGTTTTAATAGTGTGCCCACTGGGAATGTTCTGGTAAACTCAAGCAAAAATTCAACTTTTTTCGCAAATTCAAAACGTTTTTTTTTCTTTACAAAAACATTCCCAGTGGGAATTAAAACCAATTAAAATTGGGACCGGTCCTGTACGTAGGAACAGAGATATATACAACTTAGAAATTTCACCATATGCCACTGGTCACTACCATCTCTATAGTTGTGCCTTTAAACATATTTATATACGGGGTGCCCATTTTAAGTTTTAACCACCATCGTATAGTTGGAAGCTCTCCAATTTTCATTTTGCCCCCCCCCCCCTCCTTGATGGCGCCCCTTGTTTGCATTATTTTATATATTTTTAGCATTTTTACAACAAATTCAAATTGGATAATATACTGTGTACGTGGTAATATGTACAGGGATATCCAAATAAAAGTGAACAGGCCTTATAACTTTTTTATTTTTAAAAATGAGAAAAAATGTTAAATATGAAAGCTTTGGGGATTTTTATGAATCATTCATATATCTTATCAGCAAAACAATTGAGTATTGAATAAAAGAAATATAGTATAAAACATTGATTCTCTCACTTATTTTAAATTGGATGGTATGATTTTTATCATATTTTTGGATTTTTTTTATCCGATGCTCGATTATTTTGCTGATAAGATATATGCGTGATCTATAAAAATCCCCAAAGCTTTCATATTTAACATTTTTTTCCATCTTTAAAAATAAAAAAGTTATATGCCTGTTCACTTTTATTTGGATATCCCTATACAATCGTGGTTTAAAACAGTTTAATTTTCTATTCAAATTCATTTATTCATGCTATTACAAATAAATTGTTTACACACGTCAATTACAGATAAAATAATTTTCATATTTAGACAATAATAAAAACATTCCTCACAATACAATGCATTAAAATTTATAAATCGAAATGAACACAATACAAACACATTAAAAAATCTAAATAAAAATATTAAAATATATTACAACTATAATCTAAGTACTGTTTTGTGATGTAAAAAGCATGTTTTATTAGGAACTGTTTCACCTTCATTTTAAACTGCTGAGTAGAGAGCTCTTTAACATTTTGGGGTAACTTAGTAAACAGTTTTATTGCATAATATTCTGGTCGAGCCTGACATTTACCCAACCTGCAGTGTTGTGGAACGTAGTGGGTCTTATTCCTAGTGTCATGGTCATGTATGTCTTGGTAAGACAGTAGGTCATCCTTTTTTTGATGTAGAGGAAACTTTGCAGGATGTAAGCTGAAGGAAGGGTAAGAACTCCCAACTGAACAAAGGCATTCCCACAATCCTCCCTGTACCCTAAGCCTGCCATGATTCTGACTGCCTTTTTGCTGGAGACCAAAGACTCTTGTGCATGAGGTGACCGTCCCCATGCGATAATGTCATATGTCATAACACTATGGAAAATTCCATGATATGCTGTTCTCAGGGTATTTATTGAAACACATTCACTCAAATTTTGTAAAACAAATACACTACTTCCAAGTCTTTTACAAACATTAGCTACATGAACATCCCATTTCAGCTTCCTATCTAGGTATAGCCCTAGAAACTTGACAGATGCAGCTGTTCCACCACCAAGTGACTGACTTCGTGATGTAGATGCGCTGACAACATAATCCAGCAAGCTCAGCGGATCTATTTCTTCCTGTTCCAGCCAATGTTCTGTTAAACATAAGACTCCCAGGTCACAATCAGCAATGGCAGCCTCGAGCTCGTGAAGCTTGTTTTTCACAGAGCGGACATTGTAATGTAGCAGTTTTATACATGACGATTTGCTACCACCAGGCTTCGCCCCTGTTGAGGTTCTAACCTAGTTAGGTTTAAAAAACTGTTTACTTGAATACCAACTGGCTAAACATTTTTGTCAAGAATGACAGATTTTTTATCCGTGGGCACACCAATTTTAAAAGAACTATATTTCTGCTTCCACTTTGTTTTTATCCGTTCGCATTCACAGTCGATGTTATAATTTAATTTTAGGTATTTTCCAATATCCTCAGGTTTTGTGTCATTAGACAATCGTGATACAAATTACCAAGAATAGCTACCTGATGAAGCGGCTTCCAAGGTGGTTGCATCCTCTGTTTGCCTTCGATTGAGTTTGGTCTCAGTTTTGGGTCCACTTGTTTCTTTTATTTTTTACTGTAAGCTTCTGTTTGTTTTTGTTCAACTTCGTTGAAAGCATAGAAAAATCAAAGAAAATAAAAGGGTTTGATTGAAGGGGCTGAAAGTAGGGTTAATGCCACTGTCATTTTCTTCTTTTTTCTTGGGATGGCTTGCAGTCACGCTAGACTGTTGTTGTGGTCCTTATTTCAAGTCGTTTTGTTCGATGCCAATTTCTGCTTCTTTTGTTTGTTTCGCAGCTAATTTCACGGAATGTTTGGTTTTACGGCTTTTTTTATTAGGTTAGAATTTTCGAAATTTTCTATATTCTTTTCCAAGTAAGCATTTTTTTCTTTAAGAAGTTTATTGTTTTCTTGAAGAATTTCATTTTTACTCTTTAGTTCGTCCACTAAAGTCTTTAAATACATAATTTCGATATACTTCTCTGGTTTGGGAATGTCATCACTTTGTTTACATTCCTTACACATTAATCCAGTTTTGTAACTTATTATTATAAGTATATTAAGTATATTAACTTTATTAATTAGTGAAAAAGAATGTTTCCAGTGCTATAAGGATAACACTGGACATTTGTGGATATTATTTAGTGAAGAAGAAAGTTTCCACTTCCAGTGCTAATAAGTACGTTTAGTTGAAGATTATTATTTTACACTTCACTTGAAGAGCAGTTCTCTGTATTGTTTTGTGTTGTAATATTTTAGCTCTTTGAAATTAGTGTTACTAGGAGTTCTTTCTTTAAAGGTAACAAAGATATTAGGTTTTCAAACTTGATTCATAGAAATATGGTAAAAAAATTTGGCAACACCTGACTTCGAAACAAAAAATTTTTTTTCTGTAACTGACATTTCTTGCTGTTTTTTATATGGCCATGTATTTATGACAGTGGCGCGCAGGTACTAAAAAATTTTTTTTCGAGGACCGATATTTACCTTTTTTAATAGTGAAACACCATTTATGAATATTTTTATTCAATCTGAATTCATATCAGGAGTTACCCATTCCAATATATTAAATGATTTCCATAACACCCTGTATATATATATATATATATATATATATATATATATATATATATATATATATATATATATATATATATATACATATATATATATATATATATATATATATATATATATATATATATATATATATATATATATATATATATATATATATATATATATATATATATATATATATATATATATTGCCTAGGTATTGCCTATACATTGCCTAGGTATTGTATAGAATACCTGAATTATACAGATTGCCGGTAACATATATATATATATATATATATATATATATATATATATATATATATATATATATATATATATATATATATATATATATATGTTACCGGCAATCTGTATAATTCATATATATATATATATATATATATATATATATATATATATATATATATATATATATATATATGTTACCGGCAATCTGTATAATTCAGGTATTCTATACAATACCTAGGCAATGTATAGAATACCTGGAGCGCCCACGCAATGTATGAAATATTATGAATATTATTCTCCCTTACATACTTTACCTAGGTAATGTATATAATTCCTAGGGATTGTATAGAGTACCTGCTGGTCCACCGGTAATGTATAAAGTTAAAAGAAAAAGAAGGACAAATAAAACATCTTATGTTTGCTGAAACTTTATTGAAATTAACAATTAGGTTACCCATTAAAGATAATCTTTATAAAAAAGGTAAGTAATATAATATGTACCTTTTTTGCAGTAAAAATAAGAATTATTACACAAAACTTTAACGCAAATCGTAACGACTTAAGTAACATAATCTAATTTGCTTATAAGTAATCAGGTAATTAGATTGAAAAATTAGGAAACAATTCTGTAAAAATAGGTAGGTAGTACCTAGGTCTACTGCCTTAATCAAAATTGGTCAAGTAAAAAAATATTTATTTATTCTTACATGAAGAACTATTGTGGCATTTTGAAGTGCATAAAATTTTACTTTTAAAACATGAACCCTTTTTAGTATCGCAGCGTTTTTTGCAAGTACATTTTACAAATCCTTGACCTGTGCCCGTAGATTGTAGATTCGCAACTGTACGGAGTGTTGTTTCTTGATTAGGGACATCTTCTTTTTTAAGTAACTCTTGATGACAAACTGTGAACTGCTGTCTTGAATACAATGACTTTACAACGCCTTGTTTTGTTCCGAGTTGATAAAGTTCGTCATCTGTTTTTTGTAAGACTACAGCTAGTATCCCTAATAACACCGAACGTTCCTGGAACGTATTTTTTAGGTCCGAACGTCCCAAACCACACAAAAACCAAAAAAAACATTTGTGGAACGTTTATTTTTGTCGTTTTAGAAACGTCTGTTTGAACATATTCTGAACGTTCTTTAAAGGGCATTTTTGTAATTACGCATAGTTTATTTATGTCATGTCTTTTTGCTTAAATATGTACTGCGTCGACGCGAATTTATTTAAGTAGCACTTAACTTTTTCTTCTGATCAATCAGGCAACGCCAAATTGGTGTCCTGGATTCAGTAGCTTCGAGTGCTTCGAGTCCCGAATATATATTTTGTTATTTGCGTTAAATAAAATATTCGTCGCAACCAAAAATACAGTGACGTCATATGACGCAAGAAGCTGTAATGTAATAATATTTAGTCGTTACTTCAATGGATTCAATAGTTCTTACTGAGATTTTAGATGGTATTTTGACTTTTTACTTAGTCATTAACTTTCTAAATATATCCCAATGGAATAATAAAATTAATTGTGTTGTTAGTAAAAATGCGAGTGTCGCAAAAAAACGCCTAAAATAACTCGCGAGAAAAAACGCCTTACTTGGCGGCAGTCGTCCTATGCAGTCGTCGCGCCCATATGCATTTTCTTTGGAGCTAACCTTACTTTTTAGTTCTTTTTTCTTTTGTGTTGATTAATGCCGCTTTGTGGAAAGTGAGTTTTTCGTAGTTTTTTTTGCATATTGTGATTATATTACAATTTTCGTCAATTGTATGTGATTTTATGAACTTTCTACTTTCTCTGGGCGATATTTAGCTGGTCGATGCGTAAATATTATTGCTAATTCATAATGAGTACTATTAGAAGAAAACTGTTGGCAAAACACCATAAAAGATTTAAAAGACTTTCATCTGGGAACTGCTCTGACAATTCTAATAACTTTTCCTGTACTCCTGTCGAGATTCTCACTTCTGTAATGATTGGATCATCTGAGGGATCATCATACTATGATTCTCGCACTGATCAGTCACTGTCTGACTCAGACAGTGGCAATGATATTTCTGTTGATGATATAGATCAAAACTCACCTTTTCTTGCAGAAGAGCCGATTCCTCAATCAAGTTTTGATTTTTTATCTAATAATTTTACTTACGATTCACGAGGTTCCAGCAAAATGTTATCTGAGTCACATGAGTTCATACCAAACTCTTTTGCTAGTGAGCTAGCTAGCTGGTCAATAAAATTTAGTATTGCCCATAATGCTCTAAGTGAGTTACTAAATTTGTTACAAAAATATAATATGAAAGTTCCCAAAGATCCTCGAACACTTTTAAGAACACCAAGAGATACTGGCACAGCTTTAAAAGTTGTTCAGCCAGGCCATTATTTACATTTTGGTTTTAAAAAATGTCTTAGAAATCTTCTTGATAGTGCATCAATTAAAGTAAATATTTCTGAGTGTACTGATTTAAAAATTAATGTTAATATTGATGGACTACCTATTTCAAAAAGTTCTGGCAATCAACTTTGGCCGATTATGATAAACCTTCAGACTAATAAAGAATGTGTTGAAATTGTAGGTGTATATCAAGGTAATGAGAAACCTAAGAGCTCGAACAGCTATTTAGAGGAATTTATCACTGAAGCAAGGGAAATTTTATCTAGTGGGTTTAATTATATGAACATGATTTATAATATAAAACTTGTCCTTACATGTGATGTGCCTGCAAAATCATTTATAAAATGTACACGGGGTCACAGTGGGTACATGTCGTGCACAAAATGTGACACAGAAGGCATTTTTAAACTCAATAGAATTTGTTTTCCAGAAATTTCAAATTTTAATTTAAGGACAGATTTAAGTTTTAAAACTAAGGAACAAGAAAGTCACCATACAGGCACATCACTACTAGAAACATTACCTGGTTTAAATATGATTAACGATTTTCCTTTAGATTACATGCATTTAGTGTGTCTCGGTGTGGTCAAAAAGTTAATTGTGAATTTATGGATTAGTGGAAAGCCACCATATAAATGGTCATGTCACCAATTGGAAAAAAATTCAAATATACATGTTAGTTTACGAAACCAAATTCCCAAAGAGTTCGCTAGAAAACCCAGGTCTTTTACTGAAGCTAAGCGATGGAAAGCGACAGAATTCCGAATGTTTCTATTTTATACTGGACCTGTTCTATTAAGAGACACTGTTTTACATGAAGTGTATACTAATTTTATGTCTTTGCATGTTGCCATGATCTTATTGTCAAAATATCAAGACATTGATTATGCACAGGGACTTTTGTCATATTTTGTAAAAACTTTTATTGAACTATATGGGTCCGAAAATGTGTCACACAATGTTCATAATTTATTGCATATTTCTGATGATGTTAAAAACTTTGGCAGCATGGAAAATTTTAGCTCATTTCCTTTTGAAAACAATATGATTTTTATAAAAAAACTTCTTAGAAAAAGTAATCAGCCTTTACAGCAAATAGCTAATCGATTGGAAGAACATAATAAAATATTTACAAATCAAGCTGTGTTTGGTAAATTAAATAATTCTCAATTAAAATTTAAACATTTTGAAGGGCCACTATTAGGTTTTGATGCTAATGATACGGAACAATATAAATCTGTTTTACTACCAAATTATTGTCTTACCACTGGTGAATCTGATAACTTGTCATGAACAAAACAGTTATTTTAATTTTAAATATTATTATTGTTAATAATGCTGTTAAACTTATTGGCAAAAAGTTTTTAAAACTTGAAGATTTTTTTGTGTCACCTTGTACTTCCTCTGAACTAGGCATTTTTTTAGCTAGTGAAAGTGGCTCTCTCCAATGTTGGAACCTTTCTGATGTTAAAAATAAGTGTGTAAAAATGCAGTACCACAACAAGTATGTAATATATCCATTGCTGCATACTTCCAGTTCTTAGTTTATTAAAATGTTCATTAAAATAAACCGCTTGTCAAAAGTTAAGGATATCTGTTTTTTTATTTATTTATTTTTATTTATCCCACTATTAGAATGAAATATTCTTTATATCTTTTTTTTTGTAAATTTGAGGAATACGAAAAGTAAACCACTACTAATTTCACTAACTTTTGATGAGCAGTATAAATACAACTTTATTTTTTTAAATTTTTTTTAATCATTTGTTTATTACTACTGTAAATATTTTTTTGTCATGAAAAATGAAAGTTATTGTGACCGAATAAATAAATAAAAAATAATTAAGAAATAAAAATTGTGGTATTTTAAGTTTTGTTATAAAATGGATAATGCAAGAAGTTGGACAGTAGTTCAGTTTGAAGAAGATGACACTGTTGAAGCAGTGCCAACTTGTTGGATAGAAGGTGAACAATGTGTATGGCCCCCATACATTCAAGAAAAAACTACAACAGCCATTAAAAATTGTGAAATCAATACTCACTGGCCATCTCATAAAGTTCGAATTTTCAAGAATGCAACATATGGTAAGTCTTTTAGGTTGTCACAGAAGCTTCAATTTTAATAGTTAAAATTTATATTGGTGTAGTTTTGACAAATTTTGTGTGAAAAGGATTCAATACTTACATATAGGTATAACTTAAAATTTGAAGCTTAAGTAATAACTTGTCAGATTTTTCCGAGGCGTTTTCTGTTTAGCAGCTTTCTTCTGGAGTCAAGTACAAAATGGCCAGTTGTGACAAATACATAGGATGACAAAGATGGGCTCACAAACTGAGCCATTTTTTACTCTACTCCAGAGATATGAGAAGCCAAATCGAAAAATAAGTTTTTAAATTTGTACTTTCGGTTAAGTGGTTATCAAGCCTTCTTTATTTTATTTTCTTTCGTTGCAGATGATTATGCTATGGCTCGTGCAAAAGCAAAACGAGCTGAAATGACCAGTGATTTAAACTCGGATAAGGATGACTCAAAGAGAAAAAATAAGAAGCCAAAACCTTTTATAAGTTCAAGTTCATCAGAGTCAGAGGTGGAACTAACCAGGAAACAGTTGCCAACACCCCCAAGAAGAAGTCTACAGAAGAAAGATTTTGAGAAAACCCCATGTAAGTTACAACTTATATCAGTACAATCAGGTTTAATCAGCAGTGAATTTTTGTTTTATTTTTTTTAACACAGAAAAAGTCTCAAATGACAGGTTAACTTTTTAGGTACTAGAAAAGAACAAGGGAACAACACTCCATTTTCCGAGTTCTCCAATTGCGGATCATCGAAAGGTACACTTTATATTTATTTTAATTTTTTTTTATGCGCTGATAAAAGAAAATTTAAGACACCATTTTTTAATGCTTAGTAGTTTGAACACAATAATTGTTATAGATACAAACGAGAATATTCCAGTAACATGGATAATTTGTTTTAGGTGCAGAATTACTTCCTACTTGTAACAATTCATGCATTTGTTGCCGGCGTGAGAATGCCGTTAACAAAACTTTGTTTGTAATAAAAAACATTACATGTGATATTCTGGAGAGAGTACAACAACTGTCAGTTTCTTCAGGTGCTACAAAAAATGAAGTCCCAATTTTAACTCAGGTTGAAATTTCCTACCCCATTTCCACATTAGAAGATTTAAACACATTCGAAAGTTATTTCAAAAATGAGGAAAAATATAACTCATTGGTAATTATCTCTATTTTTTACATTTAGATTTCAAAAATCACATTTATCAAAATCTATTTTTTTATGAACACAAGTTCATTTTTTTTAAATTTTAAATTAGTTGGGATCTTTCCCACCTTTATTATTTTAAAATGTCTCAGGGTATTTAGATGATAACCTCTAATTTTCTTAACCACATCCACCATTTCATTTTTACTTATAACTAATATTTAAAGAAAATAAAATGGTTAATGTGTTTAAGTCTGAGGTATACAATACTCTTAATGTAACATAACAGACTATGATTTTAAAATTTTTTTAGGTTAAAATGTTCTCAAAAGTTGGAGGTTCAAACTGTAGCGAATTTGTAAAAAGATGTCTAGCACCAGTTCTTTCTGACAAAGTGGCAGAAAAATTTAGTTTTATCGGGAGAAAACAAAAGGATAACTTTAGCGTCCTTTCTTTGTCAAGAGCCCTATTAGGTAAATGTTTTAAAGATGAACACTTAAATTAATAAAATACTTAAAAGTGACATTTAGTTTAAGCATTTGTTGAAGTATTTGTGTTTGAAAGTACGTAATAAATTTACCTAGGTATACCATTTTAGATGCTGCAGATAAAATACCAGTCGTGAAAGACATGAAAGAATGTGAGAATGCTATAGCTGCATGGCTGAAGAGAGCTAAATCTCGTATAGAAAGAACTGAACAAAAAGATGGGAAAGATAAATAGAAAATAAAAAAAAATTATTTTGTAAAAAAAATGAATACAGTTTAGTTTTTATGTTTTTTGTATATTATATGTTTTGCTTACACAGTAATAAAAGACAGGCATTCAGGAATCACTGGTTATTATTACTATTATCATCTAGTTAGGTAGAGTTTTGTAGAGTGGATCTGAAATTTGAGAAGTGATAATACTATTTTACTTTTGTAGGTAATATTGAAGTTGTCAGGAAATTCTGGCAAACTTAAGTATATGGTCCGTTTTTTATCAACTCTAAAAAACAATATGTTACGATACAAAGTGTGGTACTTAAGTCTTTACCCCACTGCGTAGGAGGAAAACATAAGTATTTCTGATAAATTTTACTAGTGTGGAAATAGTTATTATGCAACAAGTAAATGCCTTTTTTGATGAATTGGATTATTGTCGTACGGTGCCGTAGGCGAGTGCGACAATCCCATTGGTCAAAGAAGTACTTTACACCTGAGTGGCATACAGTATAAAAAATCTTTTTTGTTATTATGAAATACCATAAGTAGGTCTAAAAACGTTTCATATACATACCAGACGTTGATGAAACCAGTCTGGAATGTACCATAATATACATTCTAAAAACGTACTGTATCATATGTACGACTGACATCTCTGGTATGTATATGTACGTTTTATTAAGGTTCTTATAAAACGTTACCGATACAAACTTTTTGCTGACAAAAACCTTTCAGAAAACGTTCCAAGTACGTTCTAGGACGTCCTAAGACGTTCCTAGAACGTAGACTAAGTCCCAAAAAACGTTTAGATGACGTCTTGAAGACGTTTGTGTGTTATTAGGGATATTGCGAGCATCACCCCGACCTCTGTCGACTTCTGGAACAGGGATTATTACAGTGGTACCCAATGGCACAGGAGGAAATTTTTTTTCAGAAGTTTTGAGCATTTTCTGAGCTTGCTGAGTTAAATTTTCCTTGGAACTGATGCGGTTCTCTACAGCTAAGGCGTTTTTCGCACATAAAGGGCAAACAACTTTAGAACCATGTCCTTCTGCCATATCTTTTTCCGGAGCAGCACAAATAGCATGAACAGGTCTGTGGCATTTTCTACACGAATGTGCACCCGTTGTCTCCTTGGTACAAACACAGCACAAGAGTGGGGAACTTAATGATTGCTCAGGTTCTGCTATGAAATTTGGATCATCTAACGGTTGACCATTTATCACAGAATGAAGATCTTCAACACTCACAGGATCATCAAGAATCTCGGAACTTAGAATAGTCGTGTGTTCATCATTCGCACTTTGAACATTTGAAGCTTCCTTATTATTCTCAGAGCTTCCTATGGCTTGGCTTTGTTGATGTTGAACAATGGAAATACTTGCTGATGACTTAACCACATTTTCTAGATCCTCTTCACTTTCCAGCTTGTAAGTATCATCGAGAGGCAAAGATATACCAACTTTTATTTTAGATCCGAAAAGAGCTTCGTAAGGTGTTCTTTTGATACCTGAATGGTACGCTCTATTCTTCATAAGTTGTACAAATCGCAGACCATCACTCCAACGGTCAGTGCCATTATCTTGCATCCAAGTTGTTAGCATGTTTTCGATGTCCTGGTTTGCTCGTTCGACACTCCCCTGACCTTGGGAATGTCTAGGCTTGCCATGAACAATTTTTAAACTCGGCCAGTATCCTTTAAGACTACTTACAATTTGGTTTGAAAATTCGCTACCGTTGTCAGATTGTAGGATTCCTGGGGCACCAATCAGTGTGAAAATATCCAGTAAATTGTACGCTACCTCCTCCGCGCGTTTTGTTTTCAGTGCTCTTAATATCACAAATTTCGTTAGATGATCCTGATAGACCATTACAAATTTATATTCCCGGTCTGGATGAGATTGATAGGGTAAATGTGTATAATAGCACGCATGTGTATAAGAGTACGCACCTAGTTTTTAAATATTTGGAGCTACCTACTTTAATTTTTAACCGTAAGTTTCACTTCTAACTACTTCTTATTCTATGGTCAAAAGTAGTAATCTATGTTATCGACACAGATTTTATAATATGGCGAATAAATGATTCCACTGATTTGTGCTGTAGTTTGACGTGATCAAATCCTATTGTTTTGAGAAGTAAGTACATATAATACATTATTCTAAAGGTTTTTATTTGATTCTGTGAGATAAAAACTTCATTTTTTCAATTAAAAATTAGTGAGAACAGTAGAGATAGATAGGGCGTTCTGCATCAGAGCTCCCAAGCAAAGTGTGCAAACCCAACTCCGATACCGAGCAAATCGGAGCAAACCCAACCGGTACCGAGCAAACGAGAGCAAACCCAACCCGATACCGAATGCACCCAATGAAACCCAACCCGATACCGAACGCATCTAATCAAACCCAACTGTCATCTGTCACCTGTCAACTGTCATCTGTCAACTGTCACACTCTTGGGCGTTAGTTATTTTGGTCTTAACTACTTGGGCACTATCTATTTGGGGGCACTATCTATTCTTCTCCTTCATCTTCTTCTTTCTGCCGTTTTTGTTCACGATGACGTCACAAACTTTTTCATTAATCCTAATTAAATGTATTTATTTCGTAAGTCGCATATGCACTGAAAAAAGTTTTCTGTCCAAGGCGCGGATCGAACCCGCACACACCATGTGTATAAATTTCGTATTATATACTTACTTTCAAAGGCATTTATTAATTCATAATTTACAATTAGACTATTTATTTACATTTCATTTCATTTTATATACAGGAGTACAGAAATGGCATTGCTGCCATTTGCTCACCCCGAGCAAGCGGCCGAGTGGCCGGGGCTGGTGTTGGCCCTTGGTAACTTTTAGCCCTCTAGTTGGATCAGACTGGCCCTTACCGCGTTGCTTACAAGGCCCTTCAAGCGGTTAATGCTGCTCTAGAGCTTGGATTTTTAGATTTTTAAAACATTTATTTTTATATATATATATATATATATATATATATATATATATATATATATATATATATATATATATATATACAGTTTAAAATATTACGTTTCCCAGCTATAGAACCAAGTACGCCACGGCACCTAGTTGAATAAATAAACATGGAAAATGATACCTTCCGGGAGTTTGGACGTGACGTAGTAGGTATGTTTTATGTGTTTTTTGCGATATACAAATTAAAAAATACGTCACGTGTTCGCGGGCGTTGTCAGAAGGCGTTTAAAAAAAGAATGGCGTTGATCGGCCCTTTGGTTCCGGAGAAAATAATAGTATTATGCTACTACATACATATAAAGCGTCGTGCGCATGGCACGTTTGTGCGATATAAGAATTTAAAAAATACGTCACGTGTTCGGGGGTGTTGTCAGAAGGCGTTTAAAAAAGAATGGCGTTGATCGGCCCTTTGGTTCCGTAGAAAATAATAGTTTTATGCTACTACATACATATAACGCGTACTGCGCATGGTCAGAATGCTGGCAGTACTGGCAGCAATTTTACACTCTAACTGAGGACGCGGAGAAAAAAACGCAAAATAGATTTTTTTCGCCTCGACTTTGGTGAGAGTACAAAATAGCTGCCAGCAGTGCCAGTATTGCCAGCACGCTCGCAGCGCCCCCTCACTAACGATCGCTGGTCAATCTTGGAACTATGCCTGCATACTCACAGCGCCCTCTCACTAACGCTCGCTGGTCAAGTTTTGAACTAACCGGGCCGAAAGCCACCGAGGACTACCGAGTAGCAGCAGCGATAAGCAGTCTAATTAGTGGTTCAGGGAATTGAGAATTGAGACAATGAAAAATGGAAGTGAGCGCATTAGATCTGGTTTTTATATCGTTTTTTCGTATAAAATATATTGCGTACACACTGCCTTATTTTACGTAAGTCTAAAAAAATATTAACGAGTGTTACTCGTTCCTGTTTTGTATGAATATTACTTGGTCAAATAAAACAAATTTTTATAAAATGCCGCCAACCTCATGCAATTAGTTTTACTACTGTACAATATTTTATGTGTTCATAAAGTGCTAGGTTTTATTTTTTATGTTGATACAGTCGAATCGCGAGCGAAAATATTCGGCCGCTGAAAGTTTCAAACGTTTACTAGACGCCAAAAAATTAATAAATTTAAATTAAAAATTAACAAAAAATACCCGATCATGATTGCAGACTCCTACGGAAGCTTTCAGAGACGTAGAAAATAAACATTTCAATTACATGTATTAACATATAAAGTTCTGCTGAGTCTATCCGAGGTTGTCACTCAATGAGTCTAGGTGAGAAGCATGGGCTGGAGTCTAGGGAATGATTCTGTGATGTCAAAGTTGATTGTAGACCCGTACGGAAGCTCTCAGTGGCGTAGAAAATAAATATTACTGTAACATGTATTGAAAAATGAAGTGCTGCTGAGTCTATCCGAGGTTGTCACTCAATGAGTGTAGGGTGAAAAAGTGGGCTAGAGCCTGGGGAATGCCCACGTAATGCCAAAGTTGATTGTAGACCCGTACGAAAGCTCTCAGTGGCGTAGAAATGAAATATTACTGTAACATGTATTAAAGAATTAAGTGTTGCTGGGTCTATCCAAGGTTGTCGCTCATTGAGTGTAGGGTAAAAAAGTGGGCAAGAGTCTGTAGAATGCCTCTGTGATGCCAAAGTTGATTGTAGACCCGTACGAGAGCTTTCAGTGTCGTAGAAAATAAACATTTCAATTACATGTATTAACATATAAAGTTCTGCTGAGTCTATCCGAGGGTGTCTCTCATTGAGTGTAGGTGAAAAGCATGAGCTGGAGTCTGTTGAATGTTCACGTAATGCCAAAGTTGATTGTAGACCCGTACGAAAGCTCTCAGTGGCGTAGAAAATAAATATGTCAGTTACATGTATTAAAACATAAAGTTCTGCCGAGTCTATCCGAGGTTGTCACTCAATGAGTGTAGGGTAAAAAAGTGTGTGATAGCCTGCAGAATGCCTCTGTGATTCCAAAGTTGATTGTAGACCCGTACGAAAGCTCTCAGTGGCGTAGAAATAAAATATGTCAGTTACATGTATTGCAAAATGACGGTTGTTGAGTCTATCCGAGGTTGTCTCTCATTGAGTATAGGGTGAAAAAGTGGGCAAGAGTCTGCAGAATGCCTCTGCGATGAGACGTGACGTAGTGTGTATGTTGTATGTATTTTAGGTGGTTACTATAATAATAATAATAAAATAGTTTCTTCATATTTAACATACATCGCGTGTGCCAACCGGTGCACTCGCAGCCGACGATATCGAGAACGACTCGTCGTCGGTTCCAGGTAGCCCTACACACGAAACGGTGTTGCTGTCGAGGGTCTTACCGCGTATACCACAATATTACATGCTAAAAAAAATTGCATCATCAGCGGAAAAAATTCCAAGTAAAGCGCGCTAAAATTGATCGACACGAGGTACGGTCAACGTGTGCACTCGCAGCAGGCGATATCGGGAACGGTTCGTCGTCGTCGTTGGCTCCAGGGGGGCCCTACACACACACACACAATGGTGTTGCTGCCGTGAGCCTTGTCACGTATACCACGATATTACATGCTAAAAAAAATTGCATCATCAGCGGAAAAATTTCCAGGTAAAGCGCGCTAAAAGTGATCGACACGAGGCACCTGTGCTGTGCAGGTGCACCTGTGCACCGTGCTGTTGCTGGGCAGAGGCAACGCCCCGCTCACTTTTTTGTGTAGACGCGCTTGGGGGCGCTTTCAAGTGTGAGAACGCTGGTCTATTCACCAGTCGTTAGCAAGGTTTCGTGCAGAGCAGTCGATTCTGGAAAAAATATACGTTGGTTTTGTTTTTTCTTGTGTTATAAAGTGTGTGTAATATTATTTGGTAAGTACATTTATATGTATTATATCAAGAAACAAAGAAAAAGTACTTAAATTCTCTAGTAAAAATCTGTTGTGTCGTAGCTTGGCAAATAATTCGTATTTATGTGTATAGCAGTGATAAAACTATTACAGATATGCCTATCTGTATATTATAGGTCTATTAGTAAAAACTTATACTTAGTTAGACCGTTTTGCCTTCTACTTGTAGAAAAAATTAAAAAGGAGTGAAATAGTCCCCATACTAAGAATAATAATTTGTTCATGCGTCTGCCACACAAATCGATAGTTCTAGAAGGCTGAAAAATATAATTGCGTAATATTATGAAATATCTAAAAAAAAGTATCAATCGCTGCTAACCTCAACCCTCATCCGCAACTATATTGTTTCTTACAGAAAATGTTTGTCTGTCAGCGCTGCAACCGGTCGTTCTCCAGGAAGGACAGTCTTAAGCGTCATGGAGACTGTAGTCGTGCGATAAAAGCATGTGAGACGTGTAGAATAATCCTCCCCTCGGAAATGGCGCTCCAGAAACATCAACGGGAAAAACATAGAGCTCCAAAACGGACAGCTGAACCCTCGCAAACACCCATAACGAAAAAAGCAAGACTTGTCTCGTCTGATGGTAAGTTTATATATATTTTACTGTTTTAAATATTAATTCGTTTTTAGTCTTTTAGTTATACTAAATATTTTTTCCTAGTGCAAGAACCATCGACGTCGGTCACGCAGCACTGTTCACTATGTCAGATAGATGTCACTAGCAACCGCTGGCTGGGACATCTAAGAACCCAACGTCACCGAGAACAATGCTGCGTGGTGCAGGAGGAAGGTGTAGAGCTCGTGAAAACGTCCTTTAGAAGCCGAATTGCTACCTACCGACTTTCTTCAAACCAAGACCCCACCGACATCAGGAGATACCTCGACAATCTAAGAGATAAATTTGTCAAGTTGGTGGGGGACATTTTACAACAGTACGAACTCCTAAAAGTCGGTTTGGAGCTTTTTGGCCGCTTCCTTCTGCAGACCAAAGAAACAGATGAAGTCAAGTCATTTAACAGCAAATACGTGATGGTTAGCGAGACAACCGATTTGGAGGAATTGTTCAACCAGTTTGCTGTGATCCTTGACAAGAAGTATTCTGAATTCAAGGAAAAAGACAGCGGTAAGTATTTTTTCACAACAAAAATAACATACTTTCTAACACTGTTTGCCTTTTGAAAACGAGCTGGACTTTACAGGTATGGAATTTCCGATTAAACTTATCGATATATTAAAGTTTGAGCGGCTCAATAATATTTCTATCAATGTCTATGGACTTGAAAGGGTTTTTGACAATGGCAAAAATATTATTGAAGTCGTGGGGCCCTTATACTTTACAAATTCTCGTAATAGGGAGCGACACGTAAATTTGTTAGTAATCAGTAATGATTATGGTAATAGTCATTACTGCTTAATAAGAAGTTTATCTCGCCTGATCTCAAGACAGTTATCCAACCACCATGGTGAAAAGTATTTATGTGATGGTTGTTTATCTTATTTTTATTCAGAGCAAAAATTAATAGAACATCAAGAACATGATTGCGGGCACGTTTTAGCTAAAGTCCCAACAACAGATTTAAAAAAAAATAAATATGGCGAAGAGATTCCCGAGAATATTTTGAAATTTACAAACTTTGAAAGGAAATTAAAGGTGCCTTTCGTTGTTTATGCCGATTTCGAGACTATCCTTCAACCTATCGATACAGAGGAAAATGTGTAGGATCCCGATACGTCATACACTGTCAGGACGCACAAGCATGTCCCGTACTCTTTCGGTTACTACATCAAATGTGACTTTGATGATGCTCATTCGATTTACCAAAGTTATAGGGGTCCGGATGCCCACAAAGAATTCGTAAAGCGATTAGAGACTGATTGTAAATCAATCTATAATCGCTTTATGAAGGAAGTAGTACCCATGATTCCTATTTCTGCGGCACAAGAGATTGAGCATCAAAATGCTGTGGTGTGTCATATCTGCGAAAAGCCATTTGATGTAGCATTGAACGATCGCGTGCATGACCATAACCACGCAAATGGCGCATATCGGGCGCCTGCGCACTCTGTATGCAACCTAAATTACAAAATCCCTCAATTTATACCTATCTTTTTCCATAACATGTCCAATTTTGATTCCCACCTGTTTATCAAGGAATTGGCTGCCAACGAAGAAAAGCTGGATGTTATCCCTCAAAACAAGGAAAAGTATATATCATTTACTAAGCATGTTTTGGTGGATAACATCGAGAACAAAGATGGCAAACAACGACGGGTATTTTTAAAATTACGCTTTCTCGACAGTTTTCGTTTCATGGCCAGCGGTCTAGATAAGCTCAGTCAAAATTTAAAACCAGAGCAATGTCGAGAAGTTAGAAAATATTTCGCGGAGGAAAATAAGTTTCAGCTTATTCGGCAGAAGGGTGTCTTCCCATATAATTACGTAGACAGTTTCGAAAAATTAAATGATACAGAGCTTCCATCGCATAAAGACTTCTACAATCAGCTAAAGAAAGAAAACATTAGCAAAGAGGATTACAAGCGTGCTTGGACTGTGTGGAATTTATTTGAGTGCAAAACTTTAGGCGAATATTCAGATCTTTATTTAAAATCCGACGTTTTATTATTAACAGATGTTTTTGAAAGTTTTAGAGACGTGTGCCTAGATACTTACCACCTCGATCCTGCTCAGTATTTTAGCGCACCATGACTTTCGCTAGATTCTGCCCTTAAGTCAACGGGCGTAAATCTTGAATTATTGACAGATCTAGACATGGTACACTTCTTTAAACACAGTATTCGCGGCGGGGTCAGTCAGTGTAGCGTTAGAAAAGCTTTCGCGAACAATAAATTTCTACCTCATTATGACGCTTCCAAACCTACTTCCTACATCATGTATTTGGATGCTACCAACCTGTATGGCGCAGCCATGTCACAATATTTACCAACGGGGAATTTTCAGTGGTTAGATGAGCCCGAAATTCAAACCTTAGAGTACATGAATGTCGCGAGTGATTCTAAAACTGGCTGCGTATTAGAGGTAGATTTAGAATATCCGGAACAGTTACATTATTTGCACAACGAACTACCCTTTTGCCCACAATCCATTGCTTCTCCAGAATCCAAATTTCAAGATATTAAAAAATTAATTCCCAATTTGAAGTCTAAGAGTAAATATATAATTCATTGCCAAAATTTGCGTCAGGCTTTAGATCATGGGCTTAAGCTCACAAAAATTCATCGCGTATTAAGTTTCGACCAATCGCCATGGCTTAAGAAATATATCGATCTAAACACAGCAATGCGCAATAAAGCGAAAAATAAGTTTGAGAAGGATTTCTTTAAACTTATGAACAATGCTGTGTTTGGTAAAACAATGGAAAATGTAGAGAAAAGGGTAGATGTTAAGCTGGTTTCCCATTGGGAAAATATTGGTAGAAGGTTGGGGGCCGAAGCGTTAATCTCGAAACCTCATTTTAAAGACCGCACTATTTTCAGCGAGAACCTGGTAGCTATCCCGATGAAAAAACAGAAAGTCGTATATAATAAACCTATTTACGTAGGTTTTAGTATCTTGGAAATATCAAAGACAATTATATATGACTTTCTGTACGGGTATATCAAGCCAAAATATGGTAACAACGCGGTATTACTCTACACTGACACTGATTCCCTTGTGTTGAAAATTACAACTGAAAATTTCTATCATGACATGCGAGAAAATTTAGATAGGTTCGATACGTCCAATTACTCCCAAGATAACCCTCATGATGTTCCTCTAAACCAGTCAATTTTGGGTAAAATGAAAGACGAGTATGCAGGAAAAATCATTTGGGATTTCTACGGCACCGGGGCGAAAGCATATTGTGTAAATGTTGAGGGAGAGTTGACGAAAAAAGCCAAGGGATTTCCTGACTACGTCACGCAGAAAGAACTAACTCTGGATGATTATAGGGAGGCGGTTGACGTAGAAGGAACTCTCATTCATCGACAGATGAATACTTTCCGTTCGCATTTACATGATATGTATGTCGAACTGAAAAATAAAGTAGCGCTATCACACGCGGACGATAAGCGTTATCTTATTCCCGGTGACTCGGAGAACACGCTTGCTTGGGGTCATAGAGATTATGAAAAGTATAAGGAATCATTGGAAATTCCATAAGCTAAAACTGATCACCGACAGCTATCTTTCCATCAATCCCTTTCGGTGGCTAAATGTATGACTTTAGAGGCTGTGATATTAGGCTAGTAATTTATTTTATTTATTTAATGATTGTATTTATTTTACCCCAATCTACTCTATTTACTATATGTTTTACACTTTATTTAATTGTTGTATTTATTTTACCCCAATTTACTCTATTTACTATATGTTTTACACTTTATTTAATTATTGTATATATTTTACCCCAATTTACTCCATTTACTCTATGTTTATATGTACTTTATATGTTTTACACTTTATTTAATTATTGTATTTATTTTGCCCCAATTTACTCTATTTACTATATGTTTTACACTTTATTAAATTTTTTTTGTGTTTAAATTGTTGTCTTATTTCCTTAGTTAGAATAAAATAAATAAACAGAGTACTAGTTAGTAACAGAATACTGTTTGTATATTAAGCTTATACAATTGGATTATTGTCGTACGGTGCCGTAGGCGAGTGCGACAATCCCATTGGTCAAAGAAGTACTTTACACCTGAGTGGCATACAGTATAAAAAATCTTTTTTGTTATTATGAAATACCATAAGTAGGTCTAAAAACGTTTCATATACATACCAGACGTTGATGAAACCAGTCTGGAATGTACCATAATATACATTCTAAAAACGTACTGTATCATATGTACGACTGACATCTCTGGTATGTATATGTACGTTTTATTAAGGTTCTTATAAAACGTTACCGATACAAACTTTTTGCTGACAAAAACCTTTCAGAAAACGTTCCAAGTACGTTCTAGGACGTCCTAAGACGTTCCTAGAACGTAGACTAAGTCCCAAAAAACGTTTAGATGACGTCTTGAAGACGTTTGTGTGTTATTAGGGATATTGCGAGCATCACCCCGACCTCTGTCGACTTCTGGAACAGGGATTATTACAGTGGTACCCAATGGCACAGGAGGAAATTTTTTTTCAGAAGTTTTGAGCATTTTCTGAGCTTGCTGAGTTAAATTTTCCTTGGAACTGATGCGGTTCTCTACAGCTAAGGCGTTTTTCGCACATAAAGGGCAAACAACTTTAGAACCATGTCCTTCTGCCATATCTTTTTCCGGAGCAGCACAAATAGCATGAACAGGTCTGTGGCATTTTCTACACGAATGTGCACCCGTTGTCTCCTTGGTACAAACACAGCACAAGAGTGGGGAACTTAATGATTGCTCAGGTTCTGCTATGAAATTTGGATCATCTAACGGTTGACCATTTATCACAGAATGAAGATCTTCAACACTCACAGGATCATCAAGAATCTCGGAACTTAGAATAGTCGTGTGTTCATCATTCGCACTTTGAACATTTGAAGCTTCCTTATTATTCTCAGAGCTTCCTATGGCTTGGCTTTGTTGATGTTGAACAATGGAAATACTTGCTGATGACTTAACCACATTTTCTAGATCCTCTTCACTTTCCAGCTTGTAAGTATCATCGAGAGGCAAAGATATACCAACTTTTATTTTAGATCCGAAAAGAGCTTCGTAAGGTGTTCTTTTGATACCTGAATGGTACGCTCTATTCTTCATAAGTTGTACAAATCGCAGACCATCACTCCAACGGTCAGTGCCATTATCTTGCATCCAAGTTGTTAGCATGTTTTCGATGTCCTGGTTTGCTCGTTCGACACTCCCCTGACCTTGGGAATGTCTAGGCTTGCCATGAACAATTTTTAAACTCGGCCAGTATCCTTTAAGACTACTTACAATTTGGTTTGAAAATTCTCTACCGATGTCAGATTGTAGGATTCCTGGGGCACCAATCAGTGTGAAAATATCCAGTAAATTGTACGCTACCTCCTCCGCGAATTTTGTTTTCAGTGCTCTTAATATCACAAATTTCGTTAGATGATCCTGATAGACCATTACAAATTTATATTCCCGGTCTGGATGAGATTGATAGTGTAAATGTGTATAATAGCACGCATGTGTATAAGAGTACGCACCTAGTTTTTTAAATATTTGGAGCTACCTACTTTAATTTTTAACCGTAAGTTTCACTTCTAACTACTTCTTATTCTATGGTCAAAAGTAGTAATCTATGTTATCGACACAGATTTTATAATATGGCGAATAAATGATTCCACTGATTTGTGCTGTAGTTTGACGTGATCAAATCCTATTGTTTTGAGAAGTAAGTACATACAATACATTATTCTAAAGGTTTTTATTTGATTCTGTGAGATAAAAACTTCATTTTTTCAATTAAAAATTAGTGAGAACAGTAGAGATAGATAGGGCGTTCTGCATCAGAGCTCCCAAGCAAAGTGTGCAAACCCAACTCCGATACCGAGCAAATCGGAGCAAACCCAACCGGTACCGAGCAAACGAGAGCAAACCCAACCCGATACCGAATGCACCCAATGAAACCCAACCCGATACCGAACGCATCTAATCAAACCCAACTGTCATCTGTCACCTGTCAACTGTCATCTGTCAACTGTCACACTCTTGGGCGTTAGTTATTTTGGTCTTAACTACTTGGGCACTATCTATTTGGGGGCACTATCTATTCTTCTCCTTCATCTTCTTCTTTCTGCCGTTTTTGTTCACGATGACGTCACAAACTTTTTCATTAATCCTAATTAAATGTATTTATTTCGTAAGTCGCATATGCACTGAAAAAAGTTTTCTGTCCAAGGCGCGGATCGAACCCGCACACACCATGTGTATAAATTTCGTATTATATAATTACTTTCAAAGGCATTTATTAATTCATAATTTACAATTAGACTATTTATTTACATTTCATTTCATTTTATATACAGGAGTACAGAAATGGCATTGCTGCCATTTGCTCACCCCGAGCAAGCGGCCGAGTGGCCGGGGCTGGTGTTGGCCCTTGGTAACTTTTAGCCCTCTAGTTGGATCAGACTGGCCCTTACCGCGTTGCTTACAAGGCCATTCAAGCGGTTAATGCTGCTCTAGAGCTTGGATTTTTAGATTTTTAAAACATTTATTTATATATATATATATATATATATATATATATATATATATATATATATATATATATATATATATACAGTTTAAAATGATACCTTCCGGGAGTTTGGACGTGACGTAGTAGGTATGTTTTATGTGTTTTTTGCGATATACAAATTAAAAAATACGTCACGTGTTCGCGGGCGTTGTCAGAAGGCGTTTAGAAAAAGAATGGCGTTGATTGGCCCTTTGGTTCCGGAGAAAATAATAGTATTATGCTACTACATACATATAAAGCGTCGTGCGCATGGCACGTTTGTGCGATATAAGAATTTAAAAAATACGTCACGTGTTCGGGGGTGTTGTCAGAAGGCGTTTAAAAAAGAATGGCGTTGATCGGCCCTTTGGTTCCGTAGAAAATAATAGTTTTATGCTACTACATACATATAACGCGTACTGCGCATGGTCAGAATGCTGGCAGTACTGGCAGCAATTTTACACTCTAACTGAGGACGCGGAGAAAAAAACGCAAAATAGATTTTTTTCGCCTCGACTTTGGTGAGAGTACAAAATAGCTGCCAGCAGTGCCAGTATTGCCAGCACGCTCGCAGCGCCCCCTCACTAACGATCGCTGGTCAATCTTGGAACTATGCCTGCATACTCACAGCGCCCTCTCACTAACGCTCGCTGGTCAAGTTTTGAACTAACCGGGCCGAAAGCCACCGAGGACTACCGAGTAGCAGCAGCGATAAGCAGTCTAATTAGTGGTTCAGGGAATTGAGAATTGAGACAATGAAAAATGGAAGTGAGCGCATTAGATCTGGTTTTTATATCGTTTTTTCGTATAAAATATATTGCGTACACACTGCCTTATTTTACGTAAGTCTAAAAAAATATTAACGAGTGTTACTCGTTCCTGTTTTGTATGAATATTACTTGGTCAAATAAAACAAATTTTTATAAAATGCCGCCAACCTCATGCAATTAGTTTTACTACTGTACAATATTTTATGTGTTCATAAAGTGCTAGGTTTTATTTTTTATGTTGATATAGTCGAATCGCGAGCGAAAATATTCGGCCGCTGAAAGTTTCAAACGTTTACTAGACGCCAAAAAATTAATAAATTTAAATTAAAAATTAACAAAAAATACCCGATCATGATTGCAGACTCCTACGGAAGCTTTCAGAGACGTAGAAAATAAACATTTCAATTACATGTATTAACATATATAGTTCTGCTGAGTCTATCCGAGGTTGTCACTCAATGAGTCTAGGTGAGAAGCATGGGCTGGAGTCTAGGGAATGATTCTGTGATGTCAAAGTTGATTGTAGACCCGTACGGAAGCTCTCAGTGGCGTAGAAAATAAATATTACTGTAACATGTATTGAAAAATGAAGTGCTGCTGAGTCTATCCGAGGTTGTCACTCAATGAGTGTAGGGTGAAAAAGTGGGCTAGAGCCTGGGGAATGCCCACGTAATGCCAAAGTTGATTGTAGACCCGTACGAAAGCTCTCAGTGGCGTAGAAATGAAATATTACTGTAACATGTATTAAAGAATTAAGTGTTGCTGGGTCTATCCAAGGTTGTCGCTCATTGAGTGTAGGGTAAAAAAGTGGGCAAGAGTCTGTAGAATGCCTCTGAGATGCCAAAGTTGATTGTAGACCCGTACGAAAGCTTTCAGTGTCGTAGAAAATAAACATTTCAATTACATGTATTAACATATAAAGTTCTGCTGAGTCTATCCGAGGGTGTCTCTCATTGAGTGTAGGTGAAAAGCATGAGCTGGAGTCTGTTGAATGTTCACGTAATGCCAAAGTTGATTGTAGACCCGTACGAAAGCTCTCAGTGGCGTAGAAAATAAATATGTCAGTTACATGTATTAAAACATAAAGTTCTGCCGAGTCTATCCGAGGTTGTCACTCAATGAGTGTAGGGTAAAAAAGTGTGTGATAGCCTGCAGAATGCCTCTGTGATTCCAAAGTTGATTGTAGACCCGTACGAAAGCTCTCAGTGGCGTAGAAATAAAATATGTCAGTTACATGTATTGCAAAATGACGGTTGTTGAGTCTATCCGAGGTTGTCTCTCATTGAGTATAGGGTGAAAAAGTGGGCAAGAGTCTGCAGAATGCCTCTGCGATGAGACGTGACGTAGTGTGTATGTTGTATGTATTTTAGGTGGTTACTATAATAATAATAATAAAATAGTTTCTTCATATTTAACATACATCGCGTGTGCCAACCGGTGCACTCGCAGCCGACGATATCGAGAACGACTCGTCGTCGGTTCCAGGTAGCCCTACACACGAAACGGTGTTGCTGTCGAGGGTCTTACCGCGTATACCACAATATTACATGCTAAAAAAAATTGCATCATCAGCGGAAAAAATTCCAAGTAAAGCGCGCTAAAATTGATCGACACGAGGTACGGTCAACGTGTGCACTCGCAGCAGGCGATATCGGGAACGGTTCGTCGTCGTCGTTGGCTCCAGGGGGGCCCTACACACACACACACAATGGTGTTGCTGCCGTGAGCCTTGTCACGTATACCACGATATTACATGCTAAAAAAAATTGCATCATCAGCGGAAAAATTTCCAGGTAAAGCGCGCTAAAAGTGATCGACACGAGGCACCTGTGCTGTGCAGGTGCACCTGTGCACCGTGCTGTTGCTGGGCAGAGGCAACGCCCCGCTCACTTTTTTGTGTAGACGCGCTTGGGGGCGCTTTCAAGTGTGAGAACGCTGGTCTATTCACCAGTCGTTAGCAAGGTTTCGTGCAGAGCAGTCGATTCTGGAAAAAATATACGTTGGTTTTGTTTTTTCTTGTGTTATAAAGTGTGTGTAATATTATTTGGTAAGTACATTTATATGTATTATATCAAGAAACAAAGAAAAAGTACTTAAATTCTCTAGTAAAAATCTGTTGTGTCGTAGCTTGGCAAATAATTCGTATTTATGTGTATAGCAGTGATAAAACTATTACAGATATGCCGATCTGTATATTATAGGTCTATTAGTAAAAACTTATACTTAGTTAGACCGTTTTGCCTTCTACTTGTAGAAAAAATTAAAAAGGAGTGAAATAGTCCCCATACTAAGAATAATAATTTGTTCATGCGTCTGCCACACAAATCGATAGTTCTAGAAGGCTGAAAAATATAATTGCGTAATATTATGAAATATCTAAAAAAAAGTATCAATCGCTGCTAACCTCAACCCTCATCCGCAACTATATTGTTTCTTACAGAAAATGTTTGTCTGTCAGCGCTGCAACCGGTCGTTCTCCAGGAAGGACAGTCTTAAGCGTCATGGAGACTGTAGTCGTGCGATAAAAGCATGTGAGACGTGTAGAATAATCCTCCCCTCGGAAATGGCGCTCCAGAAACATCAACGGGAAAAACATAGAGCTCCAAAACGGACAGCTGAACCCTCGCAAACACCCATAACGAAAAAAGCAAGACTTGTCTCGTCTGATGGTAAGTTTATATATATTTTACTGTTTTAAATATTAATTCGTTTTTAGTCTTTTAGTTATACTAAATATTTTTTCCTAGTGCAAGAACCATCGACGTCGGTCACGCAGCACTGTTCACTATGTCAGATAGATGTCACTAGCAACCGCTGGCTGGGACATCTAAGAACCCAACGTCACCGAGAACAATGCTGCGTGGTGCAGGAGGAAGGTGTAGAGCTCGGGAAAACGTCCTTTAGAAGCCGAATTGCTACCTACCGACTTTCTTCAAACCAAGACCCCACCGACATCAGGAGATACCTCGACAATCTAAGAGATAAATTTGTCAAGTTGGTGGGGGACATTTTACAACAGTACGAACTCCTAAAAGTCGGTTTGGAGCTTTTTGGCCGCTTCCTTCTGCAGACCAAAGAAACAGATGAAGTCAAGTCATTTAACAGCAAATACGTGATGGTTAGCGAGACAACCGATTTGGAGGAATTGTTCAACCAGTTTGCTGTGATCCTTGACAAGAAGTATTCTGAATTCAAGGAAAAAGACAGCGGTAAGTATTTTTTCACAACAAAAATAACATACTTTCTAACACTGTTTGCCTTTTGAAAACGAGATGGACTTTACAGGTATGGAATTTCCGATTAAACTTATCGATATATTAAAGTTTGAGCGGCTCAATAATATTTCTATCAATGTCTATGGACTTGAAAGGGTTTTTGACAATGGCAAAAATATTATTGAAGTCGTGGGGCCCTTATACTTTACAAATTCTCGTAATAGGGAGCGACACGTAAATTTGTTAGTAATCAGTAATGATTATGGTAATAGTCATTACTGCTTAATAAGAAGTTTATCTCGCCTGATCTCAAGACAGTTATCCAACCACCATGGTGAAAAGTATTTATGTGATGGTTGTTTATCTTATTTTTATTCAGAGCAAAAATTAATAGAACATCAAGAACATGATTGCGGGCACGTTTTAGCTAAAGTCCCAACAACAGATTAAAAAAAAAGAAATATGGCGAAGAGATTCCCGAGAATATTTTGAAATTTACAAACTTTGAAAGGAAATTAAAGGTGCCTTTCGTTGTTTATGCCGATTTCGAGACTATCCTTCAACCTATCGATACAGAGGAAAATGTGCAGGATCCCGATACGTCATACACTGTGAGGACGCACAAGCATGTCCCGTACTCTTTCGGTTACTACATCAAATGTGACTTTGATGATGCTCATTCGATTTACCAAAGTTATAGGGGTCCGGATGCCCACAAAGAATTCGTAAAGCGATTAGAGACTGATTGTAAATCAATCTATAATCGCTTTATGAAGGAAGTAGTACCCATGATTCCTATTTCTGCGGCACAAGAGATTGAGCATCAAAATGCTGTGGTGTGTCATATCTGCGAAAAGCCATTTGATGTAGCATTGAACGATCGCGTGCATGACCATAACCACGCAAATGGCGCATATCGGGCGCCTGCGCACTCTGTATGCAACCTAAATTACAAAATCCCTCAATTTATACCTATCTTTTTCCATAACATGTCCAATTTTGATTCCCACCTGTTTATCAAGGAATTGGCTGCCAACGAAGAAAAGCTGGATGTTATCCCTCAAAACAAGGAAAAGTATATATCATTTACTAAGCATGTTTTGGTGGATAACATCGAGAACAAAGATGGCAAACAACGACGGGTATTTTTAAAATTACGCTTTCTCGACAGTTTTCGTTTCATGGCCAGCGGTCTAGATAAGCTCAGTCAAAATTTAAAACCAGAGCAATGTCGAGAAGTTAGAAAATATTTCGCGGAGGAAAATAAGTTTCAGCTTATTCGGCAGAAGGGTGTCTTCCCATATAATTACGTAGACAGTTTCGAAAAATTAAATGATACAGAGCTTCCATCGCATAAAGACTTCTACAATCAGCTAAAGAAAGAAAACATTAGCAAAGAGGATTACAAGCGTGCTTGGACTGTGTGGAATTTATTTGAGTGCAAAACTTTAGGCGAATATTCAGATCTTTATTTAAAATCCGACGTTTTATTATTAACAGATGTTTTTGAAAGTTTTAGAGACGTGTGCCTAGATACTTACCACCTCGATCCTGCTCAGTATTTTAGCGCACCATGACTTTCGCTAGATTCTGCCCTTAAGTCAACGGGCGTAAATCTTGAATTATTGACAGATCTAGACATGGTACACTTCTTTAAACACAGTATTCGCGGCGGGGTCAGTCAGTGTAGCGTTAGAAAAGCTTTCGCGAACAATAAATTTCTACCTCATTATGACGCTTCCAAACCTACTTCCTACATCATGTATTTGGATGCTACCAACCTGTATGGCGCAGCCATGTCACAATATTTACCAACGGGGAATTTTCAGTCGTTAGATGAGCCCGAAATTCAAAACTTAGAGTACATGAATGTCGCGAGTGATTCTAAAACTGGCTGCGTATTAGAGGTAGATTTAGAATATCCGGAACAGTTACATTATTTGCACAACGAACTACCCTTTTGCCCACAATCCATTGCTTCTCCAGAATCCAAATTTCAAGATATTAAAAAATTAAATCCCAATTTGAAGTCTAAGAGTAAATATATAATTCATTGCCAAAATTTGCGTCAGGCTTTAGATCATGGGCTTAAGCTCACAAAAATTCATCGCGTATTAAGTTTCGACCAATCGCCATGGCTTAAGAAATATATCGATCTAAACACAGCAATGCGCAATAAAGCGAAAAGTAAGTTTGAGAAGGATTTCTTTAAACTTATGAACAATGCTGTGTTTGGTAAAACAATGGAAAATGTAGAGAAAAGGGTAGATGTTAAGCTGGTTTCCCATTGGGAAAATATTGGTAGAAGGTTGGGGGCCGAAGCGTTAATCTCGAAACCTCATTTTAAAGACCGCACTATTTTCAGCGAGAACCTGGTAGCTATCCAGATGAAAAAACAGAAAGTCGTATATAATAAACCTATTTACGTAGGTTTTAGTATCTTGGAAATATCCAAGACAATTATATATGACTTTCTGTACGGGTATATCAAGCCAAAATATGGTAACAACGCGGTATTACTCTACACTGACACTGATTCCCTTGTGTTGAAAATTACAACTGAAAATTTCTATCATGACATGCGAGAAAATTTAGATAGGTTCGATACGTCCAATTACTCCCAAGATAACCCACATGATGTTCCTCTAAACCAGTCAATTTTGGGTAAAATGAAAGACGAGTATGCAGGAAAAATCATTTGGGATTTCTACGGCACCGGGGCGAAAGCATATTGTGTAAATGTTGAGGGAGAGTTGACGAAAAAAGCCAAGGGATTTCCTGACTACGTCACGCAGAAAGAACTAACTCTGGATGATTATAGGGAGGCGGTTGACGTAGAAGGAACTCTCATTCATCGACAGATGAATACTTTCCGTTCGCATTTACATGATATGTATGTCGAACTGAAAAATAAAGTAGCGCTATCACACGCGGACGATAAGCGTTATCTTATTCCCGGTGACTCGGAGAACACGCTTGCTTGGGGTCATAGAGATTATGAAAAGTATAAGGAATCATTGGAAATTCCATAAGCTAAGACTGATCACCGACAGCTATCTTTCCATCAATCCCTTTCGGTGGCTAAATGTATGACTTTAGAGGCTGTGATATTAGGCTAGTAATTTATTTTATTTATTTAATGATTGTATTTATTTTACCCCAATCTACTCTATTTACTATATGTTTTACACTTTATTTAATTGTTGTATTTATTTTACCCCAATTTACTCTATTTACTATATGTTTTACACTTTATTTAATTATTGTATATATTTTACCCCAATTTACTCCATTTACTCTATGTTTATATGTACTTTATATGTTTTACACTTTATTTAATTATTGTATTTATTTTACCCCAATTTACTCTATTTACTATATGTTTTACACTTTATTAAATTTTTTTTGTGTTTAAATTGTTGTCTTATTTCCTTAGTTAGAATAAAATAAATAAACAGAGTACTAGTTAGTAACAGAATACTGTTTGTATATTAAGCTTATACAATTCATAAATATGCTTTGCAAATAGGTGTATTAGCTTCTCGGTCCATCTAAATAGATACTTGTCTGTTGTGGCATCTTCAAACTTGAGACTTCTCTTATCGCCATTGCGATGAAACACTAAAGTATACTGTCCAATTATCATAAATATATCCACCCAATGGGTATTGAAACAATCAAAAGTGCTTAGAAATTCTTCAAATTCACCACTGGAGAAATAAAGTTTACCATAACCAATAGTATCCAAAATTACTTGTTTGCGTCCCACTTCTGATGTGTCAAAAAGGACTGTTATAAAGTCATCAATCTCGTAAACTCGGTTAGGCTTAGTCTTAAGAACTGGGACATCAGGACATCTAGAAGGAGCTTCAAACACCTTATCCCAGCCGGAAGAGGAGGAGGAAGCCATTGGTAAGTTTAAATGGTAAGTTTTAAAAATATCCTAACCAAAGATCTCTTTTCTTTGTAAAACGTAATGTCACTTTTCAGCTTGCGTATTTTTTTCAAATGCTCGTCTAATTTAACTGACAAGTCGACTGTCTTCGTCATGTGCTCGAGTCTAACTGTCTAAATTTCTCAAGGGGTTCTAGTAATATAGGGTAAAATTAAACATGTAATGCAATTTAACTTCTTTATTTCGGCAAAAAATCATAAATATATGCATACAAGATTTTTGAATTCTCAGCACTACAAGCACAATATTCTAAACCATGATAAGAGCAAGTGGTTTTACTTAGAGATAATTTGGGTACATTAGCACTATCCCTAGCAAATTCTAAATTAACAATATCGGGTATATTCTTAAAATATTTCATCGTGGAAAAAGTTTCAAGTAAAAAGGCCTTCTTTACATGTCCCTTCACATAGATGATATCAACATCTTGTAGATCGTTGTAGATAATGCGGTAAAGTTCATTGTAGTCGGTTTCGCCGGAATTGTAGTTTAAGCCATGTCGGTTCCCATATAGAAACATTGCTTGCTTCTGACAATCATAGGACAGCTCATAAAAGGGCTTAACTGGTTTAAAAAGATAGTTCTTTATTTGCTTTCCATCGTAAATAGACAATTCTTTAGCTTGGAATTCTGGAACGCGGAATCCTTGAACGTCAACCACAACAAACCTCATGGTGACAGGGTTGGAGAGTAACTGACTACAACACATCACGTACTTGACCTGTTAAAGCCTGATACTCGAGCACTCGATCGTGAATAATTATACAGAAAGCACGTGACTCATTTGAGAAGCTTTCGGAACTTTGAAACTCCAACTTCACGTCGATGGTGTTCCTCTTGAGGGCTTCACTTTGTTTGGAACAGTCAATAACAAAGAGGGTTCTACTAGCGAAAGCGACAAAATCCAAAAGCGGTTCACACCGTTGTTTTCCCAAATAGGTTTTTTGAAAGTCCGTATACATCTGATATGCTTCTGTAAACTGCCTATTGCAAAGTTTAGGTTTAACGATTCATAGGGGTAAACTTCAGAATTTAAATGCAACTTCACGTCGGTGATGTCCAAATTATCAAAGTAGGTACAATCAGCTTCAAAGTTATCTTTTCGCTTCTTCATAAAAAATACAATAACATATCAGGCTCTCTCAGACATAGTCTTAACGGTCCAAATATCACGCTTTGTCGTTCTCAAAGCAGGCAGTTCATGTATTTCCCAGTTTCTAAACGGGATATATATCGGTTTGTTCTTTGCAATTTCATCCAAAAGTCTCAATTTCACTGCATCACTCGGGTAAATATGTCTAACTTTCAACTCAACCGTTTTTAACATTATTGTTGCCTTCTTAGTACCAGAGGACTTGTAGCAGTTATCGTCATGGCGAGCACGAACTAGTTTAATTTTATACATCACGTGTGCCAGCCTGTTCGCTCGCAGCCGGCGATAACGAGTCGCAAGAGGATCGTATATTACAACTTTAAAACTTATTGTTGTGAATGTTATCAGGAGGATATGAACAAACCCGATTTAAATAATTAAAAGCCATAGTTGAGAATCCAATTCAGTCAGAGCAAAAATATTTAAAAATATTTAAAAACGCAGATAGGGGAAGATATTCGCGTAACACTTTTGGGTTGTTTTCAAGCAGAGTTAAAATAAGTGTAACAGGTGATGTGGTCCAGATAGAGTTTTCCGTTAGTTTTAATTCCGGAAAAGAACGAAAGAACTTTAAAATGCAGAAAATGATGTTGCCTAAACGAGTAGATTTAGTGGTGTGGTTTACCAAAACAGCCACCGAAGCGTTAATAACGCAAATTCAAACATTTCAAGCACCTATTTGGCTCCTATATCTCAATGCAAACATTAATCTGCGAGGATGTCGATCTTATACGGAAACGCCTGCTGAGGCACGAAGAAGGACGTGCTGCAGGCGAAATTTGTAATCTAAATAGAATAACTCGGTAAGAAATGTTTAGTATACTGTCGACCGTCACGCGATTAACATGGTGGAAATATTAAAAATTATTCTTGCCAACATTGAAGAAGTATTCAGTCGGAACCAGTATTATGGCTCCTGTTTACCTGCAACTTTAATGGTTTGGGAACTTGCTAAAAAATATAATGTACATGTAGAACCAAAATGTGGAAAGATTTTCTATAAGGAAATAGGAGGTAACATTCATTTTTGGAACGTATTTGAAGGAGAAATTTACGATCCCGCCCGTAAAGTTATAAAACATATAATGCCATCCGTAGACCATACGAAGTTTGTTCTCTGGAGATATTAAAAATTATTCTTGCCAACATTGAAGAAGTATTCAGTCGGAACCAGTATTATGGGTCCTGTTTACCTGCAACTTTAATGGTTTGGGAACTTGCTAAAAAATATAATGTACATGTAGAACCAAAATGTGGAAAGATTTTCTATAAGGAAATAGGAGGTAACATTCATTTTTGGAACGTATTTGAAGGAGAAATTTACGATCCCACCCGTAAAGTTATAAAACATATAATGCCATCCGTAGACCTTACGAAGTTTGTGTACAAAGAAGATACTAGTATGGACACAGATATGGAGCCAGCAGTAATGCTAGATATTTTTAATCAGTTCCAGAGAACAAACACAACACACCAATACTTTTCCAACGCTCCAGATAACCTTAACACTCTTAGAAAAATTATCCATAGAAATGTATCTAAATGTTTTTAATAAAGAATTAAAGTATGCCCTTTATATTATGTTATATTACCTTAAACAGTCAAACCTAACCTCAACAAATATTATATTGAAGGTGGTACAAAATTATTCGAAACTTAAACAAGTCTCAACCTCAGACAATTGTCAGAAAAGATCCTGTTTTCAAAAGAATTCTAACTTTTCTTATGGCGTTTATCTGACGTCGGTGTTGATCTTCAGTTAACGCCCCCAGTTGATACCCTATTGCTGTCCGGTTGCTGTCCGGTTGCTGTCCGGTTGCTGTCCGGTTGCTGTCCGGTTACTGTCCTATTGGGGTCCGAATAGTGTCCGTATAGTGTCCGGATAGTGTCCGGATAGTGTCCGGATAGTGTCCGGTTGCTGTCCGGTTGATGTCCGGTTGCTGTCCGGTTGCTGTCCGGTTACTGTCCGGTTGCTGTCCGGTTGCTGTCCGGTTAACGCCCTGTTGATCCTCTGTTGGTCTCCTAACGAGGCTTTGAAGGATAAAAGGACATGTGTAGATTAAAGGTTTTAGTTGAGAATTGAATGTTATAGTGATAAGATGTATGCCACCAAGATAAAATATCAGCTTCTTGAAACATCAACCGTTAAATATGGCATAAGGACAGAGGGGTCTAAGTTCTTTCTTGGAAATACCTCGGTTGTAATAAAAGATAACGTTCTCATAATAGGGAAAGAAAAATTTTTGCTGACGGATGGACTCTTTAATTTATTAACTACAAAACAACCCATAAACTTTAATTCGAATGATTTGGATGATTATAAGAAACTTTTATTGATTACACATGCACACCGAAAGGGTTTCAATGGAAACGAAAACATTTTAGCCTCCAAAGGTTGGAAATATATCCACATCATTTCCAAACTGATTCCTCCTAAAAGAAGTTATATCTCAAAAATGGCGGGCAAGGAAGAAAAGAAACAACCCGAAATGGAGAACCAAAAAGTCCAAATGAAAAAATTATGTAAACTTAACAGCCAAAAGACACTCGCCGCTGAAGAATGCGACTATCGAAGTAAGGAAGAATACGAGGAAGAAAAGAAAAAGATGTAGAAATGGAGGCAGTAGAAGAATACGATGATGTTAATGAGCTGGTCGAGCGTCTGAAATATTTAGAAGAAGAAGAAAATACTGATAACAATAATATCCTTGGAAAAATAATATCTATTCTTAAAGAACTTGAAAGACTCGGTGTTATAGAATTTTATTAGTGCTAATAAACTGTATTAGTTTTGATCGCATCCTGTATAATTTATGTTGCCATCCGTTTCATGTGTTGCATGCTGCCCCCCTCGGCGTTGAATGCACGATTTGAACCTGCTGCGTCCGATATCTAGCTGTGATCTACAAACAGGGTCTGTTTATTAGCTGTTTTTCCAGAACAGGGTCTGTTTATTAGCTGTCTTCCCAGAACAGGGTCTGTTTTTTAGCTGTTTTTTCCAGAACAGGGTCTGTTTTTAGCTGTTTTTCCAGAATAGCGTCTGTTTATTAGCTGTTTTTAGCTGTTTATTAGCTGATTTCCAGAAAGAGAAGTTGTCAAGCAACTGCCAATCAACCCCCAGTGAACCGTTAGTCAACTATCAATCAACCCCCAATCAACCACCAGTCAAACGTCTATTAAAACAGGATATGTTTTTTAGCTGTTTAGCGGTTGAGCGGTTGAACGGTTGAGTGGTTGAGCGGTTGAGTGGTTGAGCGGTTGAGTGGTTGAGCGGTTGACTGGTTGAGCGGTTGGGTGGTTGAGTGGTTGAGCGGTTGAGCGGTTGAGTGGTTGAGCGGTTGAGCGGTTGAGCGGTTGAGCGGTTGAGGGGTTGAGCGGTTGAGCGGTTGAGTGGTTGAGCGGTTGAGTGGTTGAGCGGTTGAGCGGTTGAGTGGTTGAGCGGTTGAGTGGTTGAGCGGTTGAGCGGTTGAGTGGTTGAGCGGTTGAGCGGTTGAGTGGTTGAGCGGTTGAGCGGTTGAGTGGTTGAGCGGTTGAGTGGTTGAGCGGTTGAGCGGTTGAGTGGTTGCTGTGCGAGTTTGAAAGATAAGGTGATATCTGGTTTTGTTCAAGATGTGGAATTTCACAATCCTACTTTAAATAAATTCTGTAATTAATTCTTTGTTTTATTTTTTATTAAACTTTACCCATGAAACCAAAATACAGTTGTTAAATGGCAAATTAAAAACTAATATACAATATAATTATCCGCTGTCGAATTTTTCCGTGCTGCACGTGGGTAGGTTTTTCAAGCATCTGCAAGTAATACAAGTAACTTGTATAATTAAACCTCACGAGAAAGGTATTTGTTAAAGGCTTACAGAAAAAATATGGTTAGGTGAACTAATTCCTAATACAATTATTGATTTACTAGAAATAGGTTGTGTTAATGTAGCTAAACTTACATTATTACACATAGGAAATTTTCATTGTAAAAATCATATCTGTAACGATTTACTTTGTGCTAGAAAAAACGTATTTTAATTAAGATCTTGGTATATAAATAAAACTACTTAAAATGTATTTCTTCTTTTTATTTTCCCCAAAATTACCCATACTTAAATAATACTACAATCTACTATATCATGCAACAACGAAATATTATATACACATAAAGCTTTCCTTATAAATTAAATTTCGATGATGTCTATCTAATATTTTACAAATTATATCTTCACTTTGTTTGATTCTTCTTTCAAATCGAAGTCTGTCTGCTAAGTGTTGTAAAAAGTGGCTTTTTCGAGCTTGCTTGTATGCATAATTTCAGACTACCAATAAATGCACTATGTCTTTGTCTTCGCTAAATTTCACTGACTTCTTCATTTTTTAAACATAAATGTACCAGAATAATTGATATTATTAATTTCTTGGATTATTTCTCCTATTTCCCTTCTTCTCTTGACCATCAAAATAATGTGAAGGTACATGCTTCGAACCATCACGCCGTATAAAATGTTGATGCGTTACACATGGTTCACCACGTGATACATCCGATTCACCCTTACATTTAGGACATTTATATCTTGCTGGAACAGGCATGTTTTCTTCTTGTGTTTCTAAGTCAAACTAAAGGATTTCTTTCCCTTTTAACCCTTTTATACGTACCTAACCACCTGAAAAACTTCTCCCAGTCGGAAAAAATAATCAAAAATTAATTGAAAAATGATTGGAATGATATTTGGGACAAAGCTTGATCCTAATCCAGTTTGGATGCTTGGAATAATGCCTGTTTCCACTGGTGGTGGTGGGGGTATGTATTTTATCCTATTTAAAGCCCTCCATTACTGAAAACTGGTTAGACGTTAGTTCAACACCGTCATAGTCATCGTCATCGACTTTGAGTCTAGTAAGAGTGTAATATGTCAAAAGAACCTCAGGAGGTTTGCATCGATCTTCAAGGTTACCCCTTAGCCAGTGGATTTATACCGAAGGAGTTGGCTGCGTATGATGGCGTACGATTTTGCAGCTTTCTCTTCAAACCTCCGTATGGCAGGAAATTTTTAAAGCTTGAAGATCTCAAAATAGTAGAACATTTGGAGAAAGAATATCATGGACTCATGTGGGAGTCTGGCTATTTGGACTTGAACCAATTTGAAAGTGTTTTACGTGACATCCGTCTTCAGTATGACTCTCCTAAATTCCTGGTTAAGGGAGATGTAAAGGCAACTTGTTTAAAACAGATTTTTGATTTGTGTCTTATATTTAGTGTTCCTGTAAAGACCAAACCTAAATTAAGTAAATATAAGAAAGTTGTGGAATGTTTTCACCATAAGGACTGTAATGTTTGGCATTGTGCCTGTAATAATGTCAAGTTATTGCATAATTTCCGACATTGTTTTTTAAATGATATGGAATAAAGTATATAACATATGTTTTTTGTTTTATTTATTAGTATAGTTCGATTAGTCTAAGTAGAAAGACGTAAAATGATTAGCCGCAGTCTAGATTGCACTGATTGCTTAGACGACGGTCTTGGCGTCATTCATACTTTTGAAGAAAGACTGATTACGTTTGAAAATTGGACCAATAAAGTTAGTCCTAAAGAGTTAGCACAGGTTGGTTTTTATTACACCAAACGATTAGATATAGTTAAATGTACATTTTGTCATTGTGAGTTTGTTGATTGGAAGGAAGGAGATGATCCGTTAGCCGATCACTATAAGTACTCTAAGCATTGTCGGTTAGCTAAAGTATTGTGGAAGTGTCGACAAAAGAAAAAGGTAGTCACACCCCGAAGCTTGAAAAAGATAAAACCCGAACCGCTCCGAACTCTCCATGTTAGTTCTCTGTTCTTAATACCGCTGTTGGTGCTAGTAACCAGTGGAATTATACACCTTTATGATATTATAAATCTCTATTCTTCGACGCTTCGGTGATCATTTTAACGTCAGTCATGGTTATGTTAAGTTCGTCCTTCATTCTGCTGGTTGCAGTAGTACACAACGTCTTTTACGTATATCGGCCTTTAAATGTTAAAAACGCCTCTGTTTGGTTCGACTTTGGAGATTATAACGCTAGCAGTCCATGGATTCTGATGGCTTTCAACCCTCAGATTACAGGCCACATACCCGTATTCTCCGCCACGATACCTCCATCAAACAGCAGCAGCAGCTCTTTTCGCTATAAGGTTCGGTTTCTCTTTCAAGATTCAACGATTGGTGAAACAGGATGGATGACGTTCCTTAGCAAGTGCAAGACTGAGACCGCATCTCCTACTATTACTCCTACTACTAATTCTACACTAACCCCATCTTTATCCGAAAATATGAACAGTGTTTCTAGTGTACTTGTATTCATAGCTGTAACCTGTTTGATATTATTAACTAATTTTGTATATAAAGTTGTTAAACATAGATATATATTGTGGTTAAATAAATAATTTTTTATAATTACTAGTTTTATTACATATTCATACCTACTACGTCACGTCTCATCACAGAGGCATTCCCAGACTCCAGCTCATGCTTCTCACCTACACTCATTGAGAGACAACCTCGGATAGACTCAGCAGCCTTCATTTTCCATTTTAATGTTACAGTCATATTTCATTTCTACGCCACTGAGAGCTTCCGTACGGGTCTACAATCAACTTTGGCATTACGTGAACATTCAACAGACTCCAGCTCATGCTTTTCACCTACACTCATTGAGAGACAACCTCGGATAGACTCAGCAGAACTTTATATGTTAATACATGTAACTGAAATATTTCATTTCTACGATACTGAGAGCTTCCGTACGGGTCTACAATCAACTTTGACATTACGTGGACATTCAACAGACTCCAGCTCATGCTTTTCACCTACACTCAATGAGAGACACCCTCGGATAGACTCAGCAGCCTTCATTTTTCAATACATGTTACAGTAATATTTCATGTCTACGCCACTGAAAGCTTCCGTAGGAGTCTGCAATCATGATCGGGATTTTTTGGTACTTTTTAATTTAAATTTATTAATTTTTTGGCGTCTAGTAAACGTATGAAAATTTCAGCGGCCGAATATTTTCGCTCGCGATTCGACTATATCAACATAAAAAATAAAACCTAGCACTTTATGAATACATAAAATATTGCACAGTAGTAAAACTAATTGCCTGAGGTAGGCGGCATTTTATAAAAATTTGTTTTATTTGACCAAGTAATATTCATACAAAACAGGAACGAGTGACACTCGTTAATATTTTTTTCGACTTACGTAAAATAAGGCAGTGTGTACCGATAATTTATTGTACAATTGTATTTGTCAAACCTTTGTATCATAGGTTTATAAATATATAGCACAATTTTGTCAGATCTAATGCGCTCGTATCAGTCTCCTAATTAGACTGCTTATCGCTGCTGCTCGGTATTCCTCGGTGGCTTTCGGCTCGGTTAGTTCGAAAATTGGCCTGCGAGCGTTAGTGAGAGGGCGCTGTGAGTATGCTGGCGTAGTTCAAAGATTGGCCAGCGACCGTTAGTGAGGGGGCGCTGCGAGTATGCAGGCATAGTTCCAAGATTGACCAGCGAGCGTTAGTGAGAGGGCGCTGCGAGCGTGCTGGCAATACTGGCACTGCTGGCAGCTATTTTGTACTCTCACCAAAGTCGAGGCGAAAAAAATCTATTTTGCGATTTTTTCTCCGCGTCCCCAGTTAGAGTGTAAAATTGCTGCCAGTACTGCCAGCATTCTGACCATGCGCAGTACGCGTTATATGTATGTAGTAGCATAAAACTATTATTTTCTCCGGAACCAAAGGGCCGATCAACACCATTCTTTTTTTAAACGCCTTCTGACAACGTCCCCGAACACGTGACGGATTTTTTAAATTTTTATATCGCACAAACGTGCCATGCGCACGACGCTTTATATGTATGTAGTAGCATAATACTATTATTTTCTCCGGAACCAAAGGGCCGATCAACACCATTCTTTTTTTAAACGCCTTCTGACAACGTCCCCGAACACGTGACGTATTTTTTAAATTTTTATATCGCACAAACGTGCCATGCGCACGACGCTTTATATGTATGTAGTAGCATAATACTATTATTTTCTCCGGAACCAAAGGGCCGATCAACGCCATTCTTTTTTTAAACGCCTTCTGACAACGCCCCCGAACACGTGACGTATTTTTTAATTTGTATACCGCAAAAAACACATAAAACATACCTACTACGTCACGTCCAAACTCCCGGAAGGTATCATTTTCCATGTTTATTTATTCAACTAGGTGCCGTGGCGTACTTGGTTCTATAGCTGGGAAACGTATATAATACGAAATTTATACACATGGTGTGTGCGGGTTCGATCCGCGCCTTGGATAGAAAACTTTTTTCAGTGCATATGCGTCTTACGAAATAAATACATTTAATTAGGATTAATGAAAAAGTTTGTGACGTCATCGTGAACAAAAACGGCAGAAAGAAGAAGATGAAGGAGAAGAATAGATAGTGCCCCCAAATAGATAGTGCCCAAGTAGTTAAGACCAAAATAACTAACGCCCAAGAGTGTGACAGTTGACAGATGACAGTTGACAGGTGACAGATGACAGTTGGGTTTGATTAGATGCGTTCGGTATCGGGCTGGGTTTGAGTGAGTGCGTTCGGTATCGGGTTGGGTTTGCTCTCATTTGCTCGGTACCGGTTGGGTTTGCTCCGATTTGCTCGGTATCGGAGTTGGGTTTGCACACTTTGCTTGGGAGCTCTGATGCAGAACGCCCTATCTATCTCTACTGAGAACATGATTGTTTTTACGATAAATATGGTTTTAATTACATTTTCACGAGTATGTATAAGAGTACGCACTTGATCTCGCATAAGAGTCCGCAGTGCGTACTCTTATACGTATGATGATATGGTGTCCATCGAGATCGGAATTGGTAGTATATTTTCAGGTTTCATCTAACACCATGAGCCGATACAAAAGGAAAAGTGGACGAAAGCTTGTATTTACAACAAAGAACTTGCAAGATATTAAACGGAAGGTCGCTGCAGGAATTAGTAAAAGGAGTATAGCTAAGGAAATGGGGATACATGAAGCGACATTAAGAAAAAGATTAAAATGTGGAAACGTTCCAAAATCATTGGGGCGATTTGCTAGTGATATTCCTGTCGATATGGAAAACGAGTTAGCGGCGCAAGTACGTGACTTGGATAAAAGGTTTTACGGAATTACCAAAAAAAATTTGCAAATTGCTGCCTATAAGTTTGCCGAAAGTAACAACATTGAACATAGATTCAACAAAAATAAAAAAATGGCAGGTGAATCATGGATAAAAGGATTTTGCCAACGGCACAAAATAACACTTCGTCAGCCCGAAAAATGTTCAATGGGAAGAATGACTGGGTTTAATAAAATTCAGGTAGATAGATTTTATGAAAACCTTAAAACTCTGTACCACAAACGAAAATACCTACCAAGCTCCATTTACAATATGGATGAGACCGGTTTATCCACAGTACCCAATAAATTACCGAAAATATTAACCAGCAAAGGAAAAAGACTTGTAGGAAAAGTAGCCAGTGCTGACCGCGGACAACTTGTAACAGCTGTATGTTGCGTGAGTGCTACAGGTACATACATCCCCCCAGCGATGATCCTTCCTAGAAAGAGAATGAAAGAAGAACTTTTTTTAAATGCTCCAGCTGGTACTTGTAAAATGATCTCTGATCTGCATATAGTAGAGCGTGTGACAATTGGATGGTATCTAATCCTGGGAAGGTACTTACGCAAATGCAAGTAGCAGGTATATTCAACGCTGCGTACGCTAGCATTGCTAACATTGAGAAGGCCCAAAACTCATTTCAGGCTTCAGGCATATATCCTTACAATCCTAATAAGTTTCAAGATGATAATTTTGCTCCATCCTTTGTGACCGATGTGCATATGGATCCTCATCCAGAAATGAATGAAGAGGGTGACGCAGGACTTGTGGAACTGGATGAAGTAGTAAAAATAGTTGTTTCTGATGAACATCCGAATGAAGAACCTATCGCATTAGTTCCAGATCACCAAACACCACCAGACATAACCACTCTTGATATAGTGTGTGAAGATGGAGTGCTAATACCAAGCACCAGTTCTCAAAAAGTAGATGTTTTAAATCGCTCGTTAACTGCTTCAGACATTTTACCTTTGCCGAAGATGAAGGAAAAACCTAATCGTAGATCTAAAGCCCAAAAATCTGAAATTCTATCTAGTACACCATTTAAGGATGAATTGGAAGAAACAAAAAAAGCTAAGCAAGAAAAGGAGATAGAAAATGCAAAAAGAAAATTAATGGCAACTACGTCAAAAACTTTGAAGAAGCAGCAGAAAAAGGATAAATCAATCAATGTCGATGATGATGTGACATGTCCTGGATGCGGAGAATTATTTTCAAAGTCTGTAGAAGACTGGATATTGTGCTCTCAATGTGACCAATGGTGGCATGAGTCTTGTACAACCTATGTGCCTGGAGGGTTTATTTGTTTTAATTGCGAAGAGTGACTAATTGTGTACCTTTTGTTAATACTTTGACATGTTAAAAAGTATTAATATTTTAAAGAAAAGTACTTGTGTTGTTTAATCCCATATTTTCTAAGTTGGATTTACCAATATGAGATAATTTATGATTATCCTTATAATTTGCGTTTTTTAGAATACATTTTTTCATTTAATAAATATTTTTGATATTCATATGTGCCTTATTTCCTAACTATTTAGAATTGTTTATTCAGAAAATACTCTGCGTACTCTTAAGCAGGAAATTGCGTACTCTTATACAAATGTGTGTATAAGAGTACGCATTTGCCGAGTCACAAAAAAATTAAATAAGTTATGGTCAAATGATATTATGTCCTGAAAATTACTTACAACATGTTAGCTAAAAGTTACTTTTAGGTATGACATGTGAAAAAGTGTTCTTGCATATAAAACTGAGTCAAGATACCAGTTTATTCACTAAGTGCGTACTCTTATGCACATTTACCCTAGTCGATCAAGTCTACTTGACAGCGAGAGTTAAATTCGGATGAAAGTATAGGCTTGACGACGATCCCTTTTTTACTCCTTTTTGTTTTTGCTGGCACGGTTCGCAAAGTTGCAGATATAGTTCAATATCATGACGAGTTATATTTTTGTATCGTGTAGAAAGCTCCTTCAGCATTCGGTCTCGTCCTCCATGGCCGATACTCTGATGTGTATCGTGAAGTACTTGGAATAATTCACTATCAGCGACGTAGTATATAATATTGTTTTCAGGAGTATTCACAGGAAATATCAACTTATGTTGTTGACCAACAGTTATAGAATCATAACGCTTCAGTAACCAGTAATCCCGGGGAGACTTCTTTTCGGCTATTTTTGCATTTTTTACTTCTTCTAACAATAATTGTTCATACCGTCGATCGTCAATAAACGTGCGATTTTTAGTATTTGCTGCTTCCCTTTTAATTCGCAATTGTGAAGAAAATCTTTCTCTCATCTGAGACACTCGTTGATCGGCCGCCATTTTGAAATAGGTAAATTCACTCATGAAACAACAAAAGCGCGCTGCTTAGTCTTCCCGTCCGCGTCGCTTGTCGGCCGCCATTTTTAAATAGATAAATTCACTCATGAAACAAAAGCACGCTGCTTAGACTTCCCGCCAGCGTCGCACGTAGTTTACTTGGATACTGCCTACTCCCTGCTCCTACGTCTCCCACTACACCGGTGCGGCACCGCTCTTGTCTTTTACACACATTACCCGCTGCGCATTCGGTATTGTATAGAATACCTAGGTAATGTATAAAATAAATCATATTTCATACATCACCTAAACGTTTTAGGTATTCTATACAATGCCTAGGTATTGTATAGAATACCGGATTATACAGATTGCCGGTAACATATATATATATATATATATATATATATATATATATATATATATATATATATATATATATATATATATATATATATATATATATATATATATATATAGGGTAAACCACCCAAATGTTGGCACTGTGCTAATGATTGGCACCTTGTTGCTAATTTTGCCTCTTTTGCGAATAATTATCCCTGTCGTTATATATAGGACTTTTCTTTTAAATCTGTAAACACTACCCTTTCATTTAATTCCTACGCGGGAAATAAAACTTCAGTTATAACCGAAATATCAGCGGGTAAGTGTCGCAAGCTCCTGAAAACAGTACATGTGCAGCCAATTTTTTAAGAAAGAAGCAACTTGTAGGTGCTGTTTTTTTGGGGTAAAAAGGTTTTATTTTGGATTTTGAGGTAAGTACCTGGTCCCCAAGGGTTATAGCTTAGCAAAATATTTGTTGTCATCGTTTATCTAGCTAATATTGCTACAATTTTGCCAGTACCAACGTTAGATATACGTATTGTACTGGTATTCCCAATGTTGGCACCTGATGTCAATATTAGGAACAGGCGGGAGATTTGTGAGTCCAATTATTGGCACTTGCTTATTTTCATTATTTATGTGCCTTTTAGCTATTTTGTAATAATATTTCAATTTTTTCCGGCAGAATGCCTGCAGGGAATTAAAAAAAGCACCTAATAAATAACAAAAACACATTATTTAACACCTAATATACCTAAAACGGCAAACTAAAAAAATACAGCATATGGCCACATTTATTTTATAATAAAAGGGCGATTTTTAGAGAAATTACCTTTGTATATAAATAATATGTTCATTAGTTGTATCCGCCAGTTAACATTTTAGTAATAAATTTGTTTAAAAAGTTTTTAATTTGATATATTATGACTAAAATTTTAGTAGTACCAATTTTAGGAATGCATTTTTAAAGATTTTCCTACGATTGGCATGGAGTGCCAATAATACGAATTGGCTGAAATGTATTAATCGGTTTATTGTCACCCTATTTTACTTAAATTTTAAAGGAACTAATTTTGTGTTTTTTAAAATTTCCAACCTTTTTTTTATTTTAGATGCAGGAAGTTACACTGAAAAAATCGTTTGGACTTTTTGAACACAAAATTGTTGCAAAGTCTTTGTATAGCAATTTACTCTAATTGTATTATTAGTAACAACAGTTTTTATACATTTTCATACAATTGTAGCAAATTTTGCTACAAATTGGTCTTGGACATTTTTGAGAACAAATTGTTGGAAAAAGGTACACAATTGTAGTGAAATGTCCCACAATGTTTTTTCAGTGTAGGAGAAATTAAAGCTAGCATAATGCTTATAAGGAAGAAGATGTCCAGAACGTTTAGAAGCAATACAAAGCTGCGAATTGTCAAAAAAAGCAGCATCTAAAAAACTTGGGGTTCCTAGGTCAACACTTCAGTTCCGATTATTTTTCAATATACCTACTTAGATAGTTTAAAATTAATATTAAAAAAAAATAGGGAAACCATAATGTTCCCTTGCAAAACTAGTAGCACAAAAACACATCTGAAGTTTCGTTTGTTTTTTAGTTTGTAGTCTCTAGTGTTCCTATAACTCAAAAACCAAGTTAAAATACCTGCACCTACCTCTTACTTGTCTCAGACAATATGTTACCACAATGTTCTTTTGAAAAACACTTTGTTATATTCTGTTGTATTCTATGTTTTTCTACCACATAAATATAAAAATGCGTATATACTTGTTTTTTTTTGTATACTTATTAAAAGGTTAATAACAATTATGTGGGTGCCTTTGGCCTACAAGGCCATTTTTTAAAATTTAAGAATTTGCTGCTTTAAAATCTAACCAAAAGGACAAAAAAAAAACCAAAACTAAAATATTTTAGCCCATATGTATTTTGGAGCCCCATACTAGCTATCTCATATTTTTTTAAATCCTAAAAATGGTACCTACCTACCTATTTTAAACTTAGTGGGTCGGTAATTTTAGTGGGTGCCAATAATAAGGTGATCGAATGCCAGCAATAGGATACTGAACTGCCAATCATTGGGAAACGTACAATTTGGCAGTTTAAATAAATTTAGCTACTTAAAACTTTAAAATTTAATTAAAAGGCTTATTGATTTAGAAAGTACACAAAACAAGCTCCCCATACAAATTCACAAATTGATTTTACTTTTTATTGAATGGGAGATAAACTAAAATAAAGTGAAAATCCTCCTTAAAGTGCCAATCTTTGGGTAGTAATGGATGTGCCCATATATATATATATATATATATATATATATATATATATATATATATATATATATATATATATATATATATATATATATATATATATATATATATATATATATATATATATATGGGCACATCCATTACTTTTCGACGAAAGTGTGCGCGCTTGGGTCAGCGATTTTGATGCTGATTTTTTCCTCGAAAGTACATAAGAAAAGGAGATGATCCTGAAAATTTGAGCCCGATTCGATCAAATCCGGCCGCTGGAGAATTTTTTGAAATTTGACAAAAGTCAATTTTTTAGTAATTTTCAAAAATTTGTATTTCAGCTTCTATATAACTTAGAGATTCCGTTCTAACGGCATTCTTCTCTGTGAACCCGCTACTTTCAAGAAAAAAAATATATTTGCTATAAACTCATATCCGGCTTAGCTGGGAGCTTCCAACTGAACCACTGTATTAGCAAAATTTTACCTGTTTTTAAAATGCTCTCAAATCTACAGTTTTCAAAGTAGAGGGTTAAATAACAGCTGATATTTTTCGTGTAGGTGTATTCTGTTGATACCTGCCCTACTTTTTCTTAATTGCTTCGATTTCGTTATTATACGGCCATCCAAAGCCGATCGATTTTTCAAAAATCGCTATTTTCAGATAGCTATTACTTTTTCTCGGAACTTCGATTTGCTTCAAATATTCAGGAAAGTTGGTTTCTTATGTCCCTAAAAAGCCCTGAAAATTCCAACTTTGGAATCGAGCTTGGATCCGAGTTATAAATTTTCAAACATCCCGAAAATTGCATTGAAATCAACAAGCAATTTACAGATTTACGTTCATCATTTCAGCGCATATAATAATAATTATCGAGTTAAATGGTAATGCTTACAGCAACTTAATCCTAAATTCTTTATATTTCATATTTCAACACTACAATGAAGTATAAAAAGATATGTTAGTGATTATTTTGGAATATTTGAAAAATTTTTGTTTATAAATTTAGTTGAACTACTTTATAATTTTTTCGAAAGAAGTCACTTTCACTTCTAAGGTATTGTCATTAATAGGTGTAAAAGGATAGTTAATTTGAGTGTCCTTAATTGTTTTTACAGGTTCGAATCGTTTTTTCATTTTTTTTTTGTTTCTGAACGTCGGCATGGGCTACTCATATTGCTCTGAAAATATCGTATATTATTCCTATATTGTAGGAACTATTATTAATTAGGATTTAATTTAAAATTCGAACCATGTCATCTACCTTATGCTTTTTACTTCACTTGAAACATATTCGTACATCTCGAATGAGTTGTTACTTGATTTTCAGGCGGTGATTTTATGCAATGTCGCATCACTCTTCTCTTTAGCGTACCTCCAATTCCATCACATACACTCTTTCCATGACTATATAGTTGCAAAAAAATTATATGTAATTTTTATGCCGAATTGTAATGTTGAAATATGAAATACAAAAGAATTTAAGATTAAGTTGTTATAATCATTACCATTTAACTCGATAACTATATTATTATTATATGCGCTGAAATCATGAACGTAAATATATTGCTTGTTGATTTCAATGCAATTTTCGAGATGTTTGAAAATTTATAACTCGGATCGAAGCTCGATTCCAAAGTTGGAATTTTCATTGCTTTTTAGGGAGATAAGAAAGCAACTTTCCTGAAAATTTGAAGCAAATCGAAGTTCCGAGAAAAAAGTAATAGCTATCGGAAAATAGCGATTTTTGAAAAACCGATCGGCTTTGGATGGCCGTATAATAACGAAGTCGAAGCAATTAAGGAAAAGTAGGGCAGGAATCAACAGAATACACCTACATGAAAAATATCAGCTATTATTTAACCCTCTACTTTGAAAACTGTAGATTTGAGAGCATTTTAAAGACAGGTAAAATTTTGCTAATACAGTGGTTCAGTTGGAAGCGCCCAGCTAAGCAGGATATGAGTTTATACCAAATATCTAATTTTCTTTATAGTAGAGGGTTTACAGAGAAGAATGCTGTTTGAACGGAATCTCTAAGTTATATAGAAGCTGAGATACAAATTTTTGAATATTACTAAAAAATTTACTTTCTTCAAATTTCAAAAAATTCTCCAGCGGCCGGATTTGATCGTATCGGGCTCAAATTTTCAGGATCATCTCCTTTTCTTATGTACTTTCGAGGAAAACATTAGCACCAAAATCGCTGACCCAAGCGCGCACACTTTCGTCGAAAAGTAATGGATCTGCCCATATATATATATATATATATATATATATATATATATATATATATATATATATATATATATATATATATATATATATATATATATATATATATATATATATATGTATATATATATATATATATATATGTAAATATATATATATATATATATATATATATATATATATATATATATATATATATATATATAATATATATATATTCGATCGTTCGGAAGAAAAGGGTTACAACTGAAAAAATGTATTTTTACAGGAGAAGCAATTTAAAATTTGTTTAGTAAATGACTGGTTTTTATGTAATTATAGATAAAATGAAATTCTTGATTTTTTTTAAGTAGTATTTACAAATTGTTACAATAGCAATATTATTGCTGCTAACGCCTCAACAAACGACTGTGTTATTTCTTTTATCAGAAAGTAGGCATCTGCTTGAGTGCTAATATAAAGAAAACTGAAAAATCAATTTTTTGTAGATGAAACCCTTTTCTTCCGAACGATATATATATATATATATATATATATATATATATATATATATATATATATATATATATATATATATATATATATATAAATAAATAAATAAATAAATAAATGTTTATTGATCTGTGGACATTATTACAATGTATAGATTTCGTCAATAGCATTAATATGATTTACAGAGTGTCAAAAAGGTAAAAATTTTTTTTTTTATAAATCAGGTACAAAAAAATTCATCCAAACTATAGATAGTCCTATTGGTTAGAAAATGTTTCAAACCTTTTCTAAAACTTAATATACTATTAGAATTTTTTAAGTGTAGTGGTAGATTGTTGTATAATTTAAGACCTAGAACATTTGGAGAGTCTCTGGTTACCTTTAGATTACAGTATGGTATACAAAAGTCCGATTTATGTCTCGTATCAAAATTATGCACCGCAGAATTTTGCCTAAACTTAGCTTTATTTAAAAACACATATACACACATTTCGAAAATGAATACAGACGTCACAGTTAAAATGTTATACAATTTAAAAAGAGGTCTACAGGAATAAGTAGATGGCACATTCGCAATATTCCTCAAAATTTTCTTTTGACATAAAAGCACATCGCTGGCCATAGATGACCTACCCCAGAAACAGACGCCATATGAAACTCGACTACCTACCTGAGCGTGATAGAGGGCTAAAAGTTGTTGCGTAGTCAACACTGAATACAACATCCTAAACTGGTAAGATATTGAATTCAGTTTCGCACAAACAGCCCGGCAATGAGGTCTCCAGGAAAGATACCTGTCGACACTTACCCCCAAGAAATTGGCGACATCGCCAAACTCAATCGGACTGCCGTCAATATTTAAGCCTGGCGGCGCCTGGCAGGCCCTTTGGCGGGACTGAAAAAGAAGAGCCTGGGTTTTACTTGCATTTACATAAAGGTCATTGCTACTAAACCACTCGTGTAATCGCTCCAAATCCCTATTACAATCCATTTGCAAGATGTCCAGAGACCTGTTTGAGACGACAATGGAAGTATCGTCTGCGTATAATGTGAAATGGATATTGGGAGCAACATTAACTAGATCATTAACATACAGAACAAAAAACAACGGACCCAGAACGGAACCCTGCGGTATGCCCACGTCTACCTCGCGCATTCCAGACTCGAACCTGCTACTCCCACGGCTGGACGCGTGTTCAATACTGACATACTGCATGCGATTATTCAAAAAGGACTTGATCCAACTCAGAGGATTGCCCCTGATACCATACCTAGATAGTTTGTCACACAGTTTAGAGTGGCTGACGCAGTCGAAAGCCCTGCTAAGATCAAAGAAGATCCCAACAGGGCACTCGCCGACGTCCAGCCTCTCCAGTACTTTCTCATAAAAGTTGTGAATTGCAGTATTCGTAGATCTTCCACCAAGAAAGCCGTGTTGCTTGTCTGTAATGATGTTATGGGTTGTCAGAAACGGCAAAAGACAATCCAAAAATGCATACTCGAAAATTTTTGAGAATGAAGGGGACACACACACTGGTCTATAATTCTCCACTAAATGGGGATCGCCCTTCTTAAAAATTGGAACCACTTTTCCGGTCTTAAGGCCACTCGGAAATCTACCTGCCAAAAAACTTAAATTTATAAGATAAACGAGGGGCTCCGCTATCGCCGCTCCTATTCTCTTTAACAAAGAAACAGGCACGTCGTCGTTACCGGCAGACCATTTATTTTTCAGTTTACGATCTATAATGCGAAGTACATCGGCCTTGCACAAAGGCTTTAGAAAAAATGAAGATTCATTATCGACAATTCCGCATTGATAGCTCCCAGAATGATTTATGTTATTAAGAATTCCTTTCGGGGCATCCACAAAAAAATTGTTAAAAAAATCAACAAGATCCTGCGGATCCTCTAGAAAATCACCGTTATGTTTCACCACAATATTCGCTCTGTCCCTATTTCCTAACCTGCCTGACAGATCGGATACGACGTTCCAGGCCATCTTACCTGGATTACCTGAAGAAAAAATCTTGGACTGATAATACTCTTGTTTTGATGTTTTTACTAAATTATTATGACCCTTCTTTGACACTTTATAAAATTCCTTCAAATTGGGGTTACTGTTAGATAATATATAGAGATCCCTTAAGGCCGCACTCGAGCTTCTCACCTCCGGTGTAACCCACTTTTTACTATCATCAGAGCCCCCCTTACTACAACGCGTCACCGGAAAATGATCCGCAAAATAACCGATAAAAATCTGAAAGAATAGGCTGAACGCTTCGTCGATGTCCTCTGTCACGTACAGCTCACTCCAATCGTAACTGGATAAAGCGTCATAGAAATCAGAGATATGTGTAACAGAAAAAATCCTTCTTTCATAAAAAAAAAGGTTCACTTTTATTATTGTTAAATAAATTTGTTTGAAAAAGAATGGTCCGGTGATCTGAGACTGTGTTATCTAACACCATACACCTCTCGGTGTTATTAAAGTTTGCAAAAATATGGTCAATAGTAGTAGCAGTGGCGTCTGTCACCCGGGTAGGCCATTTTACAACAGGAAAAAGATTAAAACATGATGCAACACTACATACCCTACCAAACTCGTTACCCATCATATGGTCAGCGACATAACCATCCACATTTAGGTCGCCACATAATATAAAACTAATATCAGGTTTAAACAGATAGTTTAAAACGCCGTCAATACTCTTTAAGAATACATTGATATCGCCAGAAGGTGATCTGTAACAATTTACAATAATAACAGAAATATGTCCCAATTTAACATAGATCGAACAGAGTTCAACTGATTTCTCTATGCAAAAACGACTAACATCCAGCATTTTGGCCTCGACCTCGCGATGCACCCATATACCGACGCCGCCACCCTTAAATTGTTGGCGGCAAAAGTGACTGCCCAAGTAAAAATTGTCGAAATTTAAATGTCTAACAGTGTCCTCCCTAGCCCAAGTTTCGGTAAGACACAGAAATTTTATTTTATTGTTTACAAGATAATCGACATGGATATTATTAATTTTGTCCGCATTCAAACTTTGAACGTTAAGCAGCAGGAGATCGGGACAAAATGCTAAACAGTCCCCTGCACGCCCGGTCGGCGGGGATAAAAAAACTTACTCACGCAGGCCCCCTGAGGCCATTTGTCAGCACACATGACCTTATGAAAATTGTCCTGGTAGACACTAACCTTAAAGGATGAATATTGGCCCCTGTACTTAGGGATTAACTGGGTACAAATTACCTCTGGAACATAGGTTTATATATATATATATATATATATATATATATATATATATATATATATATATATATATATATATATATATATATATATTATATAATATATATATATATATATATATATATATATATGAAGAAATATTGATCCGGGAGTATATCCGTTCTTTGTTAAATTCCTGCTGGAATCTGGCAGACGTTTCGCCAAGGTCTCACTTGGCAGTATCAATGCTTACTCGTTGCTGTCAAGTCGTAAAGAGTTTTACGACTTGACAGCAGCGAGTAAGCATTGATAATGCCAAGTGAGACCTTGGCGAAACGTCTGCCAGATTCCAACAGGAATTTAACAAACGAACGGATGTACTCCCGGATCAATATTTCTTTCACATTTCTCCATCCGTGAAAGTCTACGTTCAAACATATATATATATACTATATATATATATATATATATATATTATATATATATATATATATATATATATATATATAACAGGGTGTCTAAAATACGTGATACCACTATTGCTATCTCCGAAATGGTAAAAGATACGAGGTCGGTTAAATTAGAGAAAATGTGCCATTTCTAGTCCCCTATTCATATTCCGTTTACGGAGTTGCCAAATTCTCTATAGTTTCTTATCTACAGGAGATTTTTTTAAAATAGTCAAAAACTTAATTCTTAAATATTTCGAAAACTATTATAGTTAGAAAAAAGTTGTTTTTACAAAAATCACACGATTTTTTACCTTCTCTAAAGTACCGTTATTGTTTTGTTTATACCACTTGTTTTTACTGAGTTACTAATACCAACTTGTTTTTTTCAAATACGGACCTGGATTTTTTTGCTGCATTTTTTGAACGAATACTTCATACCCTTTACAACTATGTATCACTTGATTATGGTTTTCGACGTTTTGATCAGGAATAACAACATCATCAGGATTTTCTATCGATACGGACCTGGAATCTTCCATGTTAAGGCACAATTTCACAACCTACCGCTGTGGGTTTAAATTAGTCAACTGATTAATTTTAAACTATATTCATGATTACTAACCAGAACCCTTTGGTCATTAAAGTTTGTCAAATTGCACCTTAAGCCAATGAGTTATTGAAAGCAGACAGATCAGATATAATTAGCGACCTTTATTAACAGCACCTAACTAGTGGTTAAGTTTACTACATATTGTAAAAGGCACCCTTGATGATACGTCTTCATTATTTACGTTTTTAATATTTTCGTATCCAAAAATCCCCTTTCCGTTCAAAAGATAATACTAAATAATCCTATTTTACCTCATGGTTTCATTTCTGCTGCAAGTCATTCTGCTGGTACAGTTGAATTACTATTTACTGGCTTTGAAAACAAACCATATTATCTCAAATTAAAGACTAACTATATTCTAGCATAAAACCATTGTCTTATTTACTGGGTTCGGATTATAAGGAATTCGAATCTAAAATCCGTTTTCTGCTTTATTTTTTGACATTGCGTTGAATTATAACATATGGACGGGCGGACGAACAGGTTGATGGACGCGATTGGACTGACCACACGAAGCCAATCACGCCTCTAAGAATTAATTATTAGGATTTGTTATAATTAAAACTAAGCTTATGCTTTTTTCAGACATTGGACCAATTTTAGAAACTTGAGGGTCCTGGTTAGTAATCATGATTTTAATTAAAATTTGCCAGTTAAAACAATTTAATCCATAGTTACTGATTCTGACCTAATTGTATCCATAATAGGTCGTGAAATGGCGCATTAATTTGAAAAATGCCAGGTCCGTACTGGTAGAATATCCTGATGATGATTCTATTCTTCACCAAAACGTCGAAAAATATAATCAAGTGATACACAGTTATAAAGGGTATGAAGCATTCTTCCAAAAAATGCAGCAAAAAATCCAGGTCCGTATTTGAAAAAAACAAGTTAGTATCAGTAACTCAGTAAAAACAAATGGTATAAACAAAACAATAACGTTACTTTAGAGAAGGTAAAAAATCGTGTGATTTTTGTACAAACAACTTTTTTCTAACTATAATAGTTTTCGAGATATTTAAGAATTAAATTTTTGACTATTTTTAAAAAATCCCCTGTAGATAAGAAACTATAGAGAATTTGGCAACTCCGTAAACGGAATATGAATAGGGACTAGAAATGGCACATTTTCTCTAATTTAACCGAACTCATATCTTTTACCATTTCGGAGATAGAAATAGTGGTATCACCTATTTTAGACACCCTGTATATATATATATATATATATTATATATATATATATATATATATATATATATATATATATATATATATATATATATATTATATATATATATATATATATATATATATATATATATATATATATATATATATATATATATATATATATATGTAATACATAAATACCTATATCTTGAAGAAAATCTTTAAGCCTCGGCAGATCTAGTCAGGCAGAGTACTAAGAATACACAGGATGTTCTAAAACCATTTTAAAAAGCAACTGTTCATCTTTAAGCAAAAGCTAGTGAAAATTAAATTAATAACCCCTAATTCATTTAACTGTGTTATTCAAAAGGATATATACCTATACAAGATAACTGACAGTAAGTTATGACCTGTTAATATTGGACCAAAAATTAGATGCGTCACTTTTTGTGGAGCTCAGTAGATACGTATTATTAAAACAAGAGTACTTTTTAAATTGTTGAATTTAATTTATTTTACTGGCCCATTTAATTCTACAATATAAGTGGATATAGTATTTCCATTAATACTTTAAATAAAACGCCACCCCATTTAAAATCCATTGTTCCTCTTGATCCTCGCACTCTACTTCCAAACTTGTTAACTGAAATTTTCTGGTCGAATCTGTATACAACGGGAACGTAAAGAACTTTTCGTTGTTTACGTTTTCCTAAAAAACACATATATTAAAATAAATACATGTAGGAAAAAAGTTAAAGGGAGTGTGACCCAAATATCATTTTTTTTTTGAAAAATCAACGAAAAAATCTAAGAACTCTCGTGAAAACCGCACTTTCTACACAAAATAATAACGGAAATAATGCCTGGTAAACAATAGTGTGGATCGACCTGTGACGTCACACCGGCTAATGGGCAAGACGTATGCTATGCATGATTCACGTTTTATGCAGTCGTTGACCCGTCTTCGACGTATCGTGTCATGTGACGCTTTGCAGTAACTAGGTCATTGTTTTTTTTATTGTGTTCAGAAAGCAATAAGTAGGTACATGTTTTGTTCGTAAATGTAGCCGTAAATGCGCCGTCGCTTCTCAAGAAGTCCGAGAGAGCCATCCCGACTGCCACCGACTTCCCACGAATGTAAAGTAAGAACTTTAGTTGTAATTTTCTCCCCATAAAATTCTTCCCTCAAATCCGAATTATCCCAACCAGTTCGTAAGGGAGTACGCGTCTGAGCAGCGTTTACTGGCTTCCGTATCTTTCCAGGTGGCGTTCGATCGTTCGTGTTATATCCAGCGTCGTGAAAGCGGCCTTGGAAGAATCGCTCGAGGAGGCCCTACCTAATTATATTCCTGAGCCCACATCTATGTATTTCTATTTGTCCGGGATGACAGGTAGGTACTTAATAGTTATTTGTGTACCAAGGCCGTAATGTTGATCTTTTTTTCCGAATCTGAAACCAAACAAATTTCAGGTGAGGACAAGAAAGATCATACGGCCGAGGTGCACACAAAATTTTTTAAGCGAGTGTCTCATCAAGTAGGTAACAACTTTTTTTTACAATTTCATTTCACTGACAGAAACGGAAAGCTTGTAAATAAACAGCCTGGCAACGGAACCTTTTCTTTTGTTTTATGGGTAAATAATCCAAACATGCAAATTAAGTGTGTCTAGTAAGCCGCCTTCATAATTTGACAATCTTAACATCGGACGTGGAAATAACTCAAATAAGCAAATTAAATGTGTCTAGTAGGCTGCCCTCATAATGACTTTGTTTGCAAAAGCGGCTGTAAAGTAAAAAAGCGGCCGTAAAGTAAAAAAGCGGCCAAAAAAGGTACACTTCAGGGACGTTAATAGATCCGTAAAACTTCATTTGTTGTGACACTCGCTTAAAAAAGTATCTAATGTACAAAAGAACAGACGGCGCGTCTGTCTTTGTCTATGGGTAGTCTCACCTCCTTTTTACCCCGCCTGCTGGAAGCTACCAGCGTTCTACCAAGGAAAGTAATGACGAAAATTTTGTTTTTTCGGTTTTGAAAAAAGGGACTAATTTATTGTTAATCTTTGGGTTAGATTAAAACCTGTAATTCCCTAAGATAATATTTTTAAGAGAAGTTCCTAATTTATTTAAAACCTAAACAAAATCCAAAATGTTTAGGGTTTTTGAAAGTCACGGAAGGCTGATTCCGTGTCGAATTTGTTGGTTAGTTTGCTTCTAATTAAAATTTCTAGGTAGCGTCTCAGTAATTGTTCGTCCCCGATGTCTCTCCTAAGCTGCCTATATTTACAACGCTATCTAAGAGACCTAAAGGAAACTAAACTAAATTAGTGAATATGACTTTTATTCAAGCCACTATGGGAAATAAGACCATAGTTTTTGGCCTAAATTCAAATCCGAGTTCAGCGTTGTTCTTATGCTAAATTAGGGATTATTTTTAGTAAAATAACTAAAATTAAAGAAAACAGCATAAAGTTTTGTGGTCAAACTTGTAATTTGTTATACGGGGAAGCATAAAAGTAGAAAAATATTACTTTCTCAAACCAAAATTTTAGGTTAATATAGCATGCAAAATAATGTAGTGATGAGTATAGAAAAAAGCGGTTAGTAACTGTTTTTCCTATCTAAGTCATTGCGTTGGTAAGATAATAAATATGAAAATGATAAAAATCATTTTTATTGATTTTTCCAATTTTTGATTTTGAATATCTTGCCAACCCAACCTTGACCTTAACAGCAAAAAATGCAGCTGTTCTTTGGTGATGTCACATGACCTTGATATTGAAAGATATCAGCTGTTCTTTTCTGATATCATTTGACCTTGCACGTGACCAGGCGGTCTTTTGCGACGTCACATGACCTTAGCCTTAAAAGCTGTCAGATGCACTTTTGTAAGTTATTTGACCTTGCACGTGACCAAGTGGACCTTTTTGACCTTGACCGTGAGAAAGAGTGCAGGTATTCTTTTGTGGCCTTGACAAAGTGTGTTATAAGTAGCTAGGGGGAGATGTCGCTCATTCTGAATTTTGGTATCTGTTTGGACATTAGTGCTTTACCTCCCTGTTTGGACATTAGTGCTTTACCTCCCTATTCGATATTTATGTAAAAGGACTTATTGACAACATTGTAGCAGAAAGGAGCAGCGTCCCGTCTGGTTTCCAAAAAAAACAAAAAACAAAACAGTAAACAACAGTAGTCGTCGTCAAGAGACGAAATCAAGAAGATGCTCTCTCAGCACTATTTATTAAAATACAGTCCACTATTATAATTATTCAAAAATTTAATTAGAAAGTACAAGTTACAAATAAAAAAGTAAAGAGATAATAACTGGAGTTTTCTAGCCCCAACATTTGGTCAGAGCCGTAGCCGGATTTAGCTCCAGCGATACAGAAGAATCGGCCAGAGTTTCCTTGGTGCCTTGCCCATTCTCAGACTCCGAAGATAGCCGCCGCTTGCCGCTTAATCCACACCTTGCTGCTGGTTTGCCGTAAAGTTGCCGCATATCGAAGTGAGTCCGTTCCTTTTATAAATAATATCAATTGTTCCTTTATAATTCAGTCTGGCTTCAGTTTGAGCTGGATCGTGTAAAAACTGTCAAAATAACCTTTAATAATTTCAAATGGAATGAGCGATCTGACATTTCTCTTAATGTTTTGTTAACATTAGGATTATTTACAGTGTTATTTCATTTTAAACCATTTATTTCCAACATTTCCATCCTCCTAATTCCCACATATTGGTTAGGTTGGACGCGCACCTTGCGTTTTCAATGTTTTGATTGTTGAAACGTCACATGACGTAACAAAAAGTAGTTCTCAATTTGTCACGTTCCTGCGATATCATTGGTCGAGCGCGCGTAGGAATTAAAACCCACAGCGCCCGCCTGGCCGCCGTATCCCTGGTGATACCGCGTTGCCAATTTTTGTACCTCACGCAAATAGAGAGATTTAGCGTTTGCTAAAATAACGTCTTTTCGCATGGTTGACGTTAAAATGCCATTGAATTAATAAATTTAAATTTGGCTTTTTTGCAAGTTTGTGTAAATTTATGAAGTTCGTTGAGGTAAATACACAAACATCAATTACATTAACTCGTTTTACTGGTTTTTAAGCCGCAGTTAGCTGCTAAAATAAAATAAATAATATACGTCAAACAATAGTGTATTTTTTAATATTTAGGTTCATTTGTATTCCTTATCCCTTACCCTAAAAATACCAAAAATGTCAGAAGCTGAGATTAAAAAATTAAAAGCCCAAAGAGGCAGCTTAAAAGGACAAATAACCAGATTTTCAAATTATTTGTTAGATTTTCAAAATAATAAAGATTATGTTGAACTAGGCCCTCGCCTTGAAAGAATTGATGATGTTTTAAATAAATTTGATTTTTGTCAATTAGAACTGGAGTCTTTAGTAGATGACCCCACTCACGAAACTGAAAGAGCTGAATTTGAAAAAGCTTATTTTACAGCGGTCTCTAAAGCTAGGGCACTATTAAATGATTTTCACATTAGTTCTCGGGCGTCTCAACAGCCTGCAGTTTCTGATCCCACATTAAACATTAAATTACCCCCTCTTAATTTACCTCATTTTGATGGAACTTTTGACAAATGGTTACAGTTCCACGACGCCTTTAAAGGTATTATTCATGAAAATAAAAATTTAGCTCCCACTCAAAAATTTTACTACCTTTTGTCATTTTTAAAGGGAGAAGCATTACAATGCATCCAGTCACTACAGGTAAGTGATAGTAATTATTCTGTAGCTTGGAAGCTTGTGTGTGAACGCTATCAAAATTCTAGACTTATCATAAACAGCCACTTAAAGGCAATTTTTGAAATACTCCCTTTAACTAGAGTGTCCAAAGAGGACTTACAGAAATTATTAAATGATTTACAAAAAAATATTCGTGCTCTCGAAAATTTAAACGAGCCTGTTAAGACATGGGATTCAATAATTATTTTCCTTATATCTTCGAAACTTGATAATAGGACACGAAGAGAATGGGAATTGTCTCTTAGTGATAACACATCTATGCCAAGTTATAACGATTTTATTAACTTTTTGTCAGGACGTTGTCAGGCGTTGGAAATGCTTGATTTTAAGTCGAAGTCAACTAGTGACAAGGTTCCGATCAATAAAAAACCTAAAGATAAAATATATTCACATTTATCTCAACAAAATTGTAAGGTTTGCAGTTTTTGTAAGGGATCTCACTTAATATATTATTGTCAAAACCTTTTGAAGCTTTCTATAAAAGATCGTATAAATGAAATAAGAAAATTACGCCTTTGCACACAATGTTTGCGAGCAGGTCACTCTAACAAAGATTGTAAAGGTGAAGACTGTAGCAAATGTAATAAGAACCATAATACTATTCTGCATTTAGAGTCGACTGAAGTAAAAAACTCGTTGCCCGCAGTTGAAATTACGGATTTCGAAAATTCCCAATCTTTTCAAGATAATTTAATTCAACCCTCAAAGAATAATATTCTTACCGACTCTCAAGATAATTTCTCACGTGATTCAGTAACTACTCTGACTAATCAGAATTTAAATTCTTATATTCTACTTTCCACAGTTAATATTTATATTAAAGACGTAAATGGAAAACCAATTAAATGCAGAGCGCTGTTAGATTCTGGCAGCCAGTCCAACTATATGACATATGATTTATTAACAAAGTTAGGACTTGAAAAAATTAATGTAAATGTGTCTACTAGTGGTATTAGTAAAAATCTTGTTCATATAAAACACTCCGCAAAGGCTAAAATATTTTCCACCTTTAATAATTTTCAAGCTGAACTTAATTTTTTGATTTTAAATAAGATTACAGAAAACCTTCCTAATATGTCTTTTAAAAATGATCTTGTCAACATTCCTACAAATTTACAGTTGGCGGATCCTGACTATAACATTTCTAAACCCATTGAATTGCTCTTAGGAGCCAGTGTTTTTTGGACCTTATTATGTGTAGGACAAATAAAATTGGGCAAGGATATGCCAATTCTCCAAAAAACACACCTTGGTTGGATAATTTCAGGTCCATTAACCTTATTTAATATCAATAATACTGTTTGTAATTTAAATACAAATCACTTAAACATTCAACAACAACTTGAAAAATTTTGGAAGGTTGAAGAATGTCTGCCCGCTTCCAAGTTTTCTTCAGAAGAATTGGAATGCGAAGAGCATTTTACCAAAACTACTACTCGTAGTAGTGACGGAAAATTTATTGTAAGTTTACCAACTAAAGATAATCTTCAAAAACTCGGTGATTCTAAAGAATGCGCCCTGAAACGATTACAAAGCATTGAGAAACGTTTATTAAAAGATAAAAACCTTAAAAATCAGTACTATGACTTCATGAAAGAATACATTGATTTAGGACATATGTCTCTAATCGATAATAATGAAATAAAGTCCGATAAAACTCACTATTATTTGCCGCATCATTGTGTAGTTAAGACCTCTAGTTTGACTACAAAGTGTCGCGTAGTCTTTGACGCTTCTGCGAAGACATCAACGGGGTTGTCCCTCAATGATGTGTTAAAGGTCGGTCCTGTAATTCAAGATGAACTTTTTTCGATTGTTGTTAGGTTTCGCTGTCATAACTATGTGATTACCGGTGATGTAGAAAAAATGTACCGGATGATATATATTAACGAAACTGAGCGCGATTTACAGCGTATTGTTTGGAGATTTCATCCTAATGACGAGATAAAACATTATAGGCTAAACACCGTCACATACGGTACTGCACCCGCTTCTTTTTTAGCAGTCCGATCATTACATCAGGTAGCCCTTGATAATATAGAAAAATATCCGGAAGAATGTTACGTTATCTTAAAAGATTTCTACGTGGATGACCTTATTAGCGGAGCATCTACTGTTGAAGAAGCTAAAAAGCTTAAAAATAACATTTCAAACTTATTGTCTAGTGCCGGTTTCCAGTTACGCAAATGGGCATCAAATAATAAAGATATTTTAGAATTCTCAAATAAATCTGATCTTCCTCAATATTTCATTACAGATGATAAGAATATAAAAACGTTGGGCCTAATTTGGGACCCTAATAAAGATGCTTTAACTTACTCTGTCAATCTTGATGAAAGTCCACATAAACGAGTTACTAAACGGTTTATTTTATCCGTGATTTCACAAATCTTTGACCCCCTCGGGTTAATAGGGCCCATAAGTATGCGCGCCAAGCTAATTCTTCAACAACTATGGAAGGAAAAAATAGACTGGGATCAAACAGTTCCTATGAACTTGTTCACCGCATTTGTTCAGTTTTATAAACAAATTTTAGATATCAATAAAATTTCTATCCCGAGACATGTATGCCTTAAAGATTCAGTTGAAATAACTGTACACGGCTTTTGTGACGCTTCGATTTCCGCTTACGGAGCTTGTTTGTACTTAGTTTCAAAAAACTCAAAAAATGTTTATTATTCCCAACTACTTTGTGCCAAATCAAGGGTGGCTCCTTTAAAAAGTTTATCACTTCCACGACTTGAGTTGTGTGGCGCTCTTTTGCTGGCCATCTTATTAAAAAAGATTTTAGACTCCCTAAAGGTGGACATTGCAGCAACTTATTGTTGGACAGATTCAACAATCGTTCTGTCATGGCTTTCTATGGAGCCCAGTAACTTAAAAACATTCGTGTCAAATCGTGTTTCTAATATTCAAACAATAACTGGTGTTTCTCAGTGGAAGCATGTTCGTTCGCAGGAAAATCCTGCCGATATTATTTCCCGTGGAATGAGCCCCAGTGAATTAATGGTCTCTGATTTATGGTGGTTTGGTCCACATTGGCTAAAGGAAGACTCTTCTAAATGGCCAATTCAAGGTACGATTTATAATAACGATGTCCCCGAAAGACGTCCAGATAAAGTCTTAAACTTTTATTCAACCAATGATGACTTTAAACTATTAGAACGTTTTTCTTCATATTTGAAATTGTTACATGTCACCGCATATTGTTTAAGATTTTATCATAACACAAAAAATAAGAATTCTCGATTAACAGGTCCTCTCTCAGCATTTGAGATAGATAATGCTTTAAATACTTTAGTTTTTGTAGCGCAAAGGCAAGATTTTTTTAAAGAAATACAAGCTCTTAAAAATTCAAAGGCTTTACCTAATAAAACTAGAATTTTAAATTTAGACCCTTTCTTAGAAAACGGTTTACTGAGAGTAGGAGGCAGGTTAAGGAACTCAAATTTGCCCGATCAACAAAAACATCCCTTATTATTGTCTGATAAAAATCCTTTAACCAAGCTTTTAATAAAGTATCAACATGAAAAAATGTTACATGCTGGTTCTCAGTCTGTTTTATATAGCTTGAGAGAACAGATTTGGCCTTTAAATGGCAGGACTTTGGTGAGAGGAATAATAAGAAAATGTCTTACTTGTTTTAAGGCAAACCCGATTAGCGTTATCCCAAAAATGGGTGACCTTCCGTCATCACGGGTGTCATATTCACCGCCTTTTCGCAAAGTAGGTTTGGATTTTGCTGGACCGTTCATGGTAAAAGACGGCAAGACCCGTAACAGAACCTTTGTAAAGGCTTATCTATGTGCCTTTATATGCTTTTCTACCAAGGCTGTTCACTTCGAGCTTGTGGGAGATCTTTCCTCTCATGCTTTTTTAGACGCATTAAAGCGTTTTGTAGCTCGAAGGGGACTACCAAGTGACATTTTTTCCGATAACGCCACTAACTTTGTTGGCGCCGCTAACGATCTTCATGAAATTTATCAAAAAATTCATGATTTTAAAATAACCGATTTTGGGATTAAATCGTTTTTTACCGATAATAAAATTCAATGGCATTTTATCCCACCGCGCTCTCCGCATTTTGGCGGCCTTTGGGAGGCTTGTATAAAATCGTGTAAATATCATCTTAAGAGAATTGTCGGAGATGCTCATTTAACCTTTGAGCAGTTATATACGGTGTTGGTTCAGATTGAATCCATTCTGAATTCCCGTCCTTTGACTCCTTTGTCTCAAAATCCAAATGATCTTCATCCCTTGACGCCCTCTCACTTCCTTATCGGACGAATGGCAACCAGCTTACCACAACGAAATGTTGAAGACGTTCCGCCAAACAGACTTGTCCAGTATGAGAGATTGCAGCAGTTAGTGCAACATTTTTGGAAGAGGTGGCATCATGAATATTTGAACAACCTTCAATCACGATCCAAGTGGAAGTCCTCACCTTGTGTCCTTAAACCAGGGATGATGGTTTTAATAAAGGAGGATAGCATACCACTACTTGAATGGCCGATTGGTCGAATAACTGAAGTTTTTCCCGGACGAGACGATATAGTGCGGGTGGTGACCGTTAAAACTGCAAAGGGAACTTTCAAACGTGCTTTTAGCAAAGTGTGTCCTTTGCCGTTTGATTAAAAGACAATCCCAACTTATTGAAAATTGCCCTAGGAATTTTCAAGGGGGGCGGTATGTTTGGACATTAGTGCTTTACCTCCCTGTTTGGACATTAGTGCTTTACCTCCCTATTCGATATTTATGTGAAAGGACTTATTGACAACATTGTAGCAGAAAGGAGCAGCGTCCCGTCTGGTTTCCAAAAAAAACAAAAAACAAAACAGTAAACAACAGTAGTCGTCGTCAAGAGACGAAATCAAGAAGATGCTCTCTCAGCACTATTATTAAAATACAGTCCACTATTATAATTATTCAAAAATTTAATTAGAAAGTACAAGTTACAAATAAAAAAGTAAAGAGATAATAACTGGAGTTTTCTAGGCCCAACAGTATCTAAAGTTCGAGTCTCCATTATCAAAAATGAATAAATACATAATATGTGAAAAGTGTGGCGCATCTTTTAGTAGTCCTTGCAATATGTCGCGACATCAAAAAGAATCTTGTTAGGCTAGATTCGATAATAACGTAGAAGTTAAGCGGCCAAGAGTTGATTATGCAGCATCAACATCTGCCATGCAAACTTGTCTTGTGTGTGATGTAAATGTTTCCAAAATCAGATGTTAGCAGTAGATGGGATTCACAGATTGTAAATCAGGATATACTGGATATACAAGGATATATATCCCAATCCCACCACTCTTCACCATTCCAAAACCCCCCACTCCCTACCAAAATCCACTCTTAACACGACTCTATATAAACTCCTTAACGTTATATTAAAACAAAATTCACAACAATGTCTTTGCCAGTACCTGTGGATCTCTCCTGGAACGCAGATCCCTGTGAAACTTACGATCCGCAAGAATACATAGAAAACAATTTAATTTTAAGCAAACCTCCACCTAATCTCTCCAAGAGTGCTAAAAAGAAATTTCGAGAAGCCGAGCGTAGAAGATTTCAAAAATTGGAAGCAGACTTAAATCAGAAAAAATGACATGTGCAGCCGTCAATTTATTAATGGATCTTATGAATGACAAACGACAACTTATTGAATTGAGCTTTGAAGAACTGAAACTAATACCTTTGGAGTACCTTATTAGATATGCAAACCCTTTAGAATTACTTGAAATTTGGTCAAATTTACCTGAAACATATAAGATCAGCTTCAATTTACAAATTAATTTACCATGCTTCCTACATTATAATCGGCCAGACTGGAAAACCCATGTGGATGGACCACCGGCGTCCCAAAGGCAGTGTTATTTTTGTAATTTCAGTACTCAGCCTGTAAATATTTAATCTATAATAAAAAATATTTAGTTAAATAGATCCTGTATTGTTTATATCTAGGTATAGCAACATCAGGAAATACAAGAATCCCCAAAAATGGCATTCATGAAAAAACGTCACATTTGTAAAAAATCATCAAGCTCAATAATAAAATAGCACAGAGCCTCGTGCAACCGTTCACGATCTCTCTTACTTTTCTCTCTTAACACAAACGTTTAATTTTTCACTCTCTATATTCCTTTAACACCTATATCCTCTATATACCTTATACCTCTTTAATTACTTGGGGGAAAAATCAAAATACTTTTTATTTATTTTACTACCTATTTTCACTAGCGGCTTTCAAAAAAAAAATAACTATATGCGTTGTTCCTACTACTCTTCAAAATTATATGGTTCGTGGTACGGGGCCAATCTATATACATGGACTGTTTCCTGTTTAGCTCTTGCTCCTTCACCTCTCTGGATAATGTAATTTACTGGCGATGCTTTTCTTACTATTACAAATGGTCCGTGATACTTGCACTGCAACTTGTCACTTTTTCCTTTCTTTCTAATGTAAACTCTAAGTTTGACTTTGTCTCCTTTTTCATATGTCACCTTTTTGTGGTTACTGTCATATCGGGTTTTGTCCTTTTTCTGTTTCCTAGTAATATTTCTTTTTGCTTCCTGTCTATGTTTCTCTATATTCGGGTTCGGAATAAGCATTGTGGCTGATTTTAAAAACATGGCGTCCGGTATAAGCTGTGGGTTTCTTCCAAAAACTAAATAAAATGGCGAAAACTGCGTTGTGTCCTGTTTACTTGAATTATAGGCAAATGTTACCATTGGCAGGTATTTATCCCAGTCATCCTGTGACGTAGACACATACAGGCTGAGCATATCTGCTACGGTTTTGTTAAATCGCTCAGTTAGCCCATTAGTCTGCGGGTGGTATGACGTAGTGTATACATTTTCTGCGCCCATGTTCTGCACCATTTTTGTTACCAATTCTGACCTAAAAACTTGACCTCTGTCGCTCAATATTTTTTTTGGTACTCCATGTATGCTTATTACTTGGTCCACCAGAAACGCTGCTATTTCTTCTGCTTTTGCACTTGGTATTGCTTTGGTTATTGCATAACGGGTCACATAATCTGTACAAACAACTATATTATTATTTTGACTTTTTGTTTTTGTTAGGGGTCCTAAAATATCTATGCCTATCATTTCGAAAGGCTGCAAATCATCAATCTTTATTGGTTGCAGATCACCTGCTGGTTTTTCATTGTTTGGGCCCTTTCTCGTCTGACAATCAGGACATCCCCTAATAGATTTCTTAACGTCAAGATGCATTTTATCCCAATAATAGCGTGTGTTTATTATGTCGTAAGTTCTTGCATATCCTAGGTGTCCTGACAATGGCTCACAATGCAGCTGTTGCATCAGTTGTGCTTTCAGTCCTTGAGGGATTACCAACTTGTCCTCCTGGTTTGGGACAGCCGACTTTTTATATAGCACACCATCTTTCACTGTAAAATTTTTTGCACGACGTTGCAAATGTGAATTGCCATAATTCGGATCCTGGACAGCCTGTAGTAAGTCTGACACGACAGTATCTTCTTCCTGGAACTCTGTGATGTCCACTAAGGGTAGCAAAAATGTGGGAATTTCATTGGCATCATACTCGTCCTTTAGTGTTGCCTGTACACAGGGTTGTCTGGAAAGACAGTCTCCGTCTTGATTGCATTTCCCTGATTTGTGGATTATTTCGAAATCAAATTCTTGTAGTTTGCAGCTCCATCTAGCTAATCTCCCTGTGACATTTTTGAGACTTTTTAGATAACACAGTGGCTGGTGATCCGAAAAATTTTTTATATGTTCTCCCCAAATATAGCTTCTCAGATACGTTAGACTCCACACTATGGCTAGACCTTCTTTTTCTCCAACTCCATAATTTTTTTCGGCTTTTGTGAGCGTTCTAGACACATAGCAAATGGGATGCATTTCCTCGTTCATTTTTTGTAAGAGTACTGCTGCTATCCCTTGATCTGATGCGTCTACATGTAGCTCTTCTTCTGCGTTGGGAAGGTAGTGGGTTAACACTGGAGGCGATTCTAATTTTCTTTTTAATATCTGGAAAGCTTCTTCTTGAGCTGATGTCCACCAAAACGGTGTATCTTTCTTCAGCAAATCGTATAACGGCCTGGCAATGACACTAAATTTTTCAATAAATTTTCTATAGTAGTTGGCGAGCCCTAGAAAAGTGTTTTTTTATTTCTTGGAGTTGCAAAATGGTGTACTGCTTCAAGTTTTGAAGAATCTGGAAGAATACCTTGCTCACTAATGGTGTGGCCTAGTACTGTTAGTTCTTTATACGCAAACTGGCACTTAGCTGGTTTTAGTTTTAGACCAGTTGCTTTTAGTTTTGATAGTACTTTTCTTAGGTTCTCGTTATGTTCTTCCAAATTTTTTCCATAGACTAAGATACGTCATTGCTCCATTCCACTTCATGTCTCCCAAAATTGCGTCTGTCAACTGCTGAAAAGTGCTTGGTGCTATTGTAAGACCAAAACTTAGTCGGTTAAATTCGAACAAGCCATCGGTAGTGACGAATGCCGCTTTATGCCTGTCTTTCTCATCAATTTCTACTTGCCAGTACCCTGAAAACATGTCCAACGTAGTAAAATATCTAGCTTCTCCCAGGTAGGTCAAAATGTCGTCTATAACTGGCAGAGGATACACATTCTTTATTGTTTTTGCGTTTAATTTTTTATAGTTTACGCAGAACCTCATATCTCCATCTTTTTTGGGAACTAGGACTACTGGACTGGAATACGGACTTACAGATTTTCTTATTACCTCATTTTCCAACATTTCTTCTACTTGTTTATTAATAATTCTTCGCTCTGTGTGAGAAACTCTGTATGGTCTGGAAACCACTGGAACGTCATCGGTTGTCTCAATTCGGTGCTTCACCAAATCCGTTTTTCCTAGGTCGCTGATGCTCCAAGCAAAAGTATCTTCAAAATCTCGAACTAACTTATTTACACTTTGAAAGTCATTTTTACACAAGTCCCTATTTACATTATAACTTTTTACTAGATTATCGTTCGGTAAAGTCACTAAAGATTCGCTTATATTTTTTATAGAGTCACTATCTGCTTTAAACGCGATGCATGTGCCTGCAAAAAGTTTTTTTGTTTTTCTACCGTAGTTTTTTATTTCGGCGTACCACGTCAAATTATCACTAAAAATTTGATTAATTTGGAGTCCATTTTTTATTAAAAAATCATAGTTCGGCTTAAAGTTTATTTTATTTTCACCAGTTTTTTTAAAGTTCACTTCGCATTTAATAATGTCTTTCGCAATTACCGCGTCACTACGCAACGTAATTTTCGCATTGTCCGTTCTGCAGTTTTCAATTTCTACAGGTAGCTCATCCCAAAAACAACAATTTACGTTACTGATTTGACTATTTACAATTTCTTTGTGACTACTATTATCTCCTAAATTCATTGCCAAGGTAACTACTTCATTTTCATCCGTTTTCAGACTAATTTCATTCGCTTTTAAATTTATCGTAGCTTCGTGGGCCTTCAGAAATTCTAATCCTAATAAAACGGGTTGGGGTAGATTTTCTATAACTAATGCTTCCAAGGAAAAGGTACAACCAATAAAACAAACATTTATTTCTGCGTAACCAATAATTTTTACCAGCGAACTATTCGCTACTTTAATAAAAGTTATGCCTGTGCCGGGCTTTATTTCATTTTTATTTACATATTTACTATCTACAATATTTTTAACTGACGCAGTGTCTATTATAACCTTAATATTTACATTATTTAAACTTCCTTTTACGGAGAGAACATCTGTTGCTGCTTCCTGCTGATTCTTGTTCTGATTCTCTTTCTCTTTCTGTTTCTGCACAGTGCTTATGTGTGTTAACACTGTCCGTTGGAGTTTTCCGACTGCTGTTGCCAACTTTGGTATCTACTAGTTTGCTGCTCTGAACGGCGGCCATTTTGTTCTCGACTAGGTTGATTTGGCGTCCATATTGGTCTTTGGTTTTCCAAATTTCGTTGACCCCTGTAGTTTTGGTTATTTCTGTTCTGCGGGTTGCTGAAACAAACTCTTGCCTTGTGACCTGGTTTTCCACACTGAAAACATACTGGCCGACTGTTGGTAGTACGTGGTTGCCAGTTTTTAAAATTTCGGTTTTCTCTTCTGTCCTGATTTTTATTTAGCATCGCTCTTCCAATTTCTTCTCTCACAACTTGTGTAATTTCCTCCATTAAATTCGATCCTGTATTTTCTGGCTGAACCTGCTGACTCGTGCCTGTTACTTTTTCTGACATTGACAGCTGTGCGAAAATCTCCGAAGCATGGCTTATTTCCTTTTCAGCGTCGTTTATGGTTTTAACGAGCTCTTGTACTTCTGCAAAATTTTTTGGCTGCCTAAGCTTGATTTGGTAGGCGTATGTGGGTAGTAGACCTTGTTCAAAATGTTCCCTTCTAATTTCGTCCTTCATTTTTGGATCTACTTTGTCGCATAAGTACGCCATTTCCCGGAGATAATTCATTACGTTTTCACCTGGCTGCTGTCTTCTATAACGTAATTTTAGTTTTGTTTCGTTTACATACGTGCTAAACGAAAATTCTTTTTTCAGGTCTTCTACTGTCGCTTTCCAATCGGAACCTGGGTTTCGTATTGCATAAATTTGCAACCAAGTTTGCGCTTGTCCCAATAAATACGATGAAAAATAACATAGCTTAAGGTTGTCATCCCAGTTATTTATCAAAGCTTTTCTTTCATAGTCTTCCAAAAATACACTTAAATTATCGCAATCCGGATTATACGAACGCGGCGCTACAAATTGAGGAACTGCCGGTGTTCTGGCTGGATTTATTAGATTTCCTAACGTGCAATTTAAGGTGTTCGGCATTTTTGAAAAAATATTTTTATCAGATTTTGGGGTTATCTCGTCGTTACTTGGCAATAAAGTTAGTGAATTGTTTGAAAAATTTTGAGAACTGGAGCTATTACTACGGCTATTTTCCGCTGAAATTGACGACTGTGTGCTTTCCGGCCAGTTATTAAATATTAATGACCTTCTAACACTGTCTTTACTTTTAGGGGTTGATGACGTTTCAACAACTTTGTCGTTTTCTTTAGTACCGCTTATTTCCTTGTTTTCCGCCTTATTTTTATTTTCTGTTACTTTATTTCCTGCCTTCTTAGAATGACTTCTTAACACCATTAATTTTTCCATGTAGTAAGAAAAGTGCAAAGTTTAAAAAATAACGCATCCTTAAATATTAAAACCGCGATCACAAATTTATTTTTAAGTCTTTTTCCAAACTAGTAAAAAAAATACGTAGCAATTTTCATACTGTATAACTGACATAATTTTAATTTTGCTTATTTTTAGAATTCAAACCCAAAAAAGCAGAAGATATTTGTTAAATAAAAACAACTCAATAAAGTTAAAAACAAATTTTAAACAAGTTTTCTACCGGCATTAGTTACTAAAAAAAACCCAATAATTAAAAAAAATTCAATACGTATTTTACAGAAACCGTGAAATTAAAAATCATTTGAAAATAAACTAAGTTTTTCCAACGAAAACGAACCTAAATGTAACATAAGCCAATAAAATATTTGTTTAAAAACGCTCTAAATAAAAATTTCAAATATAAAATAATATCGTTAAAAGCATGAAAGATTGTTGACTTCACACGGAATGTACGTAAAAAAAACATTTGGTCAATCCGCAAAAATAAAAAACGATAACCTTGATCATGACCTTTTTAAGAATTTTTACCAGCAAATATCATTTTAATAATTTTATATCTATTTCAAAAATATATTTTTCCCTGTAAAACAAAATATAAAATCGATACCTATAAGTAGTTTGCGAATTTTGCAAAAATTAATAACGAAACCAAAAAGGCAATTATTCAGAAAACACGGCCGTCCCGGCCGAAACACGGCGACCTCCACCAAAATTGTCACGGGATCTAAACTAAAGTAATAAAACCCTGGCTTCATTATTAATTATGCAGCTATATTTATTAATTTAAAAAGAAATAATTTATATTTTACACATTTCTAAAATAACCCAAGATTGAGTCCTACCTGTATACTGTCTAAAAGCGCTTGGCCGGAGGAAAATGGCTCAGGACGTCGTAGACTCGCTTGCGTCGAGGTAATGACTGACGTCCTACCGCTGTTCACTGCCTCGAGGTCGACCACTTCCAGCCCTACCGCCGGGCTGACGTATCGACATGCGTCGAACGGTGCGTAGGAAGGGGTGGCCCGGGAACAAGTGAAAAGCAATTTTGGTGACAATATATTCTGTTTTATTTTCTTACCCGGTATGCGAAAACACGAAGCTAATTTTTATAGTGTATCTCAGTTCCCACATTCTGTTGTTCAACGAACGCCTCTCACCTTGGCAATGCAAAGACGATGACTTTAATTTTTATGTTGCATCCCAGTTCGTTCCCACATTCGCTTCTATTTTTTTATTTTAACCCATCCTGTATAATTTAAACCGTCTTTATCATAGCAGAATCTCATTAAAATAAATGGGCAATTTAAACGTACTACCTTAGCTCTGCAATTGACTAAGATCGAAACAACATACTGGAATATAATTACTTCGAAGTCTTCGAACATCGACCGGTCATTCGCAGGTACTTGTTTTAAAAAATCTACTTTCCACAGAGACGAACTAGGGAAAATAGTTCTTACTGAATAATAAAGTAATAACTTAGTATGTAGATAATTTTAATCAATTAGTAAAATTGTTTTTTATATTTAAATCAATTATTAAAATTGTTTTTGTACAATGTTGCCAATGCCATTAAAGATATTATGCACCCATGCATTGATATTTTAAATTCGCAAATACTCCCCTGTCCTAGCTTCATTTTTACAATCTTAGTTCACTGCCCGGTCAATGTCTAGTTGGATTCATTTTTACAAAATCTAGGCGCCTTCGCCGGGCAACCGAATGCATTTTTACAATCCTAGATGCTAGTTAATTATTCGCTCATGTTAGGCCGACGGGATACATTTTTACAATCCGAGATGCTAGATAATTATGCAGTGAACAAGTATATTTTTTCGACTTTGGTTTAATATAAATGGAACCAAGGGCTAGGCTGAGACCATTCGCAATCTCTAGCTTGTATAGAGACGTACATATATTTATATATATTTACAAGTTTTAAAAAAAATGTCGGGCAAACCATCAATTAAAATTCTACAAAATATATTAATCAAACAAGAAGATATCAAGTTTGAATGTGATGTGCCGAATCCACTAATGGATTTTTTTTTTGATAAACCAACTTCTCCACAAGAATTCCAAACACCGCCATCTTCACCAACAGAGACCTATTTAGCTGCGAAAAACATTGAAGAATACCTCCATGGAAACCTTCCTGAGTGGGAAATTCAACTCCAACCTTTCAATCCAAAAGAAATAATCCCAGCTGAAAACCTACAAGAAAATTTCCACGAAGGAATCCCAGCTGAAAACCTACAAGAAAATTTCCACGAAGAAATCCCAGCTGAAAACCTACAAGAAAATTTCCACGAAGAAATCCCAGCTGAAAACCTACAATATTAATAATGAACAAAATTTAATTCAACAGATTGCTAAGAGGAAAAAATTATTTTAAATGTTTTGAAATCTTGTAAATATATATAAATATACCTACGTCTCTATAATATAACCTAGAGATTACGAAACACTCTATATTGTTTTATTTACTTAGGCTAGTACAACCCCAATTATTTGCAAAGAGCTTAGAATAATTTGTAGGGAAATAATAGAATTAGTACTTAAATCCAGGCTTGTCTACTTTATCTAAAGTAAAAAACTGGCAGCCATATTCTCCAACGCTAGTCCGGTCTAATTTGACAAGCAAAAGTTTTAAACTGACAAGTGTAAGAATAAGACAACTAAGTTTTATACTCTTAATGTATTTCTGAGCTTTTTCGCAAATTTATATAGAACAGGACAATTTTAGTACGTACAATAATAAAACTAAATTCACTCTAGCAACTCATTCCAAGACGAAAATCATTTGGAAACCAAGAAAATCGTTGAAATATCACAATAATTCATAAGTTTTTAATGACGACTTATTAACAATAACAAAACATAGCTGATCAACTATAAGATCTTAATTTAAGCCAGTACTAAATTACCTTCTTAGTGAATCTGAGCGTAAAAATCTTTAAAATTAAATTAAAACAGGCTTACCATCGAATTTTGTTGCCATTGCACTTTACACAGTTTACAAAACAATATCTAAAACTACTTACCACATAAATCACATCGAAAAGAAACTTATTTAGTACTCGTAAATAAATAAATAATAATCACTTAAATCGCATAACAAATAAACTATGTAGGTTAGTAAATACCTACATACAACGTACACGCGTTTCACTTTCGAACTTGCTTTATTCTTTGTTTCGTTGGTCGTATAACGGTACCGGCCGAGGTACCGGTGGACTTGTCGTACAAGAGCACCGACCATCGAGGTCAACTGGTTGAAGCCAAGAAAAAGCAGATGCTGCTAAGTTTATATTTAAAATTTCCTAAGTTTTGTGTCCATAAAGATTCACGACGAATTTAGATTTTTTTGCACAAAAATATTCACTTCAGTGTCCGTCCGTCTGTCACAGGCGATTTTGATTTATTTTTTATGTGTTATTTTTGAAAATTCCTTAAAATATACTATATCACCCATATCACCAGAAGGATTACTCAGAAAAATCAGAAAAAATTGACGAACATTAAGAATTAGGTGTATATTGAAGGAAAATTATAACCATTGAAAAATTCTAGCGCAATCATCTATCACCTGCCATACGTCATCTGTCACCTGTCATACATCATCTGTCAACTGTCATCTGTCACCTGTCATCTGTCACCTGTCATACGTCATCTGTCAACTGTCATATGTCAACTGTCATCTGTCAACTGTCATATGTCAACTATCATACGTCATCTGTCACATTTTACTTGAGATGGCATCAACTACTTGGGGGACACTATCTATTTGGGGCCTAACTGCATCGAAATTGGAATGGAATTGGAATTACCAGCGCGTTAGCCGATCTCACCATCGACTTCTCATAAAATATTTAGCTCGTAACATATAGGCTTGCGACAGCTAGGCAAGCAAGTTGGTGTTTTTAGCGAAGTCACCATGAGAACGATATGTAATAAAGGTATTGAAGGAAGAAAACGCTGAGTAGTAGGAAAATTATTTATTTAACCACAAGATATATCGATATTTAACAACTTTATAGACAAAATTAGTTAATAATATTTAAACAGGTTACTGCTACGAATACAAGTAAACTAGAAATACTGTTCATAGTTTCGGAGAAGAAAGTTTTTTTGTTGATTTGAACTGGTTTAAGCTACAAGAATGAGTATATGTACATTGCAACAATTTGACAACTACAGTTCCGATTAAAATATGAAAGCTGTAACATTTAACGAAAATATGAATAAAATCCATGTATTGTTTGCATGGAATTTTGCATATAGAGAATCTCGCAAAAGTGATTACGAACAGTATGTATTGGATCGCTACCGCTTTCAAAATAGACTTCAATATGCTGAGAAGCTCCTAAGGGATGTTTTGGATGAAAATTTTAGGAACAAAATATACAATGAACGTTTTAAATAATTTTTGAGTACGACCAATTCAACGTCATATCCTCCCACCTCCTCCTTGACTTGCAGTACTAAGTGGGGAATATTTTCCCACCCATGCGAGTTTGACTTGCAGTACTAAGTGGGGGAATATCCATAAATTTATACGCACACATTTTCTAAGCATTATTTGCTAGAAATAATACATAAATATGATTCAAAAACGAAAGCTGGTTGGTTGCAGAAAATCGGTGAAAAAACTTAAACAAGAAGACAGAAGCAGATGCCCTGTTTGTTTATATTCCATGAGAAGAGAAGAAATTTGCACACCCAATTCGTGCACACACAAATTTTGTATAAAGTGCTTAACAGAGTGGTCGAAAACCAACGCACATTGTCCTCTTTGCAGAAGATTCTATTTCTCAATTGTTTTAAAAGAGACTAAGGAAAAGATTCTTGTGAAGAAAAATGACAGTACTGATCAAGCTCTAGTGATATTGTTGTACATAAGTGACATGATGAGAAGTAAATAAAACCATGTTGTTAAATATAAAGTTTTTTATTTTACTATATTACATCTTTTTTTAATATCCAAGAATTGTGTGATTTGTCCATTCCCAGCCATGTGACATAAACTTTATTTCCTTTTCTTCTTAGCACCTTTCCCACGAGATACACGTTTGAATGTTTGACTTTCTGCAACTCCGGTTCATAAAAACTACCTAAAATTAGTTCATTTTTGTCATCTGTCAGCAAATATGTTCTTGGGTTGGTTAATTTAATTTCTTTAATTTGAAAATTTTCATTTGACCAGTTTGGTGTATATCCCTTTTGAAAAGCCTCCCTGTATTTACTAACTCTAACATAATCCCCTTGTTTAAATTTTGATTTTCTGGGGTCAAGTGTTTTTATATTATTATAAGTTGATTTTAGAACATCTTTTTCATTTTCTTCATTTATATCTATAGGTTTTAATCCTGTTGTTCTGTGTTTAGTTGTATTATACTTAAAAACAATATTATTTAAGATATCTAACCATTTATAATTGCCTTGCAAGCTAAACTGTTTCCACATGAGAGTTTTTAAAGTTCTGTTGACCCTTTCAACAATACTTGCTTTCACTGTGGAAAATGTACTGTAGTGATTAATGTTATATTTCTCCATTAATTTATTAAAGTTTTTGTTGAAAAATTCTCTTCCTTGATCTGTATGTATGTTAGTTGGAGGAGTTTTCGCAAGCTTTAAAATTTTTTCCATAGCTAAAGTTACTTCCTCTGCAGTTTTTCTTTTAACAGGTTGAACCCAAACATATTTGGAAAATGTGTTTATAACAACTAAAATATATCTATATCCTTTATTTAGTTTTGCATGAGGTATCATTTCCACCAAATCTGCTTGCCATAAGTCGTTTAAATTTTTAATAATAACCCGTCGTCGTCTAAAAATTTTTCTAGCAGGTTTATGTAACTCGTTGACTAGATCTTCCTTGATGTTAGGTTGTGCAGACATGATAATGAAATGTTTAGTTTCTTACTTCTACAGGACATTTTATTAACAATTCGCCATAAAAATCTTCTAAATGACTACCGTCAGGACGATGAAAAGAAAGAACATCTCCTTTCTTTAACCGAATACCTACAGGATCAGTGATCTTTTTTCCATTAATTTTTAAAAAAACATATTTTTTGGGGTATTCTCCAGAAATTATAGTAGCAGATTCCATAGGAAAAGCATATGTAATTCGTTTGTCTTGTAATAAATGGTAAACTCTATCGGACAGAGAGTAAATACCCATGAATGGAAGGACCAAATTATAATATAGTTTAACTGCACTAAGATCAACAAGTTTTATAAGGTTATGTTCTTCAGATGAAAATTTATTATCCTTGCCAAAGATGTGGGAACCAAACTTGTCAATAGACATGGTTGTTGCCAGCGGTAGAATAAGGAATAAACATGTGAGAATTAGTATTTATATAATTATTTTTGCTTCTCGTAGTTCTTCTATAATCGATATTATTTCATTTTGATGACCAGTATGTCCAGCCATTTGTGATGCTGTCAATAATTTTAATCTATCAATTATCTCATTCATATCGTCATAATATACGTAATCTAATTTCTTTTTTGATAAATTTAACATAGCTCCCCCCTTTCCACTTTTTGTAGACAGATTTCTTGTAGAACGTGGTCTTTGTGGAGGTAACAAACGTGAAGCATTTGGTAGTATTGCACGATAACCTGTCTCTGTTGTGCTTCCATGCTTTAATATACCCTTTTGTAATAAGTAAGGTTTAATTATTGTCAGTATTTAATGTCGGTTGAACCTTGAATTTGACTATCAGGATCAAAATTTCGTCTATATGCATTTGTCCTTTTCAAAACATCCATATAATTTTCCATATCATTTGATGTATAACCAGCAGGTTCTTTTTTAAAAAGAAGCTCATACAATCCAGGTGTTCCCTCATACCTAACTCCTTCAACTTTAAAATCTTTTCCTATGAAATCCACCACAGAATTAGCAATCTTATATTTGTCTGCATCAACATCATGACTAAAACCATATTTGTTATCAAATTTGCCTTCCGTGACTTTTATTAGCCCATCCACGAAAGGTCTTAGAAGTGAATGATATGCTTCCAAGTATTCTTCCTACGCAGGTGTTCTTGTTAATTCTAAAACATCTTGTCGCAACTCACCTATAGTTGGTTCAATTGTTGTCTCAGGGCTTGATTCTCCTGACTGTTGCGAATCTTCAACAAATACTTCTTCATCTCCTAAAAATGAGGGCATGTGCGTTGAAAGATATTTACTATATGCATTTGATTTCCTTTGATTGACCTCTGGCGTAGGAAATTGAAATTTTGGGGTTGAAACTAATTGTGGTGAATATACTTCTTTTTTAATGAACGGTTCTGTTTTAATTGTCTGAATTAACTCATGCAAAGGTTGAGTTATTGGTTTAAATTCTTTTTCCATACGAATTTCTTTATCAGATAAATCTGATTTTAAAGCTTTATACTTTTATCTAACAGCTTTTCTAGTTTTTACCAACTCTTTCGCTGTTTTTTCGTCCATCTTTACAAAAGGTAGGTTGTATACTAGAAAATTATCGTTTTGTCAGAGAGTTATATAGTGGAAATAAAATTATCAAATCCTTTTCTATAACGACCAACATTTAATTCAGAGTCTTTATCAATAACGACAAAGTCATATTTATGTTTCCAACACATTGAACACAAGTTTTTAAACTCTTGAAAGCTCATGTCACCATTTACATGATCATCATATATATGTTTCAAGTTTGTAGCATCCTGTTGAAAAATTACTAAGAGGTTGGCATTATCACGTATAAGTTGTTTAGGGATTGATGAATATGTTTGACACAAATAAAAACAATCTGTATTTTTATGACGTCCAAAACAAAAATAATCCCTCATAAGACTTTGATCAGTGCATACTATATCATCAAATATAATCAGTGAGTTTGGTTTTATTTCAGTGGGTGAAACAATATCCTCAGCGTTCGATGATTCAAAATAACCAATAAACTTAAGTGGAGCAAAAAGCCTTTTTAGATATTCATATTTTGATTGATATAAGGATTTTGAGTACACATGTATATTTTCAAATCTTAATCCATTAGCGTGTGTTATAAGAGAAATCATAACATTTGTCTTCCCACAACCCGATGGTCCTACTATTAAACATCTTTTACAGTTTCCACCAAATAATTGTCCATGTTTTCGATAATTATCATGATATAAATCAAAATTTTTTATCGGTAAAGAAAAATCTTGTTTTTTAATCTTCATTGTTTGACCATCACTATTTAAGTAAGGTTATTTGCGTTTTCAAATCATTTATATATATAATGATTAGACATAATAATGTCATTCACTGCGTGGAAGGACAGAGAAAAGGTAGTGGTTTATTAAATACTCTTATTAATAAATTACCAGTAGAGCTCCATATTCCTTCTTATAACTTTTGCGGACCTGGTACAAAGTTAAACAAAAGGCTTGCCCGAGGTGATAAGGGAATTAATTTATTAGACGAAGCTTGCAAAGAGCACGATATAGCATATTCGGAATATTCCGATTTACAAAACAGAAACGAGGCAGATAACGTATTAGCTAAAAAGGCATTTAATAGATTCAAAGCTTCAGATTCAAATCTAGGCGAAAAACTGTCATCCTTGGCTGTGGCCGGAATCATGAAAGCAAAAACAAAACTCGGTATGGGAATAAGAAAAACGAAGAGAAGTCATAAACGCAAGAAAGGAGGTCAAATATCCTTTAACCAAGTCGTAAGAAAAGCACGTAAAGAGCTAGCTGGGAAAAATTTGCTAATATAAGAAACGCTGCCGGCACTGCTTTGTCATCAATTAAAAAATTAAAAATAAAAGAATCTAAACAAAGAATTATTCCAATTCCAAAAACTGGTGGAATTTTACCTTAATACCTATTTTTGCTGGTTTATCTGCTCTAGGAGCCCTAAGCGGGGGCGCTGCTGGCATTGCCCTAGCAGTAAATTCTGCCAAAAATGCACAAAAGAAGTTAGAAGAACAAACAAGACACAACAAAGAAATGGAAAAAATATCAATTGGAAAAGGTCTTTATTTAAAACCATATAAGAAAGGGTGTGGTCTATATTTAAAACCATATTCAAAAAACTGTTAAATTTGCTACCTCGCCGACCTTTGACAAATATAGATTTATTAAAGTATGCGAAAATATTAAAGTTGCCACATTTTAGAGGTGTCTTTATGAGAAATAAGTTACCCAAGAAAATAAAAAAATATGAAAGAGGTATTATAAATTTAGATGACGATATGGGGGAAGGCACTCACTGGACAGCGTATGTAAAAAATAATAATAACATAATTTACTTTGATAGTTTTGGAAATTTACGACCACCAGATGAAGTTATAGCTTATTTCTATAGCGATGGTAGCAAAAACAATATTAAATATAATTATGATAAATATCAATCTTTTAATACCTCAACTTGTGGACAGTTATGCTTACAGTTTATTTATAATAATACGTAATTGTGTTTCCATTTTATTCTTATTACGACCATCATGTCGTTTACTATAGCTCTTTCCGCAAATTCAGCTATACTTCAAGCAGACTTTCATCCACCTATTTACTTAGATCCTAACACTTCCTACGTGGTCGGACTTACCAACTTTGAAACTTTTAATGCAATACCAAATATTGATAAAAGTAATAATAAAGTATATTTTGGAAAAAATAATGAATTTTTAACAATACCTACAGGAAGTTATGAAATGGATGATGTTAATAAATATTTACAGGCTGAATTCCAAAAAAGAAATATTTCATTTCACCTCTATGCAAATAACAACACATTAAAATCAACAATAAAGTCTACTACGGATATTATTTTTAAAGATGGTACAATAGGAAAGCTTTTGGGTTTTAATAATGGGATTATATTTGGTGATGGAGTTCCAAGAACATCGGAAAATCCAGCAGAGATTATAAAAGTTAATTCTTTATGCATAGACTGCAGTATCGCAGAAGGTTCCTATCTGAACAGAAAGCCAGTACACATTATTCATCAGTTTTTCCCTAATGTTAGCCCTGGATTTAAAATAATAGAAAGTCCCCAAAATATTATTTATTTTCCTGTTACAGTAAAAGTAATAGATAAAATAACAGTAAAGGTAATAGACCAAGATTTAAATCTTGTTGATTTTCGAAACGAGACTGTAACAATAAGGTTGCATATAAAAGAAGTATAACGGTTATCCTTTATAATAGAAAAACCTTCAATTTATCCGCAAAAATTAATAAAAACTATAAGAAGACTAAACATCGTAAACCAAAGATTAGTAGAAGGAGAAACACACAAGGGATAACATATGAAAATATAAGCTTTTTGAAATCTCTAGGCTTAAAAGTTTTAGTATAATGGATGTCCTTAACGTAACAGAAGGTCTTTTCATAGATAATTCAATTGTGGATTCCGAAGTTCATGGTTATGAACCATACCTACCTACTACTTTGGGAAATAACGATGAAATTATAATACCTGTTCATGAAGTAGACAAGTATACTCTTCCTTCCGAAAGCTTTCTTTACATAGAGGACAAACTAACAAAAGATAATAATGCTATCTCAAATACATTAAAATTGATAAACAATGGGATTGCGTTCCTTTTTAAAGAAATGCGTTATCAATTAAACGGTGTTACAATAGATTCAGTTAGAGATGTTGGGTTAACTTCGACAATAAAGGGATATTTGTCATATAATAAAAATGAATGCAATAAACTTAAAAACGCAGGTTGGTTTCCTATGGAATCTTCACAAGTTGTTGATGCAACAACAGGATTATTTAATGTTTGCATTCCACTTAAATTCTTAATGGGTTTTTTTGAAGACTACAAAAAAATTATTTTAAATGCCAAACAAGAACTTATTTTAGTACGCGATAATTCAGACAAAAATGCTACAATTAATACTGCAGACGAAAATCCAAAAATTGAGCTTACAAAGCTAACTTGGAATATACCTCACATTTCAGTAGCTATTCCTCAAGAATTGGCATTATCTAAAATAATTAATAAGAATACTGATATAATAATCGCTTTCCGGAGTTGGGAACTGATTGAATACCCGGAATTATTAAAAACTAATCGTCATAACTGGCCTGTCAAAACATCTACAAAAGTTAATACCCCACGTCATGTAGCAATTGCTTTTCAAAAAGACTTAAGGGATAAATCGGCAACTGATATGTCTCTATTTTCCAACGTTAAATTACGAAACATCAAAGTATTTTTAAACTCTGAGAGATATCCTTACAACGACCTATATTTAGACTTTGCTAAAAATAAATTTGCATCATTATACGAAATGTTTTCACAATTTCAAAAATCTTACTATGGATTAACACCTGAGCCAATTTTTTCTCCAAAGGAATTTAATACTTATGCTCCTATCGTATATATCGATTGTTCACATCAGAAAGAAACAATTGAATCCGGTCCTATTGTTATGAGATTTGAGTTTGAATTACATGATGATCTTATAGACAAAATATCTGCATATTGTCTTATTATGCATGACAAAGTATTTAGCTACAATCCATTAACCAAAAATGTTAGACAACTTTAAAGCGCATGTCTAATATTTTACATAAAATCAATGCTCTACTATTCTTTCCTACCATTATGGGTGAGGAACTGGAACTTCGAGTATCCTACTTTTTAGAAGAGCTGAAAAATTAAAACAACAACTACAAGAATATTCTGACAAGAAATCTATGATTAAACAATTTTCGCTTATTAAATTATGAGGTTATTATTGCCAAGATGACATCAAGTTCGGATAGTGGTTATTCCAGTGACGACGAGCAGGTAGTTGCACCAAATGCCCAACATAGGAGTGTACGCAGACTGCGTAGGTTGAGATATTGCATCGTGCAATCCTACGTAAAATGTTGGTCGTTCAGCTTGTGTATGCACTGCTATTGTCTTATTATGCATGAGAGAGTATTTAGCTACAGTCCATTAACCAAAAATGTTAGACAACTTTAAAGCGCATGTCTAATATTTTATATAAAGTCAATGCTCTACTATTCTTTCCTACCATTATGGGTGAAGAACTGGAACTTCGAGTATCCTACTTTTTAGAAGAGCTGAAAAAATTAAAACAACAACTACAAGAATATTCTGACAAGAAATCTATGATTAAACAATTCTCATTTTTGAAATTATGAGGTTATTAATTGTCGATGTGCAAGGATTTAATATAGAAAATAAGAAGTTTATTCCCAAAGAGTTGGCTGCCTATGATGGAAGCAAGACTTGTCACTATGTTTTTAAAGCACCATTTGATCTAAAATACCTGCCACCTGACTTATCCCATGGAATGAAGGATATACACCAATTCACAAGTTTTCTGTTATAATCAAGAATTTAACAGAGAAAGTAGATCATGTATATGTTAAAGGGAGAGAGAAATCAGAATACATTCGAAAATATTCATTAAAACCACTCATAGAACTTGATGAAAATCCAAATTTACAAGATCTTGTTGGAGAATGTTCAGACTTAAAGTAAGTTCAGAGCTTTAAATATTAATTTAGGAGGTGGGAGGAATAAAAAGAAAAATATATATTTATAAATTTTTATTTTCAATACAACTTTTTACAAATTCATTACATGCAAATATTTCTACATCCTCCACAACACAATCTGAGTAAAAGTTTAATAATTCTAAAACACAGCAAACATTTAAACTATTTTCCATAGGTGAAATAACATCATATACATTTTTTAACAAATCACCATTTTTCATAGAGATTCCACTAACTAAAATATTATAATATTTGGAAAATTCCTGGTTTTTTAAGATATCAAAACGATATTTGATTAAATTTGTCAAGTTCACTAATTCATTTATGGTGTCACCAGCTAAGAAAACTTCATTACCACCATCTTGTGTAATCTTAATTATTCTTGCATCCCCAATAAACACAAAGTGAATCTCATAACCATTTCCCTTCATGGGTTTCCACCCGGTGTTGTTGGAATAAATAAAGCTCAACATAATTCCTTGATTATTTAGGAAGGAAATCCATTGATCTTCATTAAAAATCACATTTTGATTGTATTTGTATCCACAGAGTTTAACAACAGGAATATATTTTCTCTCTAAGGAAAATCCAACGCTGACCCATTTGGATTTGGATTTGTTGATGTAGTAGATGGATTCATTGATGAGAGCTGCATTGCGCTTCTTACTAAACTCTTGTTGGTTTCCTGTTGGTTGATACATTTTCAGATGCTTGCTTGAAATAATGAGAGTAGAACTGTGGGTGACTGCTTAAATAGACAGATGTGGTAGTGGGGATAGTAAGCGTGGTAGTGGGGATAGTAAGAGAGGTGGGGGATTTAAACACTAATCTTATAGATCTAAACATCATTTAGCGTCAAACCATGAATGAGTGTAAGACAGAACTTTTTATCGACATTCAAGGATATAACTGTTCCTTTGGATACATTCCAAAAGAATTAGCGATTTACGATGGGATTCGTTGCTCAAATTATCTGTTTAAATCGCCATTTCAAAAAAATATGTTATCTGCTTCTGATATCAAACTGGTTAAATGGGCCGAAGAGTATCATGGACTAAAATGGGAATTTGGAAATATAGAACTTAATGACATTGATATTTTAAAGCATGTGTTAGAAGTTCACCAATCGCCAAAAATTTACGTGAAAGGAAATGAAAAAATAAACTACTTAAAAAAGTTTTTGGGTGAAGATTTCATATACGCTATTCCCATTGGTCAAGAACCAAAATTAAGTAGATTTAAGAAAATTCCAGAATGTTATTTTCACAAAAGTGTAAATCCATGGCATTGTGCATTAGCAAACGTAAAATTGTTATAAAATTATAGACATTGTTATGAATAAAAACCTTTATTTTTTATTGACTCCAGAATTTTATTTATAATACAAATATACTTTCAATAATATATATCCCATAGTACATATAAACAATACTAACAATGTACTTAATAATACTATACACACATTTACATTGCATTCTTCTATACAACATTTTCTATACAACTGATTCCATTCCTGTGTCACTACTGAAGTTTTATTGAAATAATATAATCTTAACTTATACTGTACAACGGTAGAATTATTTATAATATTATCATCGATTTTGTAGGCAAATAAACCATTATTTCTATTCATTTTTTTCCATGTTGAAGGCCAACTCTCATTATTTACATTATTAACAGATAGACAAATAAATGCTTCTCGAACATTAGGATCAACTTGTATGAACAAAGTATTGTTAACGAATGCTGATAGAAATAGAACTCCTACTGGTAGCAGAGCCATTTTCAAAATAAAATATTTTTCCAGGGTTCTTATGTTTTATATTCATCATGAACTAAATCTTTTAGAGTATCAATTACATTATTAACCATCTCATCGTCATTTGGATTGTTCATCCAAAATACTTATATGCTTGTGTCCCCAAGCTAAAGTCCTAAATGAATCTCGAATTATATAGCGTTTATCATCTTTTGGGGACAAAGCAACCTTATTTTTTAATTGTGTAAACATATCATGTAAAATTGAATGAAATATATTCATTTTTCTAAATTTGGTTTCAGAATTTTCAACTACATCTTTATAATCTTGTTTAGTAATGGAATTTTCTATAACATATTTTTTTACTCCTTTCGCCTTTTTTCAGATTTATTCTCTAAATTAACACAGTAGGCTTTAGCTCCCGTCCCATAAAAACTTAAAATTGGTTTACCCGCAAACTCATCTTTCATTCGTCCTAATACAGAAGTGTTCCTAGTTATATTATGTATATTATTTTCACTATAATTAGAAGTTTCAAACTTATCTAAATTGTATTGCATGTCTTTATAAAAATTTTCCGTTTTTACGTTTAAAATTAAACTATCTGTATCCGTATATAACAAAATTGCTTCGTCTCCATACTTGCTTTTAATATAATCATAATAAAAATGATATAAAACGGTTTTCGATAATTCCAAGACTGTGAAACCAACATAAACCGGTTTGTTGTAAGTTATCTTTACTCTCTCCATTTGTATTGCGACAAAGTTTTCATTAAAGACTAATCGATCTTTAAAATTGGGTTTAGCAATCAATATCTGCGCTCCTTGCTTTTTACCAATGTTCTCCCAGTGTGTGATTAATCTAATGTCAACTCGTTTGTCAATGTTTTCTAAAGATTTACCATAAATGGCATTATTAAATAATTTATAAGTATCCTTTTCCAACATATTTTTAGATTTGTTCTTCATTTCGGTATTTAAATCGATGTATGGTAAGAAATGCAGCTTGTTTAAAGTTAATAACTCTATGAATTTTAGTTAGTTTTAATCCGTTTTTAAGCACCTGTTTAAGATTACGATAATGAATAACATATTTTTCTTTATGGTTTAAATTGCATATTAATTTCTTTTGTTTTGAACCTGGTGCGCAAATATTTTCAGCCAAAAAAGGTAGTTCATTGTGTTCTTGATGCAACTGTTGAGGATACTTTAAATCTACTTCCAAAACGAACCCGAATTCAGCATCATCAGATATAGACATCACATCAAGTTTTTCAGTTTCTTCATCGTTCAACCAAGAAAAATCACTTACGGGGAGACATTGCCTCATACTATGTCCATACAAGTTAGTTGCGTCTAAATACATTATAAATGAATTTGGTTTCCTGGGATCATAATTTTTCAAGAATGGATTATTAGCTTCAGCTTTTCGAACGCTGCAATGACAGACACCACCTCTTATATTATTTTTAAAAAAATGTATCATATCTATATCCGTTAATAATTCTAATTTAACATTAGTCATTTTTAACATTGAATCCCATCTTAAACCTGGTAATGTATAATACTGTGCAGGATCTAGCTTAAAATTATTTAAAGTTACATTCCGAAAAGCTTCAAAAAAATCTGTTAATATAAGAACATCTGACAATAAATAAAGTTTGGTATAATCCATAAGATTTTGACAATTAAACAATTTCCAAATATTAATTGCTCTGTTGTAATCTGATGTACACATAGGTTCATCTTTAAGTTTATCATAAAAATGTTCAATAGCTGGAAGTTGATTTTCATACAGTTTATCCATAGAATCAACATAAGAATAAGGATAAACACCTTTTTTCGAATTTCATTAAACTGGTTAGGATCTTCAAAATGTTTTTTAATCTCAATGCATTGATGTAGTTCTAAGCTTTCACCAAGCTTTTCCAAAGAATAACCAACGCAACGGAATGAATCTAAAAATCTCATTTTAATAAAAATATTTTTTTCTTTATTGTTTTTATCTTTTACTTTGTCAACTAATATGGATTTTGAAAACGAAATGTATTTTTCCTTAGTTTGTGCAAGTACATCAATATTAGCTTCTTCACAACACAGTTGTTTAACAAATAAATGACTATCATGACCAGTTAAATTATGAAAAAAGATGGGTATAAAATTTGGAATTTTGAAATTTAGATTGCAGATACTGTGAGCTGCATTTCTAAATTTACCAGTTAAATGATCGTGATCCCTTACTTTTTCATTTTCTTCAAGTTTTTCGTTACATATATGACAAATTGTGCTATAAGCTAGTTCTTCCTCATCTGATAAAGGAAGAATTTTTACTACAGGTTTAAGATGGTCATTATAAATTCTATGTACATGACCTTCAATTCGTTTACAAAATTCATCAGCGGCGTCCATACCAAAATAGTAGTCTAATACGGACAAAGAATCATCATATGAACATTTAATGAAATAACAAAAAGCATAAGGTTCATGTTTAAATGTATTTCGAGTATATGAATCCTCCTTATTATCTGGTTGATCAAACTCCAAAGGTTTTAAAAAACATTCAAAGTCTGCGTATATAACAAATGGAACTTTTAGTTGTTTTTGAAAATTTTCAAACTGTAGAATATTTTCTGGTATATGCTGACCATACTTATTAATTTTGATATCATTGGTAGGAACTTTTGTAAACAAATGATTACAATCATGTGATTGATGTAATTTTAATTTTTCCATCGAGGTAAAATAAATTAAACATCCATCACAAAAATATTTTTTATACCTTGTTTTATTTACTTGTGCTGACACTAATCTTGACATATCCTTAATCCAACAATAATGATTGTTTTCACTTTCCCTTATCAACAACAAGTTTACATGTATTGGAAGTTTTTTACTTGTATAATGTAGAGGACCAACCACTTCATACTTGAATTTATTATCCTCATAAACACTCTCCAAACCGTAAACATTTATAGATATTTGATTAAGCGATTCAAATTTATGTATATCTTTCAACTTTACAGGAAACTCTATTCCTTCAAAATTTAAAAAATCAAAGAAATTAGGATATGAACTTATTCTATCTACATTAATTTCAGCTGGAAATAATGCACTTATGACACTCCATCCAAAACAATATAAATCATTATTTTTAATGTTAATAACAGCTTTTTTACATGCAATTTATTTTGGTAATGGTATATAGGATGATGATCTGATTGGATTAAATTTATTTATGTTAAGCTCCAAATGTAATATTTTTTCCAACGCCCATCCTGAACCATTTTCTGTGAATATTGACACCTTCTCTTTAATTTCAGACAAAAACTTCTTATAAATATCAGATAAATCTGTTGTTGAAGTTATGATCTTGTTTTTTGTGTTAAACGATTTAGTTTCGATTGTCTCTTTTGTTTGTAAGAGATATTGACCAAATAGTTCTACATTAATCTTAACACACCTATGCTTAGCTAACTGTTCTGAAATTAAACTAATAAACTTTTGTTTCACTTCTTCAAAAAAAATCATCGACATCTACATACTTTTTTGATGGGAGCAGCATGTAGGACACAATCCTGTTTTTAAACGCGGAAGTTAAAATTTTCACTTCATCATCACTCTTAAGTTTACTTTTATGTAAGTTTGAACGTAAATGGGCAGCAAGTTTATTTTTCACATACCAAGTATCACAATCTTTACATCGTGATAAAGTAAGTTTAGGTATTGGGGGTCTATCTTCTACTTTGGGTCTTTTCAAGAGTACATCACATACCTGGGTGTTGGTTTTTCTTTTTACTCGCGAAAAAGATGGTCTCATGGGACACGATTCTTTTTTATGTCTATACACGTTCGATTGATGAGTAAAACTCTTGTTGCATTCGCTGCACTGATACATCTTGAGAACTGAACAAAAAAGCAGAAAAGACTGATACTTATTCAACAATTCTTAGGATATTTTAACTGGTCTCAGCTCACAACACTTTGCATAATACTGTTTTTTTACAACACTTGTTTATTGAAAACTATACAATGAGAGCTTAATATCAAAGCTAAGTCAACTAACCACTGAGGATACATAACTAACAAGGAATCATTCTGTATTGCTTTAAATATGGAGTGGAGGGAAGCGGTGGGATATGGAGAGGAGAAAGTGGTGGGGAGAGAAGTGGGGTAAAGTGGTGGGGAGAGAAGTGGGGTAAAGTGGTGGGGTGAGAAGTGGGGTAGAGTGGTAGGGTGAAGCGTGGGGGGAAGTGGTAGGGTGAAGAGTGGTGGGATTTGGATATATATCCTTGTATATCCAGTATATCCTGTTTTACAATCTGTGAATCCCAACTGCTGTTAGCTCATCAAAGAACATTGAAACACAAAGATAAATGTTGTGTAACAGTTTCCGATTATTATTATGATTACAAGATAAAATGGAAAAACTCGGAAAAAAATAAAATTTCAACACCCTGTATCTCTTAAACAAAGCGTTTCCGAACATGTGTTAATGGGAACTTTTCTTAATATTTGATGTTGTAGAAGCTACTCCTGAAGTTTCCTGGCAACTAGGTAAATAAAAAATTATTTACATTACATAAGTACACTATTTCTAATTTAGTTAATTTAATTTACTACCCCGCCAAGCTTTTAACAAAAGTGCTTACTAAAAAACCTTTCCCACTGAAAATATACATTTCACTATGCTTCCGATTGACCGACATCGTTTCTTATCAGCAACTCGAGCATTGATGTCCTTGGTTAATGACTGCACTGCCGATGCCGCTCGCCTAAATCCACCTGTTGCGTTGTAGGCCAACAACACGCTGGCAACGCAGCCTTGCAACAGTCGGTAAAAATTATAGAAAATTATTTCATAGTGGCCGCTGATCACACGATGAAGTATGGGTAGCGACGTCTACTGTTTTTTCGTGAAACTCAAATGCTCATAATTCCGACGAGCAGTCTTATTATTATTTAGTCTATGGTTTTATGATCAGTTGCGCGAAAAACATATAAGCGATGCATGTTATGAAAAGGCTAAAGAGGTTTGGCGCGTGTTCAATTAAGAATTTGGGGTATTATTTCGATTTATACGTAAAATCGGATGTTCTATTGTTATGTGATGATTTCGAACAGTTTTGCGATACCTGTTTGAATGTTTATAAATTGGATCCTGCGCAGTATTATACCCTTCAAAGTTTATTTTTGATTGTATTTTGCTGTATGTTGCGCATGACTAAGGTAGAGTTGGAGCTTTTGACAGATATAGATAAAATTCATTTTTTCAAAAGGTATTCGCAGAGGTATAAGTCAGTGTACGGAAAGGAAGGATATTGCCAATAACTACCAATTACCAAACTATGACCCTACTAAACCTTCTTCATATATTACTTATTTGGATGCTACAATTTTGTACGGTCATAGCATGTCCTTTGTCATTTGTTCGTTTGAAATGACCAAGACGAAAAAGCAAAATTTTGGACTTAAATATTATAGATGTGGATGACGACAGTCCACAAGGTTATGCTTTTGGAAGTGGATGTCAATTATCCGAAAGAACTGCATGATGCACATTCAGATCTTCCATTTTAAGTGGAAAATATCACACCACCATCTAAAAAAGCCAAATTATCAAAATTAATTCCGAAATTAAACGATAAGAAGAAATATGTTGTTCATTACAGAACCCTAAATCAAGCCATTAAGAATGGCCTAATGCTAATGCGAACACGCAGAATTTAAGAAGTAATCAACTTGCAAATTCTAAAATATCTAGAAAAACGCAAAATCATCCATGACAGACAGTACGGATTTCGTCACCAAATATCCACAGCTGATCTCCTTAGCTTTGTCTCACATAACTGGAACAAGTGTCTTGAATTTCATGGCGAATCTCAGATTGTTGCTCTCGATATTTCCAAGGCCTTTGACCAAGTATGGCATGTCGCACTCCTCAACAAACAAGCTTCTTACGGTCTTCCTACCAAACTATGTATTATGTTTCCCAAATAAGACCTAACCTAGAGTACTGTTCCTACATCTGGGGAGCGGCATCACCTTCGACACTTAAGATCCTTGATTCTATCCAAAAGAGAGCCATTCGACTTATCAGTGACCCAGCCTTCACGAGAAAACTCCCTTCTCTCGCTCATCGCCGCGCTGTAGGGGATTTATCCCTTTTCTACCGCTACTTCCTCGGATTTTGCTCTGAAGAACTAGCCGGTATTATTCCCCCCTTGAATGTCCCTAAGAGAACAACAAGAGGCGCATTACGTATGCATCCCTTTACTGTCCAGCTACAAAAGCCTAGAACAGACCACTTCTCTCGCTCATTCATACCTAGGGTCTCCAGATTATGGAACAAATTGCCTGCAGATGTTTTCCCTTCTCGTCCCAACCTCCAATCCTTCAAATCCCGTGTCAATAGACTACATTTCCCTTCTCTTCAGACACCCACGGTACGTTAGTACTTAGGCTTGAAGTCTACGTGGGATGTCTTGAATAAAAAAATAGCGAAAAGATATTAAATTAATAAGTCACTGGGAAAATGCCAGAGGTAAAGCTGGAGCTAGAGCATGAATTGCTCGACCCAATTTCAATAGTCGGTCAATATTTTTCGAAATTTTGTTTCTGTTCATATGGACATATTTAAAATAATTTACAATAAGCCAATATATAGTTCCATTTTGAACATTTCGAAAACAGTAATTATGATTTTTTCTTCAATATTATTAAGCAAAAGTTTGGTAGTAACGATTCTTTGCTCTACACTGACACCGATTCGCTTATATTAAAAGTCTTTACAGATAATTTTTATCGTGTAATCGCTGAAAATCCCGATAAATTCGACACATCGAATTACCCCGAAAATAATCAGTTTAATATGATGAAAAGTAATTTGGTGCCCGGTATGATGAAAACTGAATTTCCTTGTGACCCGATAGCTGCTTTTTATGACACTGGAGCTAGAGCTTACTATACAAAGTTATTAAATGCGAAAGGTATAGTTCGTACAAATTAAAAACCGATGCACGTCATCAAACACGTGTTTAAGTTTTAGAGGACACTGTTGCCAGATTGTTGTAAATTTATCGAATATTGAGAAATAATTTACCTAACACATGGATGGATTTATTTTGAATTATTTACTCATTTATTTTTTGTTAAATAACTTATCTTTTAACAGTAAAAAGATGTAGAATAATTTAAAAAGTTTATATCGTTGTAAAAGACATTGATTAGTGCATAAATATGCAAGCACAAAAAAGAGTACGAAAAATGATATGTAAAACTGGTCACAGGCGCAAGGACATGTAGGCGTGCATCAACGCACGTTCATCAATGCCCGTGTGTAAGTATGAAATGACGAACTTTTTTTATCGTGCGTGCCACATTCATACCATACACGGGCGTTGATGCAAGCGCTTTGATGCACTCATACACCTCTCTGTGTCTATGGCCAGCTTAAGTAAAGATATCTTTTAATGGGAGAAAAAAATGGTAGGAAAAAAGTACACTGAATTTTATTAATTTTTTAAAATATATTAAAGAATAAAAAACTTTTTCACAAGCACCATTAAGTTTTTTTTATGTTCTGACAAGACCGAAGTCTAAGTACTATGTACCGTGGGTGTACTGGGGAAATCCCACTCACACATCCAGAGGTGGAAACATCCGTACGGACTTCACCAGCCCTTTAAGAGGATGTGTGGGGTGGTACCACCGCGGTCGACGAAGAAATCCTCTACCACCTTCCTAACACATGTACAAATATTGTAGTGCAGTTCTTTGTACTGTCGCACAATTGTCTCGTCAGGGATGCCTGGTACGCTAGGTACCGATTGGACAAAAGACAGACAGCGCGTCTGTCTTTGTCATGGGTGGACCCACCACCTTGTTACCCCGCTAGCCAGAAATTGCTAGCGATCCACCAAGGAAGAGGTGACGATAATATTTAAAACTCAAAAAAGAATGTTTTTCCAGAAGGTGTCTCCAGGATGGGACAAAGCCCGGAGTGTCCCGGAGACCTTCTATGAAGTGAGAAAGCTGGCACGGGCATGTCCAGCAATTTTTTTAAATTTGGGTAGTCGTGACTACCCAAAACTGAGATTTTGCATGGTGGGCAAATTTTGCTTTCTTAGTCTTTGTCAGTTGTTGGAATTTACTTTTATCAAAGAAAGTCTTGTTTTTGTAATGTCATGTCTCCGAGCCCCCTAAATCTAACTATGTACATGCATTGTATTAGGGCTAAAACTTTCTTAGTTCTATGGCCGTAACAAGAGCCGCTACATAAGGTACTTTCCTAAAGTAAATATTTCAACCTAAAAATGCAATGGTATGGGTGGAGACGTAAAACTCAGTGTCCATATTGTTCTGCTAAGTTATTTACTAAATATCTTCGTGCTGGTTTATTTCTAAAAAAATATCTAGTTAGCAAATATGTTAACATAATAAATTGTATGTGATACTTACTGTGCTACAGTTCTTAAAAGCTCGCTTTTAAGCATCGGGGCTGCAAATTCTATGTTATTATTTGTTAACCAGTCTTGAACGGCAGCTTTGGTCCATGAGCCGTTTGGTATTTTGGTTAATATCATGCTATGATAAGGGGCATTGGCAATATAATTAAAGACGGTTCAGTCAATTTCTTTAATAATTGATTTTCAAACCATTTCATGAAATTTTGTTGGGTTTTTGAGGAAAATATAAGCTCTATACCCTCGATAAATCCATCTTCATTGCCAGCATCAAGTACGATGTATCTGAAATAATTCTGATTAAAAACATTTTCATACTAGACTATATTTTCACTACTACTATACTACATTTTCATCTATGACTTGTGTGAACACTATTTTTGTGTATTGACATAAATAAAGATATTGAAATATTGAAAATATTGAAATACATTTGCGTAACTAACCTTTTACCATCAACTTTAGTAGTTTTTACACTTTCTTATTAATATCTTGCCATGAATGATCTATGGTACCATTGTGAAAAATCCAGAGTTCATCTAAGAAAACAAATTTGTACACAGCTTCTTCTTTTTCTTTGATATGAGATCAGTAGAAACATTCAAGTTTAGGGCTGCTGCTACACGCTAAAACAATATATTTGACGGTAATTTTTCCTAAATTTTTTATCATTATATAGGTATAATATTAAAATTACCTCTCTAACAGTTAAGGGTAGCAATGTGCCATTTGTCTCGTTCTTATTCAAAATAGCGTATCACAGATGCTACTAACTGTTGGCAACGGCTGTTTAACTGCTTCGGCATTTCGCAAACAGGACTCTGACAACTATAACACTATGATTGTCCTAAAAGAACAGTTTTTAAACGCAAGATAAAAGTTTAAAGCTCCAAAAAGACACAAAACAAATAAAACCAATGTGAAGCTCCGATAAACTGTCAACCACAGCTGTCAACACACTAGAAATGTCAAGAAATTAAACGGACCAACGCGGCAATGTCGCATATGCTGCCAACTGCCTAACAACGAATATCAGGCGCGAAATTTAAAATTCGATAAAACACTCCATTACAGTTTTAGTTTTATAATAATTATGCGGTGGTATGACTGCGCTCATTTAATAGCGTCATCGGTGACGTGCATCGGTTTTTATTTTGTATGAACTATATTAAAAATCGGTTATCGAAAAGGAACTTCATCTAGATGATTATTGAAAAATCGTCGAGCAGGGAGGTTTAATTTTTAGAAAATTGAAGTCATTTCGGAGTATATTATACGATGTATATACACAAATAATAAATCAAGTCGCTCTAACTCACAATGATGACAAACGCTATGTTATTCCGTCAACAACTAAAACCCTACCTTGGGGTCGTGCCGATATTGACTTCGATAATACAGAACCTGAAGATCATTCAAAATATTTGCTTAGCGGTATTTAATCATTTAGCTAGCAACGGGAAAGTTCATACTTGTTAGGAAATATTACAGTTATAATTTGTATATATATATATATATATATATATATATATATATATATATATATATATATATATATATATATATATATATATATATATTATACATATATATATATATATATATATATATATATATATATATATATATATATATATATATATATATATATATATATATATATATATATATATTTAGGTTAAAATTCTTGGGATTGTGGTTCCAATTAATTAATTAACTGCAGTTGTTAGACAGTTACATATTTATTTGTTATAGTATAGAACGTTTCGGTCATTTTGTTTGACCTTTGTCAACTATATTCATACACGATGTTGGCACTAAAATGAAACAATTACAAATAGATGACGTACGTACAAAACATTTATATTTAAAATTTACCCTAGAGACAGAAATTATCCTCTGGTATCAGCCCTGATATCCTCGGTAACAAGGAACACATATGCATAACAGTCACTCATTCAAACAACACAAATTATATTTATAACGTCACTGTTTAAAAGTTTAAAATGCACTGATTTCGGTGTAGGAATACGGTAAAGAGAATGTAAAGTTAGAGTTTTTTATGCTCCGGTTATCTTATAAATTCTGTTGATAAAGGAATAAAAATAGTACCAAAAACCAAAATTGTTGTTACCCCTTACCCTTAATAATTGACAAATATATATTAAATTAATATGTTATTGTATATTTTATTTAGCCCAGTTATATCGGATTTATCATTAATAGCTAAGGGTGTTTTTTTTTATGTGGATCATTTCATGCAATTCAGGTTTTCGTTTATGAAGTTCTGTCTTTAAAATTTTTGTTGTTGCAAAATCAAAATTATGGTTAAGAGTTTGTTCGTGTTTTTTGAGGGCGGTTACATTTTTTCGGTCATATTTGTGACCATTTAGTCTATTGTGTAAATATTGGCTGGTTTGACCTATATAAACTGATTGGCAATCTTTACAGGGTACTTCATACACGATATGTGTTTTTTTATTGGTGGGGATGTCACTTTTAAGTTTACTAAAATTGTTCTTTAATAAGTTGTATCTCTTGTGGCTAACATTTATGTCATACTTTTTGAAAAGTTTTTGAAAGTTCTCTGAAAGGGTAGGAATATAAGGCAACGATAAAAATTGTTTGTTGTTGTTTGTTTCACCCTGTCTATGGTTGTTATTACCTGGTGAGCAGTGTTTTTCCTGTCTTTGTTTAAATATTGCATTTACTAATTTGTTTGGATATAGATTAAGCGATAATACTTGTTTTGCTTTTTTTATTGCTCCGTCTCTATAATCTGGATTGCTCAAAAGGATAGCTCGATCTGCTAGCCCAATTATAACGGATTTTTTTTGGGAGATATGGTGTTGTGATTTATAGTTTAGATAACGCCCGGACCATGTCGGTTTTGTATACCATTTCGTTTTTATAGTGTTTTTTTCGTGGTATAACGTCATGTCTAGAAAATTAATTTGTTTGTTGTTTTCACTTTCTATGGTGAATTTTAATTTTTCGTGGTAATTGTTAAAATGTTCTAACACATAATTAGCTTGGTCTTTCGGAATTGCTGTGATACAGTCATCAACATATCTTGATGTATTATTAATTCCTTCGATAGCTTTAAGTTTTTTGTAAGGTTCAGTGAATTGGCGGAAACAAAGAGAAGATGACTTACCGATCTGAGAAGGTTCACTGGAACATGGGGGCCCCCTGGATGTGTTAATCTGAAGATGTCCTCTGGGTCATAACTAGCACTTAAAAGTCTTATTCTAAATTATTTGTAAAATGCGGCACTATAATATGGTTTTCACTAGCGACTTTATGAAGATGCGTGTATGCGGGTGTAATTGCGTTGAGTTACATTAGTTGAATGCTGAAGCGAGACTTGCACTCCCGCGCATAGCGATAAGAAGTCACCTCTCAGGTAAAAGCCAAATCACTGAATTTGTTAACTAGATATTTAAGTTAATATTAAGTTTGGTTAAACAAAAAAAGTGCAGATGGCGCAATTAATATAAAATGTTAAATTATATTAGTATTACGGGAATTATATGAATATTGTACAGGACCAAAATTTAAACTAAATAAAACTAAACTTAAACTAAAGGAAAATGAACCATAACGGCCCACCGTAAATGCTATGCATTTACCGTAGAATCCATCGGTAATGGGCATAATTTAGAAATTGGGCGTTTTAACACATTATTGCCAGTCTTAACTAGAGCAACACGGGCCACATTATCCGATCCACGATAGACTTCAGTAATTCTCCCTAACTGCCATTGAAGTGGTGGTAGCAAATCATTTTTTATTACGACTAAACTTCCTACTTCAGGAACGCTGTTGTTATCTAACCACTTACTACGCTGTTGGAGAGTATGAAGATATTCACGTTGCCAACGCCTCCAGAAATCTTGTTGAATTCTCTGGAGCAATTGCCAACGAGTTAAGCGATTTAACTTTAACTGGGTATAATCAGCATCCGGAGCAGCACTCAAAGGCTCCAGTGTCAAGAAATGACCGGGCGTTAATGCACTCATATCATTGGGATCTGAACGTAAAGGAGTGATAGGTCTTGAATTAATAACGGCCTCAATTTGACAAAGAACTGTATAAAATTCTTCATATGTAAGAACTTGTAAACCAACGACCCTAGCTAAATGTGTCTTAGTAGACTTAATGTTACTTTCCCAAAGCCCGCCAAAATTTGGGCTACTGGGGGGAATGAAATGCCAATTGATAGGTTCCGTCGAATCATAATTCAAAAGTTGCTTATTTGCGCTAACAAAATTTGTTCCGTTATCACTGTATAGATCAGTACAACGGCCGCGGCGAGCTATGAATCTGCGCAGTGCGGCTATGAACGCGTCGGCGGTTAAATCACTGGCCAATTCTAAATGGATTGCCTTTGTTGCGAGACAAACAAAAAGGCACACGTACGCCTTGGTCGTTTTGACACCACGATGTTTATTCATAGTAATTGCGAACGGCCCACCATAATCGACACCACTGTGTGAAAATGGTTTTAATTGCGAAATACGTGGGACAGGGAGATTTCCCATTTGAGGTTGAATAGAGCGCGGTTTTACTTTAAAACATTGTACGCATTTAGATAAGAGAGAACGGATCAGCTGCTTGGCAGAAATAATCCAAAATTGCTGATGTAATAAATATTGAACGGTCTGAATTCCCGCATGTAAATATTTCCTATGCAAATTATCAATTAATAAACAGGACAGTCTGCTGTTTTTGGGTAATAAAATAGGAAATTTTTTATTATATGAAAGATTAGAATTATATAAGCGACCTCCAACGCGAAGAATATTTTGCGAATCAAGAAACACATTAAGTTTTCGCAAAGATTTTGGCAGAACGTAACCATTTCTCAGGGCGCGAATTTCTAGAGAAAATTGCTTATTTTGTTCATGCTTGATCAAAACAAGAAGACTCTTATAAAGTTCTTGCGAGGAAATATATCCTGAGATTTTATCCTTTGTCTTACAGTTATTTATGAAGCGGAATATATATGCCAACACTCGATTTAATTTAGAAAATGAGGAACAGTTATTAAGTAAAGAATCCAAAAAATTGGTAGGTTCCGTAGTAGAAGCAGTTAGTGTAACTATTTTCTTTTCTTCGTCTTCTGGTTTAAAAGTGTCTGAAGAAAAATTTTGCTTAATTTTATTATAAGACTTTGGCCACAAATCTACCGAACAATTAAGAAATTCTGGACCTTTAAAGAATATACTATTATTTGACAGGTCTGAAGGAAAAATTCCTCTTGATGCGACATCGGCTGGATTTAATGATGAATCTACGTAAAACCAATTGTTTGGAGGCAATTTTTCTTGTATCAACGCGACGCGATTAGCGACAAACGGTTTCCAGCGTGAGGAGTGCGATTTTATCCAATAGAGCGTAACGGTGGAATCTGACCACGCGAAAATATTGTGAAAGTCAATTGGAAGCGAAATATTATTTTTTACGAATTCCAGTAATTCGGATAATAATTTTGCGGCGCATAGCTCAATACGAGCAATACTAATAGTTTTAAGCGGAGCGACCTTAGTTTTACTAGCGATAAAGTAAACCGAAAATGCTGATTTCCATAGAACACGTAAATACACTATAGCAGCGTATGCCTTTTCACTGGCATCAGCGAAACCATGCAGTTCATAACTTGCACGTCCGCAGAACGTATTTATGTGACGGGGTAAAGTAAAATTTTTTAAACATGACAACTCGTCTCTAAAACGTTCCCACTCTTGACATATGTTTGGCGGTGGCGTACTATCCCAGTCAACACCTAATACCCACAATTTTTGAATTAAACATTTAACGAATATTACACATGGCGAAAGAACACCTAATGGATCATGAACTCTTGCTAATTCCGATAATATATTGCGCTTGGTACATGCCCTCTGAATTGGCTCTATATGAAAAGTAAAATAATCACAAGAAGGTTGCCAACGTAGTCCTAAAATTTTTGCTGTCTCATCGTGATCCAAAGAGAGCGCCGAAGGATTAATTATTGACTTTGGTAAAGTTTCTAAAACTGTTTGACTGTTGCTAGCCCATTTATGTAAGCAAAAACCTCCACGTTTCAATAAAAGCGTAAGTTCATCTTTAAGGTTTAGAGCATCCTCAATTGTAGCGCATGACGTCACAATGTCGTCAACAAAGACATCGGTGAGTAAAACTTTCGCGGCGGTTGGAAAGTCATTTTCTTCGTCTTTAGCTAATTGGTTTAGAACTCTTAATGCGAGAAAAGGGGCAGGGGTTGTGCCATACGTTAAAGTAAGTAAGCGGTATTCAGAAAGAGGCTCTGTACTTTTAAATCTCCATAGAATGCGTTGATAATCGCACTGATCTGGCGTTACCAAAATTTGTCGATACATTTTTGAAATGTCACACGTTAAGACAATTGCATTTAACCGAAAATTTATTAAAATTTTACATATATCTGTTTGTAATTTTGGACCAGGCAATAAAACGTCATTCAACGATTCATCCGTACCACTTTTTGCGGAAGCGTTAAATACTACGCGGACTGGCGTTGAGAAACTATCCGGGCGTTCAACAGGGTGATGGGGAATGTAGAAACTAGCATTTGTTTGTAAGGGATTTTTTAAATATTCCATGTGGTTTAATTCCAAATATTCTCTCATAAAATCAGAATATTTTTTGTACAAATTTGGATTTTTTTGTAGTCGGCGTTCAAGTGATAAAAAACGATTTAATGCTAATGCCCGACTTGTTTTAAAACTAGGATTAATTTTAGAGAACGGTAGAGAAACAATGAATCGACCATCGGCGGTTTTAGAACACGTAGAAGAAAATAATCTTTCACAATATTCTTCATCGGGTGTAAGAATAGGTTTACTTGGGATATTATCTAACTCCCAAAATTTAGTAAGCATATTATTTATTTCTTGGCAATTTATTTTGCATAAAAAGGACTGGACCACCTGCTGCGTAGAAAAGTTTTCAATCTTACCCAATAAAACGACACCGAAAATACTATTTAAACCTACAGGGCGATTGTCTCTATCAAAGACTCGGCCATCCTGTATAATATATGGATATAAATCAGCCCCAATTAGAAAATCAATAGGTCCCGGTTTATTGAAAGTTGGATCTGCTAATTTTAAATTTTTAATATAATTCCAGTTGTCAACACTAAACTCTTGACTTGGAAGTGGCGAACAAATTTTTGGTAAAATCATAGCAGTAATGCTAATAGTGGGACTACTTTGACCTACTGGTCGAAGATTTAAACATACTGAATCGACTTGGGATTGCACATGGGTATCACCAATACCTTGTATATCAGAATGTATCTTTTGTCTTTGCAAACCTAAATTGTTTGCACACTTGTGAGTAACAAAACTAATTTGCGAACCTGAATCTAATAATGTACGAAATTTTTGAAAGTTTCCGCGTGCGTCTTGAATTTCAACAAATGCTGTGGCGAGTAGTACTTGAGATGATTTAGAAATAGAGGAAAAACTTGCGTTTGAGTTTGTAGGTAAATCGGATGGCGTGTTGGTTGCGTTTACACCGTTCATTTCAGGCGGAGACGAGTGTAAAGAAATTTGCGGCGAATTATTTAAGTGTAACAAACTATGATGGCGTTTTTTACATATTCTACATGACATGGCGGAGCGACAATTTACTGTACGATGAATGTTACTAAGACAGTTACAACATAATCTTTTTAATTTTGCGTAATCAAAGCGTTCTGGCGGCGTTTTAGAAATAAAATTTGGACAGTTGTATAAAGCATGATCGGCGTTACACGCAATACAGCGGAGCGGATTATCTGTTGCGTTACCTATAAAAATTCCATTGGAAGAAGGATTAGGTCGCGGTTGAGAGCGTATAGAATATTTTTGCGGTCTTAAGGCGAGATTAGGTTTTTGCTGCGTGGGGGTAACAGTAAATAAAGCGTTGCAATGGTTTTCTAAGAAATTGTAGACATTTTTATACTGCGGAATTTCTCCATGTTTTCCGTGCGCAATTTCAAAGCGGGTAACAATATTTGCGTCAACCTTTTTAAGAAGTAAGTGCGTTAATATAAAATCCCAAGAATCTGGATCTAAATTTAGCGTTTTAAGTGCTTCTATATTTTTTGAAAATATATCTAATAAATTTCTTAAAGCGTTCGGATCATCAGAGTTTACACTGGGGGCATTTTCAATGCTGCTCCAATATGCTTGTGCCAAAAGTCTAGTATTTTTGTAGCGTTTGACTAAATTATCATAAGCGATAGAATAATTAGCGGCAGACATTGGCAAGCATTTAACCAAATTTAAAGGAGTACCTTCAAGGTGCGAAATCAAATAAGAAAATTTTTCAATATTTGAAAGTATAGGATTGTTATGTACCAAATTCTCAAAAAGATCATAAAATGCAGGAAAGGATTTGATATCTCCTTTAAATTTAATCAATTCAATTTTTGGCAGATTAACATGGTCTGGGTTTACCACATTGGAGTTACCAATGCTTGTTCTAGATTTTGTAGAACTAGTTATAGATGACAAGGAGAATAATTCATTATAAAGGGCTTTAACTTGCGAGACTGTAGAATTGAATTTATTAATTTCTTTAGTAGCCAATTTTACTTCATCATCCTCGCTATAAGTCAAATTTATAAGCGCAGAGTGATGTTTAAAATATTCATTACGAATTTGTTCCAAATCCTCACAAGCAGGTTCAAAAATGCGTTTCTTTGAATTATCTGATTTTGCAGCTAAACCTAGAGAAAGCAATTCGTTCAGTTTAGAGATTTCAATATCTCGCAACACTTTACACTTTTTAATTTTATCAGCGTTTGACATCGTGAAAAGAAGAAAATTTAATTTCAATTAGCAATAATCAGTTAGGTTTTTAAGAGATATGATTAAAAGACAAGGTAAGTTCAATCTTCAAATGACCAACTTACAACTGTGTAAACGTAGTAAAATTCAAAATTATTTTGCGATTTATTTAAACTATTTGGTTTTTTACTACCAACACTTCATATCAATGGCAAATAAAATGCGACAAAAAATGCACGTTTAAGGAATGTGATACTTTTTCGTAGAAAATTAGAAAACTAAATAAATTTTTAAGAAAGTAATTAATTACGCCTTCGTGCACAAATATCAAAATCCGGCAAGCGATAGGACCAAATGATGTATTATTAATTCCTTCGATAGCTTTAAGTTTTTTGTAAGGTTCAGTGAATTGGCGGAAACAAAGAGAAGATGACTTACCGATCTGAGAAGGTTCACTGGAACATGGGGGCCCCCTGGATGTGTTAATCTGAAGATGTCCTCTGGGTCATAACTAGCACTTAAAAGTCTTATTCTAAATTATTTGTAAAATGCGGCACTATAATATGGTTTTCACTAGCGACTTTATGAAGATGCGTGTATGCGGGTGTAATTGCGTTGAGTTACATTAGTTGAATGCTGAAGCGAGACTTGCACTCCCGCGCATAGCGATAAGAAGTCACCTCTCAGGTAAAAGCCAAATCACTGAATTTGTTAACTAGATATTTAAGTTAATATTAAGTTTGGTTAAACAAAAAAAGTGCAGATGGCGCAATTAATATAAAATGTTAAATTATATTAGTATTACGGGAATTATATGAATATTGTACAGGACCAAAATTTAAACTAAATAAAACTAAACTTAAACTAAAGGAAAATGAACCATATCTATAAAAGAACGGCATTGAAAATTTTAATTTTGGGATAACATCACTTTCTAGGTCTTCTAGCACTAGTTGTGCTATTATACTAGAAATAGATGCGCCCATTGCACATCCTTCAATTTGTTTATAGAACAGGTTTTCGTATTTGAAATATGTTGATGTTAATGTAAGTTCTACAGCTTCCAGGAAGTCGTTCAGGGGTATGTCAGTGTACTTTTTTATTTCTGACCATTTCTTTTTTATTACATCAAGAGCCACCTTAATTGGTACATTCGTATATAGAGATACTACATCTAGGGATATTAACATGTAGTTATCAGGAATATGATTATTTTTAATTTTTTTCTTTAAAAGTCCAGGAATCTTTTATTTATTTATTTATTTATTTATTTATTTATTCAATATATACGGCATTACACCATTTTTACAATAAAGTACTTAAAAATTAACAAATTACAATCAGATGACGGATGATCGCTATTTCATTAAGTAATTGAATCAACAGTACTTGGTACAGTAGACTAAATAGATCCTGAAAAGTAACAATACCGAATGAACTAATTCACACCCTCCGTTCAACCCACAGTCCATCACACATTCTCCCAAAAGCCCTGCACGACACCGCCAGATCAAGCCCCCCGGAGTAGTCATTATAACTTCTTTGCATCCTGGACATAGGACAATAGTATCCATAATTCGTGCGATGATAGGAACACCTAAACAAAGGCCGATGCCTCAAACGGCAAGAACCGATAGGAGCATTAAAATTCAGCAGCGCCAGCAGTTCAGCCGAATCCACAACGCCATTGACCAGCTTATGTAGGAAACCCAATTCACCGCGTAATCTACGGAATTCCAAGGACTGCACACCCAACAACCTACACCTCTCAGGATATTCCAGACCAGCAACGTTCAAACCAGTCCTAAAAGCATAGGCTCTAAGAAATCTCCTTTGCACACTCTCTATAGAGTCTATATGAGCCCGGTAATAAGGCGACCATATCAAGGAACAGTACTCCAGGGATGGTCGTACGTAGGCAAAATACAACAATTTAAAAGTCTGAGAGCAAAAGGCACTACTATGGCGCGATATAAACCCCAGCCGCCTGGATGCTTGACCAATAATTTTGGTGAAATGACCACGAAAGCTTAGTTCTCTATCCAACTCTATCCCCAAATCCCTAATCTGACAAGATCGATTCAACTCATCCCCATTAATGTTATAAACAAATCGTTTAAAGTCGTGACGCCTGGAAAACGTAACCACTGTACATTTCGATGTATTCAAGCTTAGACCATTTGAGTCAGACCAGGAGATCAGCCTATCCAGATCGCGCTGTAGTCTTTGATTGTCAAAATCATTTCTTATAGCTCGGTATAGTTTCAAGTCATCCGCAAACAGCAGATGGTCAGACTCCAAGTCTCTGCCAACGTCATTGGTGAAGAGTTTAAAGAGAATCGGACCACAGTGAGATCCCTGCGGCACCCCCGATGACACCCCGAACTCCTTGGAAAGAAAGTTGTTAACTTTAACACATTGGAATCTGCCCACTAGAAAGCTCTTCAGCCACTCCAGTGCTGTACCCCTGATACCCATCTGTCCCAGTTTGCCCAGCAACACTTGGTGGTTGACCCTGTCAAACGCTTTACTGTAATCAGTATAAATACTGTCCACATGAAGACCCTCTTCCAGGGACTCGATCAGATATTGCTGGTATACCAGCAGGTTAGTGGACGTTGAACGCCCCGGGCAGAAGCCGTGCTGTTCGGGAACAATTACACCCAGACTAGACAGGGACAGCCGATCAGCCACCAATCCATCCAGACCCTTGGGAATAGTCGATTGCTGACTAATGCCCCTATAATTCTGTACATTATCCCTGTCACCAGACTTAAATATTGGGTACATATAGCTATACTTCCATAAACTAGGGATAATTCCCGTGGAGAGGGATAAATTAAATAGTTTAAACAGAGGGTATGCAAGAGTGTATACACAATTTTTTAATATAAAAGGGGGAACCCCATCTGGCCCATATGAAAACGATGGACGCAATTTAGACAGCTCTGCAAAGACATCGCCGAGCCCAACCGAGAAACTACTCACATCGAGCACCTCTCCACTTCTGCAAACTGGGACCTGGAGTCCATCATCAGAATACACAGATGCAAAGAAGGTGGCAAACATATTGACGATGTCCTCGCCACTAGATCCCTCACCGTTACCAAGGTGCATTGACTCCGGCAGATCTGAGGATCCTCTCACCCCGCTCATGTGCCTCCAGAATGCCTGAGGGCGCTCCCGAATTTCGCTCTCTAACTTAGATATATAATTCCTATAGCAAGCGTCATGCACCCGACTGCATCTCGCCCGTAGCTCCGAGAACTGCTCATAATAGTGTCCCGCACCCGTGAGTTTATACTGCTTATGTACCGATTTCTTTTTTATGATCAGTTCCCGAAGCTCAGACGAGAACCAACTAGGAAAATTATTGCTCTTGAAAGTCTTTACAGGTACAAACATATCAAATGCATAATAGATATAATCATACATTTTTTCACATGCATCAGCCACACTAGAGCAGCCCATGCAAGCATCCCAGTCCAGACAAGCAAAAAACCCATTCATCGCTTGCAGATTGGCACTGCGAAAGTCATAATATTGGACATTATATTTAAGCTTCTTATCTATACCTGTAGGTACATCCATAGCATAAGAGACATGATGATGACTATCATTCAAAAGCCTGTCACTCGCCTCAGTCACCTCCATGCTAGCAATGTTGGAAAATACTAAGTCCAAAAAAACTCCACTTTTATTAGGGACATGGTTATGTTGATCCAAACTCAAAAATGAAAAGGAACTGTGAATTACATTCGCAGGGGAGGTAGGAGGGCAGTCGACCAATGATCCGGACTCAGACCAAACCGCATCTGGCAAATTATAATCACCCGCCATAATCATATTACTATCCGGGTACTGCTCGGCCAGCCCCTCCACCACCCTGCAGTGGGCCTCGTAAGTGGAGATGTCCGACTTAGGGGGAATATAACATGCTCCTATAATATACTTATGCTTTTCTATTTCAAGTAACACGAAAATATGCTCAACCCTATCAGCATTAAGTTTAATCATTTTTGACTTTATATTCTTTCTTATCCCCATCATGACACCCCCACCACGCTGCTTCTGGCTAGTAGCCGAACTCCGATCTAACCTATACAAATTAAAATCAGGAACATTAAACTCACTAGAGTCAATATCATCGTTCAGCCAAGTCTCAACTAGGATAACAACATCATAAACACTCATACTCATGGCACTACCCAAACTCAACATCTTTGTCCTAATACCACCAGCGTTTTGGAAATAGCAGCTTAATCGTTTTTTGGTACGTTATTTTGTTGTAACTTCTTTACTGTTGTGATATAGGGATCCCCACACTTGTAGCGAATGGCCAACTTGGTTTCTCCCGCAGATATTCGATCTTTCAGTTCCGTTCTCAATCCATTAAGATGCTCTCTCTGGGTTTTTGTTAAATCAGGTCCCAGTCCAATTGCACTCTCTTTCAGCTTGTATTTATTTTTTAAACAGGATCTGACAACGTCCGAGTTTGGCAATATAACCTTTAATGGTCTTCTTTTATCAGAGTTCACTCTTCCAACTCTAATTGCCCTAAATGATCCAATTTCAGTACCCAATGTGTTTATCACTTCCCTCATCTGAGATACATCATGATTTATTCGAGTTTGGAGATCATTAGATTTTTTTTCAGGTATATTATACAACATAATGTTGCAACCGCGCGAAGCCCTGTCCTGGAACTCAGCCAGAACATTAGACCTGCCAGTTAGCTCAACATTCCCCTCAATCCTGCCAGCTGCGGAAATTTCGGACTTCAAGTTCTCGACTTCCTCGCGCAAGACAATCACTTCCGACTGTAGTTGAGATACCGCGCTCTCTTGGGTGTTCCTAATTTCTTGCAGTATGTTCTGGGTGCAGATATTCTGTTCAGTAATGGCATTAAACAACTGCATATGCATCTGTTGCATCAACACAATCACATCCTTCATTCCGACACTCTTATTGTTCAATAAGCCGGAAATGCTACGGCTAAAATCCATCAAGGGCGAAGGCGCACCGGGCGGCATCGACAGAGCACCACCGGTATATAATGTTCGTTTTTGCAAGCAACGTTAGACAGAATATTTTTTAAGTATTTGGAAAGGTTGTTAAAAGGTGACTGAATGCATGACACTATAGGTCTTAATGGAATTCCCGTTTTATGTATCTATTTCTAGTATAATAGCACAACTAGTGCTAGAAGACCTAGAAAGTGATGTTATCCCAAAATTAAAATTTTCAGTGCCGTTCTTTTATAGATATGTTGATGACTGTATCACAGCAATTCCGAAAGACCAAGCTAATTATGTGTTAGAACATTTTAACAATTACCACGAAAAATTAAAATTCACCATAGAAAGTGAAAACAACAACCAAATTAATTTTCTAGACATGACGTTATACCACGAAAAAAACACTATAAAAACGAAATGGTATACAAAACCGACATGGTCCGGGCGTTATCTAAACTATAAATCACAACACCATATCTCCCAAAAAAAATCCGTTATAATCGGGCTAGCAGATCGAGCTATCCTTTTGAGCAATCCAGAATATAGAGACGGAGCAATAAAAAAAGCAAAACAAGTATTATCGCTTAATCTATATCCAAACAAATTAGTAAATGCAATATTTAAACAAAGACAGGAAAAACACTGCTCACCAGGTAATAACAACCATAGACAGGGTGAAACAAACAACAACAAACAATTTTTATCGTTGCCTTATATTCCTACCCTTTCAGAGAACTTTCAAAAACTTTTCAAAAAGTATGACATAAATGTTAGCCACAAGGGATACAACTTATTAAAGAACAATTTTAGTAAACTTAAAAGTGACATCCCCACCAATAAAAAAACACATATCGTGTATGAAGTACCCTGTAAAGATTGCCAATCAGTTTATATAGGTCAAACCAGCCAATATTTACACAATAGACTAAATGGTCACAAATATGACCGAAAAAATGTAACCGCCCTCAAAAAACACGAACAAACTCTTAACCATAATTTTGATTTTGCAACAACAAGAATTTTAAAGACAGAACTTCATAAACGAAAACGTGAATTGCATGAAATGATCCACATCAAAAAAACACCCTTAGCTATTAATGATAAATCCGATATAACTGGGCTAAGTAAAATATACAATAACATATTAATTTAATATATATTTGTCAATTTAAGGGTAAGGGGTAACAACAATTTTGGTTTTTGGTACTATTTTTATTCCTTTATCAACAGAATTTATAAGATAACCGGAGCATAAAAAACTCTAACTTTACATTCTCTTTACCGTATTCCTACACCGAAATCAGTGCATTTTAAACTTTTAAACTGTGACGTTATAAATATAATTTGTGTTGTTTGAATGAGTGTCTGTTATGCATATGTGTTCCTTGTTACCGAGGATATCAGGGCTGATACCAGAGGATAATTTCTGTCTCTAGGGTAAATTTTAAATATAAATGTTTTGTACGTACGTTATCTATTTGTAATTGTTTCATTTTAGTGCCAACATCGTGTATCAATATAGCTGACAAAGGTCAAACAAAATGACCGAAACGTTCTATACTATAACAAATAAATATGTAACTGTCTAACAACTGCAGTTAATTAATTAATTGGAACCACAATCCCAAGAATTTTAACCTAAATATATTCACAATGGTTCAAGAACTTTCTAATGTAAACTATATACAGGGTGACGCGGATCTAAATGAACATACTTCAACACAAGACAAAGAATACCTTGGGGGTTCTTAATCACCCATCTTTGATGGTTCAATTGTCGATAGTTAATAAGATACAGGGTGTTTTATGAACTTCAGCAATTTTTTGTTCTTGTCATATTTTTTAATGCACTCCGTATAAAATTTTCATATTGGGTCAACATCTGTAACCTATCTGTCGCTTAAAATTGCAGTATCAGAAAATTTTAAATTCCAGGCCCGTATTAAAAAAAGTTGACATTTTCAATTTTTACATTTTTAACACCCTGTATATAAATTTTTTCAAAATATTATTTTTTTATTGGAAAGAGCATAAAGAATTGACCCTAACGGCATAATTTTCAAAGTTCCCGCACCCATCACTTGATTAGAATAAATGGTTGTTTTGTAAAAAATTTCAAAATGGTGCATATTTGGAAATTAGAAATTAAGAAAATAACAATAAAAAAGCAAAAACTGCTTCCGAAGTAAAAAAATAAATGTACTAAACGTTTAATAGTTTTAACGAGACTAAATTTTAGGGAACAACACAACAACAAATAACAAAGTAATAATAATAATAACAAAACTGCAAGATAATGATTGCTTTTTAGACATCGACAAAAAATCGTAAATTACAGTCAGAAATTTCAAACTTTGTGAAGTAGGCTTTGCCTCATTTAAAAACAAACCAAAGACTATCGAGTTACTGTTCCATAGCCACAATTCAAGTCACTATCAGATATGTGACAGTTGTCTGACCTTTGTTAGTATTCGGTTAACAATTATTGCAATTTTCTGTTGAAGATGCCTTACCAATTTTCAAATGCCGAATATGCCGACATTATTTTTGTATACGGTTTTTGTAACGGTAATGGAAGAGCTGCTGTTCGGGAATATCGTAGGCGATTTCCGGGTAGAAGATGTCCATATCACAAAACATTTGCAAATGTATTTTTATTTGCTGGAGAACATGGACATTTTCCCACCGACAATAATATTGATCAACCAATACGACATCCAGTTCAGGAGGAAGAAGATATCTTAAATCTTGTTGAAGATAATCCCAAAACATCTACTCGAAAAATTGCGACACGTCTAGGAATCCCGCAAAAAAGAGTTAATGTAACACTGCAAAAGGAAGGCTTGCATCCGTTTCATGTTCAAGAAGTTCAAAGATTGGAACCTGGCGATTATGCAAACCGGTTACTCTTTTGCCAGTGGCTCAGTAGACACCAAAGGAGTCTTTATCGAATCCTCTGGACCGATGAAGCACAATTTACCAGAGATGGTGTAAATAATTCAAGGAATTCCCATGTATGGTCGTTAGAAAATCCACATGCCATCAGACAATCGCATTCGCAGCACAAATTTTCCATAAACGTTTGGGCAGGTATAATAAATAATAAATTAATTGGGCCGCACTTTTTTGCTGAAAGATTAGATGGAAATCAATATTTAAATTTTTTACAAAACATTTTGCCAGGACTTATGCAGAATGAAAATGCTAACGTGAGAGGGCTCTTTTTTCAACATGATGGGGCCCCACCACATTTTGCAAGGGTTGTATCTGAATTTTTAAATATTACGTTTCCTAACAGATGGATAGGCCGTGGAGGGCCCCATTTATGGCCAGCCAGGTCGCCGGACTTTAATCCTATGGACTTTTTTTTCTGGGGGAATATGAAAAATTTGGTTTATTCAGAAGAAATCAACACGCGGGAGCAGCTTTTGCAACGAATTATTAATGCTTTTCAGGAAATAAAAAATAACCCAGACGCAATTAGAAAAGCAGTGTCAAATTTAAACATCAGAAGACGAAGATGTGAACAAGCCAATGGAGGGCATTTTGAACAGCTTCTTAAATAACAGTGTTCTGCTAAAGTGCTCTTAAAATTAATTCTTGCTAAAACTTTTTCTATGTATTAGATTTTAAGCAGTCGATTTTAACTTGCAGTTTTGTTATTATTATTATTACTTTGTTATTTGTTGTTGTGTTGTTCCCTAAAATTTAGTCTCGTTAAAACTATTAAACGTTTAGTACATTTATTTTTTTACTTCGAAAGCAGTTTTTGCTTTTTTATTGTTATTTTCTTAATTTCTAATTTCCAAATATGCACCATTTTGAAATTTTTTACAAAACAACCATTTATTCTAATCAAGTGATGGGTGCGGGAACTTTGAAAATTATGCCCTTAGGGTCAATTCTTTATGCTCTTTCCAATAAAAAAATAATATTTTGAAAAAATTGCTATACAGGGTGTTAAAAATGTAAAAATTGAAAATGTCAACTTTTTTTAATACGGGCCTGGAATTTAAAATTTTCTGATACTGCAATTTTAAGCGACAGATAGGTTACAGATGTTGACCCAATATGAAAATTTTATACGGAGTGCATTAAAAAATATGACAAGAACAAAAAATTGCTGAAGTTCATAAAACACCCTGTATCTTATTAACTATCGACAATTGAACTATCAAAGATGGGTGATTAAGAACCCCCAAGGTATTCTTTGTCTTGTGTTGAAGTATGTTCATTTAGATCCGCGTCACCCTGTATATATATATATATATATATATATATATATATATATATATATATATATATATATATATATATATATATATATATATATATATATATATATATATATATATATATATATATATATATATATATATATATATATATATATATATTTTTATAGAAATTGTTTTCTTGGATCTTGTTTATATATTTTTTATAGATATATTTTCTTGGGATTTAAAGATCCTTAATAATTACTACTTTTAATGGTTTTAGGCTTTTATTAACGTTTCGGTCATTATTGTGACCTTCTTCAGAATGTGTGGTTTTTCAGCACACATTCTGAAGAAGGTCACAATAATGACCGAAACGTTAATAAAAGCCTAAAACCATTAAAAGTAGTAATTATTAAGGATCTTTAAATCCCAAGAAAATATATCTATAAAAAATATATATATATATATACTAAGTGACAAAGAAAGGTAAACACCCAGTATTTATAATTTCATTGTAATAATTTTTTGCATGCAAATTAATTTTTGGGTTCAATAAAAACTGATTAAATTTTCAGCCTTATCTATGCACTATCTTGTCGTTTTTACCCGGCTATTTTACACTGGTTTGAGCTGCATGCGATTGTAGTTTTAGCAATTTTTGTTCACACTTGTGGCTTGACTGATAAAAAGTGTTTTGCAAAGTGTTGTTTTAAGGCATAATTATGCCGCGAGTGCGTAGACTTGGTCAAATTCCTCAGCTTAGTGACTTTGAGAGGGGGCGGATTGTGGGCTTACGAGAAGCAGGTCTTTCAGTTAGAGAAATTAACAGAAGAACCAACAGATCTCTACGCACCATTTTGAGATATTGGCAGGCATGGACCCGAGAAGCCCGTGAACACAGAGCTAGGGGCACTGGACGTCGCAGGGGAACAACCGAGCGTCAAGATCGTCGTCTTAGACTTTGGCTCTTAGAGACCGCTTTAGTACCAGTCGGGCGATTGCGAATCAGTGGTTTGAAGAACATGGAAGGGTGGTTGGGATGCGTACAATATATCGACGGATAGGAAGTTTTGGTTTTTTTTCTTACCGTCCCCATTGGGTGTTGCCCTTCACTCCTGAGCATCGACGCAATCGACTCCAATGGTGCAGAGACAGACTACAATGGAACGATGAATTGAACAGAGTGGTCTTTAGCGATGAATCCCGCTATTGTTTGGGTATGCATGATGGTCGTGCAAGGGTAAGAAGGCGACGTGGTGAAAGACGTGATCCACAGTCTCACATGGAGAGGCATGTTCATCATACCGTGGGGGTAATGGTGTGGGGTGCCATTGCATATGGTAGCAGGACACCTCTAGTCTTCATTAGAGGTAACATGACAGCGCGCCGTTACATTCAGGAAGTAGTGGAACCACATGTCCTTCCATATCTGGAAACCCTCCAGAACCCTAGTTTTCAACAAGATAACGCCAGACCGCATGTAGCTAGACAAGCCCTGGACTTCATGAACCAACACCACATTAACCGCTTGCCATGGCCACCAAGATCACCTGATCTGTCACCGATCGAACATGTGTGGGACATCATTGGTCGCAAGTGGTTAAACTTACAGCACCCCCCTTAGACTCTGGCAGCACTTAGACATGAGGTAGAGGTAGCCTGGAATGAGATACCCAAGACGATATAGACCATCTTATCAGAACAATGCCCAGGCGTGTCAATGAGTGTATAAGAAACCGAGGATATTCGACACATTATTGAACTTAATTCCATTGGTGTTTATCGGATTTGGCTGGAAACCTAATGAATTATTAACCATTGTCTACTAAACATGTAAGCCAAAAATTATTAAAATATATTAAATATAAATGGGTGTTTACCTTTCTTTGTCACTTAGTATATATATATATATATATATATATATATATATATATATATATATATATATATATATATATATACATGGTGTTCCGAAACTATTGTGCCAACATTTGGGGGTTGATAGATCTCACCAAATTAAACTTTTTTTGCTTATAAACCCATAGGCGCATGCGCCTTGTTTCGGTACAGGTGTCACAAGTGTTAAGTGTTAATGCAACAAGAGTCTAGTCGTATCTTAAACAGTATTAATAAAGTCTTATCTCTTCTTTGTATTATAAGTCTTAATCCTAAACAGTATTACAAAAGTATTAGTGAAATGACGTGATTCATGACTGACTAGTAATGACGTCACGCCACAAGTACTCGTCACTCGCTCTGCACGCGCACTCCCGATTTATTTCTACGACTAGACTTTATTAACGTCGCGCCAGTGTGAACAAACCTAACCTGTAGTGTGCCCTTTTAGAATGCCGAATTTTACATTTGCTAACAGGACGGAGCCCCACCACATTACTCGTTAGCCGTAAGGGAACATCTCAACCAAACATATCCGGAAAGAGTGATTGGTAGGGGCGCACCAATTGCATGGCCTCCACGTTCACCAGACCTGACCGAATGCCACTTTTTTATGGGGTCACATGCAAGCTCTTGTGTACAACACTCCAGTTGAAACAGAGGAAGAGTTTGTAGGAAGGATTGTTGCAGCAGCTGCTGAAATTCGCCAAACGCCAGGAATTTTTCAACGTGTTCAAGAGACTATGCTGCGGCACTGTCATGCATGCATTGAGGCGGTCTTTTAATGCAAATAATTTTTTAAAATAAATTCTGCAAACAGTCCTTGGGTTTTTTAAATTATTTAATAAGACGGCTTCTGTTACAAACACGTTTTTCCGTGTGCAAGGTGGCTTCCACTACGCGAACTTTAATGCGCTATTATCACCTAACCAAAGCGCATGCGCCCATAGGTTTATAAGTAAAAAACGTTTATTTTGACTAGATCTACCATCTCTTAATTTTTGGCAAAATAGTTTCGGAACACTATATATATATATATATATATATATATATATATATATATATATATATATATATATATATATATATATATATATATATATATATATATATATATATATATATATATATATATACAGGGTGTTATGAAATTCACTGCATATATTGGAATGGGTGACTCCTGGGGTGGTCTACAGACATATCCAATACTTTTTTTTTCTTAAATCGAACATTTTAAAAATTTTCAAAAATACCCTAAAACCAGTCTATATTCGCCGCACCTGGCTCATCGTACACAAGGCGCTTGACGGAAATTTGCGCGCGAAAAACTTTAAACAATTGAATTATTGTTGAAACGTTGCCAGACTATAAATCTTTAAGAATTTATTTTCTGTTTTTAAGCGTAATTGAAGACATTTAAGAATTTTTTTTAACCTCTTCCTACGAAGAAACTAAAAAAAATAGTAAAAAGGCACTGCGAAATAAATCATTTTTGTCAGTAGCCTTAGTTTTAAGTAATATTTAAGACACCCTATATTTCGTTATTAATGATATAAGCGTTATTCTTACTAGCTTGAACTTTCTGCCAAGGAAAAGTTAAAAATCAAAACGAAAATACTAATTGAGCACAACTACATAGTACTTACTTCAAAAGTATAACTAGATCCGCTAAATTAGTTTTGCACCGGCAAACGTTACCACAATACGTAAATATTAGTGTTTTAAATTAAATTTAGTTTTCAACCCTATTACGCTACTCACTCAAAGAAACTAGATAAAACTGATCAAAATATTGGTTAACAACGGATCGACGAAGATCATTTTCTAGGTAGTGAAAAGAAATTACATTATTTAAAACTTTAAACGAAAAAAAAATTAAAACATTCATTGTGTGGCTTGTGTGCTGTTGAAAAACTTAAATATGGCGCACGGCTCCTGACATCAAGAAATGATTCTCTGTCCATCTTTCTTCATCATGGTACATGTATCGTGTCTCTTTGTCACTTCCTATGTTAGCGTGTTGATGCGGTAGCTGGCGCTGATTTGGCGCGAAAATTTAAAATAGAACGCGTGTTTGTATTAATTGCCTTTGAAAAGGAAAATATTCGCGGAAACCATCCTGAGCAAGTTCCGAACATCATCCGAATCTATTCAGAATAAATAAAATAAGTCACATTCCGAATGAGTTCGTAATTTCTGATATCCGCGAACGCCCTTCGGATTCTTAAGGCGTTTTTTGGCGCTTCAAAACCATCAAAACCAAAACCATGTGCTCTCTTTGTTTATCCAACATAATTAAACGTAAACAAACAAAGATAGTGCCACAAAAATCAAAACCATATTGTTATCCTTATTTGTACAATGCAGTCAAATGTAAATAAATAAAGACAACAATGGTAAACCCTCGGGTTTGGTTTGGATGGTTTGGAATCGCCGAAAAACGTCTATAAACACCTTTGTTGACAGTCGACGTCGACAGGACCTAACCACCAATTCTCAGCCGGTTTGTTTGCATTTTTTAATGAAATATTTGTTGATTTTTTTGGTAAATAATATAAAGTTTTTGATTGATTAATATGACTGAAGAAGGTGAGTTTTCATTAATTTATATTATTAGTTACAATCAGAAAGTAGATAACACATTTGATGTAAATACAGTACTTTGTAGTGAAGAATTAGTTTAGTTTTAGGTAATTAAGGTGAAAATTTCCGTTAGTCAAATTTGGTGGTGCATTAATTGTTTTATTTTTATATGATATAATATACATTTATTACTTGTCTTTTTACTAAAAAAATAGTCAAATAGATGAGCTTTTTAGTGAACGCAACCTAATACTAGAAATGTTTTTCAGACTTATCCGAATTTCTGCAACTTCCGTCCACTTCACAAGTTTCAGATGCCACAGAAAACTACAAATGGAGCCACAATACAACACTTATGTTTTTAGACCTTTACAAACAGTATAGAAAATAAGTAGGATCACTCAGAATCAGAATTAAAAATCTGAAAAAGTTGTTTGAAGAAATTGCCAAGGAATCAAGATATAAAACAAAACAAATAATTTCATCTGCAAACTGTGAAAATCGCTGGAAGCACCTGAAGAGAACCTACAAGAAGTATATAGACAACAATAAGAAAACTGGCCGAGGAAGAAAAGACTTTCAATATGCAGAAGTAATGGAAGAAATTTTAGGTAATAAAAGAAACATTAACCCAGTTTTGCTCCTGTCATCAGAAACAATTAATGTAGAAGGTCTTGCTGAAAATGAAAATTCACATTAACAAACACTGTCACCCGAGACTCAAGCAGAGACAGAAGATTCAACTACGCCTCATAAAGAACATGTTGATAAAACTTTGTCAGTAGTAGCAACAGCACGAACAACACCTAAACGTGTATTGAAAAATGTGTACAGAAATAAGAAATTCCGGGGTGATATACTCAAAGATAATAAGAAATGACAGACAAGAATTCTACAAAAAACATTTAGAAATAGAAGAAATAAAGTTGGAAGAAAAAAGAAGAAAGAACAGTATCCTAGAAGAGAGAGAAATATATTACTAAGAGAGTATATTAAAAATCAGTTAGTTTTACCTTTTGCAGGCCCTGAGGATCTTTAAATATTGTGCTTATTTCAGTTTAGTTATTACAGTTAGTACATTTTTGGGAAATTAAGAGTTATTTTAAAAAAACTGTTTTCTTTACTATTATAATGATGTTTGAAACTTAACCATAGTAATGTCCTAACTACTGTTAAGTTTGAAACAAAAAGTTCCCTTTTTGTTTTTTGTGTCTTTAGATATTTAGGTAGAGTAGAAATCATTTCACAAAATGTCTCGAAAGTGAGATGGCTTTAGTTAGCTAGTTTATTTACTTAATATATAAAATCACACTACAGTGTTGCCCATGAGGCATATGTTGTGTCATACAAAATAAAATAAACTAAATACCATTAAATGACTTAAAATGATGAATACATAAAAATACTTAATTAAAATTTGTAATTTACAAAAACGCACATACAGTGCACACTTGCAGTAAAAAGGACACACAAGATAAAAAATCCAGAACTGCTCTTGTGAGTGGTAAAAGGCAGGGTGCTTAAATCTCCCAGTCTCCCCCGTTTAAAAATTCATTTAGGGAAGAAAAAGCCCTTTCCAGCAAAAAATGTTCAGTTTATTTTTCATTATTTTGAAGAATTTCTTACAGGGGGATTTTATTCCATGTTTGAAGAGTAGCATACTTGAAACGTTGTATGAAAAGTTGGCGCTATTGGCTTTTAGATTGTTTTTTTGTTCTAGTGTTATAATTATGTTAATTTTTAGGCTCTCAAAAATGGTTAAGTTATTGATACATAAAACTGACATATCTATACAGGGATACTGCTAATTTTCTTTCTTTCCTTTGAAATAGAAGCTTACAGACGAAGTTGACCAGTATTGTAAAACATTTTATCACCACCATCCCACAGCACTGGGCGAACTTTCCTTGGAAACATTTATTTCAATGAAAAAAAGAACTGCGTTGTAGTCATCTCACTCTCGAAGCCTTTTGTAAAATGATTTAGGCTCTAGTGATAACTGTAATACATTATGATATTTCGAGTATGGTGGACTGTTTATTAGTTTTCGTGTTGTGATGTTCCTTATTATATAACTGATCTTGAGATTATACCTGTGATTGTTGTTAAAATGATATCGTTTTCACATAGTTAGTTTTTTACTTGATTTGTGTATCATTAAGTATTACTTATGAGAATAATTTAGGAGTTACTAGCTTTTCTACTTGAATTTATGTTACGAGTTTAGGAGCATTTAAAAACTGTGTGTTTTTACTATTAATGAAATAAAACTAACATTGTTCAAGGTGTAAATTTATCTTTATTGGATTAACCTCCCTAAAAACAATAATATACCAGCAATATTTATAAATCTGATGACTAAGCTAAGAACTATTTTTTTAGAGATGTCACAGTGACAGCCGGAAATTCAGCAAATAGTAGCACTTACAAATACAAATACAAATACAAATTTTTATTTCCATAGACATTTACATGTATTGGAATTGTCAACAAATAAATGAACATAAACAAATTGTTCATACTACACACATTTATATGTATAATACTATGTAAATACAATATATACAATAACAAATCTACCATACTTCGAGGAAGTACTCTCTTACTGAATAAAAAGGCCTATCTATCAGTAAAACTTTTAATCTGCGCCTGAATACTTGCAAGGAAGTTATTTCTTTAAAAGTCTGGGGCAGATGATTATACAATTTGAGTGCCATAACAATTGGGCCCCTCATTGTGCCACTGGTTCTACAAAATGGGACATAGAGCATGTCTCTCTGTCTAGTTCCATAAAAAGTTATTTCCCCACATGTTGGATACTTTGTAATATTTCTCCGAATGTAGAACAAAGACTCCAATATATAAATTAATGACTGTCAGAAACCCCTCACGCTTGAAAACAGGACGACAGGAATCTCTATAGCCCAGACCAAAAAGACTTCGCAAAATCCTCTTCTGCATCTGAAGCACATTATTAATTTGCAGAGAAGCACCCCAAGCCAACACTCCGTATTTCAGGATAGAGAAAATACACCCATAATAGTAGGCCTTCAAGGTGGGCAGGTCAACGCGGTCTCGCAGCTGTCTCACAACAAAATTTCTTGTAGCCAACTTACTGCAGATAAAGTTTCTCTGTTCCTCCCATGTAAGGTGTTGATCAATTATGACCCCCAGAAATTTGACTGCTTTTTGTTGAATAATTGTGTCATTCTTTTCTTTAACTGAAAGTGAGCGGTCTTGCTTAACCTGAGTTGGTGTAAATATGACAAAGTTAGTCTTTTTTGTATTTATTATGAGTCCATTTTTGCGAGACCATGCCGAGATATCGCTAACACACTCATTTGCCACCACAGAGAGACGCTCCAGACTGCCACTCCCAACCACAGCCGAAGTATCATCAGCAAAGAGACTGATAAAGTTGTCTGAGGAAAGAGGCAGGTCATTAACGAATAAAAGAAATAACACCGGGCCCAGGACACTTCCCTGGGGCACTCCCACCCCCACTGGAAGCACCCCAGAATGGACCTGTTCGGTCCCCGTTTCGAAAGCGACATACTGAGTTCTCCCACTCAGATAAGATTCAATCCAACCATATGCTGGACCCCCTATTCCATATCCACTCAGTTTCTTGAGCAATAATTGGTGATTGATTGTATCAAAAGCCTTTTTAAAGTCAAAGAATAATCCGGCACTTGTTAATCTGGTATTAAGATTATCCAAAATTTTCTGGTAAAAAGAGAGGAGAGCATCGCAAGTTGATTTTCCAAATCTGAATCCAAATTGACAGCTAGTCAGTATGTTAAATCTATCAATCTATCTTCTCAGCGAATGACAACAATCATGCAAGGGGGTAGTAAATGTCATTTTTCAAAGAAAGTTATTTACTTTTATTAGTAAACACAAGGAACAGTCAGCACCACCCACTCCTACCCAGCAGCATCAGCATTATTTTAGCAAACCTGTGCAAAAATACTAAGAAGGTGTAAGAATATTCTCTTGAAATTTTTGCATAGGTCCACTAAAACAACCCCCACTAATACCACTTGGCAAAAGTAAACAGCACCCGCTGTTTCCCACATTTACTAGGAAAAAAAGAATTTCCTTGAAGTATGACACCTGCTAGTCCGTTCCCGCGCAATCGCTAGCACTCACTAGGAAATGCAACGTCCACTGCATTCCTACTTTCACTACAACATAAATTTCTGGTGAAGATCTATCTATAAATAAAAGTGACAAAATCAAATACCCCTTTTTGTTTATTTATGATAACTATGTATACCTATCGTTAAAAACCTAAAACTACTTAATTTAGAGAATAGCAAAACAATAGTTAATTTAAATTTTTTTTGAGATTTTTGGGGTTCCTCGATCAAAGCAAACAAAATTCCACTATGTAGTTGACGTTTCAGTTTATTCTGGAAACCACCTTCAGAACTAAAAGGAGTTAAAAGTGTTTTAATAGACCAAAAACATATTAATGTAAAAATGACATACAAAATTATAGACACTTCTGTTAAAGTCCACTTTAAAAACCCAACTAAACTATAACTTCAGCCACACATTGGTATTTTACCCCTGTTGAAGGAAAAAACCCAAAAATCTCCAAAAAAAATAAATTTAAACAGTCACGAAATATCAGAAACACGTTAATTATAATTACTATAAGCGAAAGGGTAGTGCATTCATTATTTCATTTCGTTTTGCTACGCCATCTCTATCATCCCGGTTTTCAGCTCCTTCACCTGCACCTATTTCTACATTGGGCTGTTCCAGTACATAATCCCGAGCATCATCTTAGAGGGCAAAATTATTGTCTATTGACACATTATGTAAAACAACACATGCCCTAATAAAATGCAAAATAAGTGGGATTTTTTGTAATTTTAAATGGTAAAGCTGACGAAACTTCTGTTTGAGCAAACCAAAACAATGTTCAACAATGTATCTATTTTTGGACAATAAATAATTGTAATTTCTTTGGCGCCTTGTTAGATAACCTCTGTCTTTAAAAGGTATCAGAAGATGTTTTAGACAAGGGTACCTACCCACTATCACCAATAATAAAAAGGTCCCCACATTTGTCTTGCAACGTTTCACCCAATGTTGATGCTCCGAGAACTCTACTGTCATGCACCGATCCTGGAAACCCTACAAAAATGTTCCTGATCCTCTTTTTGTGTTCGCACACAACTTGAGCCTGAAGAGAGTAAAACTGCTTCCGGTTAAGGGAAGAATCTGGATCTTCTTGAGGTTTATCGATTCTAATATGAGTACCGTCAATGACACCAATCACCCCAGAAAATTATTTTTCTCTAAAAAATCTTTCGATCTCTACTTTTTCCTCAGTAGTTGGCCAGGTAATAATCTCTGGAGATAAATTTCTGAGAAAGTAGGAGTCCTTTTTTATAATTTTATGTAGTGAACTCTTTGCTATATTAAATCAGTCTGCTACATCTCTATAACTAGATGCTTCATTACTGGCAAACCATAAAAAGGTTGTAAGTTTCAAATTGGAAAAGAGACCCATGTGATTTATACTGATTTTAGTAAAGCTTTCGATAAAGTAAATCACTCTATTCTGCTTTTCAAACTTGCTCGATATGGTTTCTCAGGTCCACTTTTGTCTTGGATGAAATCATATCTGTCTGAGAGAATTCAGCAGGTTAGGATTGATGGACATCTATCAACCCCATTTCTTACAACTTCTGGAGTTCCACAGGGATCCCATCTAGGGCCCCTTCTACTTACTTTGTTCATTAATGACCTGTGTTCACAGCTGTCCTCTCATTCCCTGCTTTTTGCTGACGATATGAAGGTGTTTACCCAGGTTGATTCTATGCAGGATATGGCTGACCTTCAGAATGACCTCAATTCAGTCTATGACTGGTGTCTAACTAATGAGATGTCCTTGAATATTAGTAAATGTAACTTCATGCGATTTAGTAGACGTAGAAGTGAAATTGGTCCTGTCCGATACTTTATAAATAATGTACGTGTCAAAGAAGTGAATGTTGTTAAAGACCTAGGTGTATATCTAGACACTAAGTTAAATTTCTGTGACCATTTTGAGATAATTATAGCCAGGGCGAACAAAATGTTAGGTTTTATAAAAAGGATAAGTAAAGACTTTACATCTTTAGATGCCCTTAAGGTATTGTTTACTTCATTTGTGAGATATATTTTGGAATTTTCTAACATAGTCTGGTCACCATATTACTCTGTTCATATAGCCAGACTAGAGAACGTACAGCGAAAATTTATTAAATACACGCGTTTTAAACTCTCTGTCAATGGAATTTATCTGAATGACGATCAGACGATGGTTTACTTGGGACTTGCTCCCCTGGAGCGCAGAAGAGAATACTATGACATTTGTTTTGCGTATAAGACGTTTAATAATCACATAAGTAGTCCTGAATGTTTACAGCACTTTCAAATTCACGTTCCTCTTCGTCAAACTGCACCTGCCCCTTTGTCGTACTTGGTATTTATTGTATAATCCTGTCAATAGAATATCATCAAGTGTGAATAAGTACTGTGATAAATTGGACTTCTTTAATGATGTATCATATTGTAATTTCAAGAATCTTGCCAAAAGGACAATTTTACAATAGTATGTTGCTTGTAGTATGTATTTTGTATTGTCAACTTGTAAAGTGGTACGTTAATAAATAAATAAAAATCTGTAAGATGAATCCCCGTTTTGAAGAGTAGAAATCTGACAAATTTGTGCTGGACACTTTCCAGTCTATTTATATGAACTTGATAGTGTGGTGACCAGACTATGCTTGAACACTCTAAAACGGATCTCACAAAGAAATAAATAAAGTTCTCACAGCGTACGCACTTCTAAAGTCCCTGCATGATCTCTTAATAAAACCAAGCATTCAATTCGCTTTAGAAGTTATAGCATCAAAATGCTCAGTAAAGGTTAACTGAGTGTCCAAGTAAACGCCCAAATCCTTAACCACCAACACCTCCTTCAGAGGAATGCTATTTATACAATATTAATAAGGAAATGGGCACCTTGATCTGCTGAACCTCATAAAGCAGCATTTGTCGACATTGAGCGACATGTCATTAAGCTGACACCAGGAAAAAACAGTGTTTATATCCCTCTGCAGGGAAACCATGTCACAAGAGGATGTCACACATGTGTAAAGTTTCAAATCGTCAGCAAACAGTAAATGATTCGAAGATAACAAACTACCCAAGTCGTTAACAAACAAGCTAAATAAAAGAGGTCCAAGATGGGAGCCCTGAGGCACTACGGACGTCGTCTGGAAGGGCTTAGACAGGTAGCCATCTATTTTAACCTGTTGTTCTCTTTCGGGCAAGTAGGACTCAAACCAGGAGAGCAGAGTGCCAGCCATCCCGTACCTTGATATCCTTGAAAGCAGGATGGCATGGTTTACCTTGTCAAAAGCTTTGCTGAAATCGGTGTATATTGCATGAGTCTCAGAATTCTATGCCAAGGATGTGTAAATGAAGTTGACATAGAGGAAAAGGTTTGTATCAACGGACCGACCCGACATAAATCCATGCTGTTGACTAATTATTATTTGTTGAAAGTGATTAGTTAATACAGTTTCAATGCAGTGTTCGAATAGTTTAGGTATTGCTGATAGAATACTGATTGGTCGGTAATTCTTAATGTCATTCTTGTTGCCGGACTTATGGATAGGACAAACATATGAAAGTTTCCAAACGCTTGGAAAGTTACCAGAAGTAAGAGATTGGGAGAAGATATAATATAGAGGGAGATAAAGAGAATGTGCACATGATTTTAACACTCTGTTGGGAATACCGTCAGGACCTTCACCTTTAATGACATCAAGCTTGAGCAAAGTTCTCTGAATATCAGTAGCACTTACGATAATATTAGTGATAGTGTCAAATGCATCAGGAAAAGCTTGCTGGGGATTAAAAGAGTGTTTGGGGTTGAAGACCGATGAAAAATATTGGGCAAAGAGATTTGCAATGTCAGAACCACTATCAGCTTTGTATGTATCAAGGTGCATTTCCTTTGGAATTGCACCCTGATTGGATTTAGAGTGAATAAAGCTCCAGAAAAAATTAGGATTTTCTGTAATGGCGTTTTCGGCGCTGCTGATATACCGCTGATAACATTCTTCTGTTAGGTTTCTACATTGCATTCGTAGCTTATGAAAAGTATTGTAATGTTCTTGATTGTTCAACTGTTTGTATCTCTTGTGTGCGATTTTCTTCTGAAATATAAGATTTTTCAGTTCTTGTGAGAACCAGATTGGAAATTTATTGCCAAGGTGAGACCGTTTCAGAGGTACAAACATATCACAACAATTATACATAACAGAATAAAAGTTGTTTACAGTTACTTCTATATTCTCATTTAAAATTGACAGCCAGTCATACGAATACGAATTTTACAATTTGGCCCCTATGCAAATTTTTTTAACAAGAGTTCTGGTTTAAAACTCATGAGTTCCCGTTAGTGCTGCCATAGCTCAACAGTTCTGCGTAAAGATAATGACATTTTGTTGTTGATTTTTTCCTTCCCAAAAAGCACAAAACATGTATTAGAATTTTTTTGGTAAGAGATCTGGCCTCGAAAATCATAAAGAAGTGTAGAACTCCTTTAGAACTATTAAGCACTGTGGCGAAACTTATTTTTGCAATGATGGGGGGCTGCGTAAATTTAGCCCCCCATTTTTCAAACAGTGTTTTTACTTTTATTTTAACAGAAATATTAATAAAAAACAAAAAGAGCTCTAGAACTCTTCACAGGAATCTCAGAACTTCATTAATTTTTTTTTTAAATTTGCATTTGGCGCCAACTTCATAAGATATTTTCAGTGGCATATAAAAGCGGGGTCAGCCCCCCATACTCCAATCCATTATCTTTTCTGGTACTGGGGAATAGTTTGAAGAAGTAATATGTTGAAGATCCTAGGATATTGAATGGCGTCGTTATTTCACAACTAAAAGAAAAAACAATAATACAATCAATGCTTCGAGCAACAATTAAGATCATTCAGATTTAATTAGAAAATAAAAAAGCGGTTTCTAGAAATTTATAAAAAAAATTAAGAATACTTAAGAAAGGCGCCTTTTCCTTTGTAGCATGTGAGATTGATCCGATCTTTACCAAACATTGTAAAATTATTATTTGTGACAACCCACCACAACAATTGCCAATTGTCTTTGGACTTTGCTCTTGGCACTTTTCAAAAAACCTAGTTACTGGGTGTAGACCCCCGGTCAATAGGCTTATTTGAAAACTTTCAAGAGCAAAGGTCCCTTATTTTAGGGGCTAATGCCATCAAATCATGCTTGAAGTTTAGGGTTGGTGCATACAATCACGTTGCCAAGTTTGGTAAAGTTTGTGTTTGATTGACCCCCAGCCAATAAGTATTTATGAAAAATGTCAAGAGCAAAGTACCCCTATTTTAAGGGCCATTGACTTGAAATTATCTTGGGACGTACAATAATTTTACAAAGTTTGGGATTGGTCGGCTTAATCTATACCCCTGGTCAATTGATTTTTATTTTGGTCAATAACTTAGACACGTCCCTTAATTTAATTAATGAAAGCGAACTGTTATTGTCTACAATTCTACAATCTACTTTCCCTGGAATGTACTATAATTAGGGTAAAATAACTCTTACCTTGATATTAAAGCATATTTAAGTTGGATATCTGAAGTATTTCCTGGACTGCTACTACTTGGTTGATACTTCAGACTAACAACGTGGAGACTGATCTGCAGCTGATAACAAGCCTTGCTGAATAATCATCTCAATACTGTCAGTTTCTTTAATTGTTGAGGGAACTGCAATAGATAAAAAAGGTTTATGTAGTATTTGTATCTTCTCTTAAAAAGCAGATAATGATGTGAACCAAAAAACATTGTGTTAAGAAAAGGTCACACTTCAAAACATAACATAATGAAGTTAAATTTTACAGCTCAATTTTTCCATAGGGAGTTAAAAGAAATTAAGGGTAAAAAAGTACCTTTGGTTTCTCCCTGTATAATGATCAAGCCATCAGTATTTTTGGAGAACTAAAATTCAGGCTAACATTCTGAAACACAAGTCTACAGTTTGCTATCAACCTGACTAAAATTACCTTTGTCCGGGATTTATTGTCGGGGAGAGCATATGTTAGAGTGTCCAGTAACTACAAGTTTGTGAGATACAAAGTGAGGCTTAAAAATTTTCTTTTGGTTTTATTTAAACAGAATTATGTTTCTAAATAATTAGTAAGTGGTGCAGAATTAAAAAAAAGAAAGACAAAAATTTCTAAATTAGTAAGTTGGATCAAACTTATTTTATAGAAACTGTTAAAACATAGTTAAGTATGCTAATCAAATTGGAATTATCATAAATTAAAAAAAACTGTAAAACATGATTTATGTAATCATGAAGAAACTGCTTATAATACAAACGAAAAATAAAAGTATTTTAGTTTACCCATTTCACAGCTAACATCCTCCGATAACAGCATCATCAACTTGATACATTCCTTTTCTGGTAAATTTTGAGACGGAACAGCTCCAAAATTAAGCCTCCTGAGACGCCCCAGGAGACAAAGTCTTCAAGCAAAAAATGTTCCGAACATACCGTGCTCCTGTCTAATATGCCTCATCTGGGTTCCTTTTAATGGCTAAAAGCCACTAACTCTTCTTGTAGGAACTCCTTGGTACTCTGTACATAAAAGAAAAAGTACTACTACAATGTAAAACATACTAATTCTTACATTGCATTCCTACAATCATATACCCATCATTAAATTAGCTTAAGGAAAGTTTTAAGGAAAAGAGAATAATAACCTGAACAAATTATTTATAATTATAGATGAAATAAACTTTATTTGAACTTAGTTTTATACTCATGAAATATTTCAGAAGTTTTATACTACATTTTATCTCAAGAATGTCGATATCGAACCTACACTGATTAAGGAAGGTCCAATATGTAATACTCCTTTATTTAAGCAAGCCTGCAACCAGCTTGTGAGTTAAAAGGTGATATTAAGTCTATTTTAACTTTTAATCTTTAATTTTAAGCAATATACCTGTGAATATGCTAACACAATGTAATTAAACTGTTTTACTTACCGGTGAAATGTAACATTTTCTCCCGTATTGTTGTCCCTCTTAAAACAAATATGCACTATGCACTTGGGCATTGTTCAATAATTAATGTTTTTACACACTTTAATGTTTTTTGATCACACAAGGACCTCAAAATGCTATAAAAATCTCGAGAACGACAGAAAAAAAGTAAACAAGGCCGCCATACTGCCTGGCCGATTTGACATTTGACCTTCGTCAAGCAGGGATGCCAAAACAGTGATATGAGTGATAACTAGGTACTACGAATTTAAAATCCTTCTTTAAGATGTCTTTATTCTTCAGAAAATCTTTGCATAAATGGAATCTGACCTTCTGTGTCCTTATAATGTGATTTTAGACATTTTATATTTATTCACAATATTAAATAAAAACACTACCTAAATTACTCCCAGAATTTCAAAAACGCCGCCAAGAACGACGTCGACACGACCTTTGGTAGCTTGTATTTTTCACCGCCAGATGTCCCACGCGGCTTTTATAGGTAGAAAAAATGACACAATGACTCAGCGTTATTTGTCGAGGAAAGGATGTTTTGGATTTCCATAAAGTTTTATCTATAATTCTTTATTATTTAGTAAAAAAAAGTGTCTAGCTCTTCACCAGTGCCGTTATTATCAAAAATATATCGTACGCGCGTATAGTGTTGACAGAACAGTTGAAGAAAACTACCATTTTGTTGGCTGTTAGGTGTAGTAAACAGTATATTAACTTTATTGGGTATTTAGTGAAAAAGAAAGTTTCCTGCGAAATTTAAAATCAAAGAAAATAAAATGGTATTGTAAAATTATTTATTTATTATTTATTTATTTATTTTATTTATAATATAATTATAGTATAATATATACTTAATACAAAGTTAATTAATTAGAAATTTATTTGGTTAAATCACTATAAACACATAGGTGAATCATCTGTCCGTAATTTATAGTGATATGGTAATATTGTTTATATTTAAAATAAAAATTATATACAAAAATATTAATTTTAAAATACAGGTAAAAACAATATTAAAGCTATAAATTAAATAATCATTATACAAAATTAATAATGTCCTTTACAAAGTTCTAATAATAATATTAAAATATTACTTATTTTATTTTTATAGTTTCATCAATCTTAGAACTGTTTTCTTTTATCCATTTTTTTATATATTTTTTAAATGAAATGTAACTTAAACATTTAATTTTTTTGGGTAGTATATTAAAAATTTTTATACCAATATTTAAAGAATGTTTTTTTATTAATGTTAAATTAAATTTTTCAGCATATAGAGATATATTTATTTTTTGTCTAGTTTCATATAAATGATTTACCGCTTCTATATTTAACGCTTTATTATTTTTATAGATGTATGTTAAGGCTGCTTTGTAGAATAGTTCTTTTACATTAAGTATATTGTACGTATCAAATATAACTTTCGAAGGAAACAAAATATTTTTGTTGTAAATAATTTTTAATACGTATTTTTGCATCATTAAAACTAATTTTAAACCAGTGTCATAAGTACTTCCCCATCCAATTATGCCTTACGATAGAACTGATTGAAAAAGAGAATAATAAAACATTAAACATAGTTTTCTACTTACAATATTTTTTAAAATTCTAAATTTAGATAAGGTAGCTCTTAATTTTTTAGTAAGAGTATTTATATGATAAGTCCACTTTAAATTTTGGTCAATAAATATACCCAAATACTTTACTACATCAACTTTTTTTATGATATTTCTGCAATGACAATTTTTATAAATTAAATTATATGAACCATCTACTTTTAAGAGACAAGTCGGTTCGTGTATTTTAATTTCCTTAATATTTTTTGGTTGTGTATCTTTATAACACGTAAAAGTAATAAAATTTGTTTTAGACAAATTTAAGTTCAGAAGGTCAAAACTTAAATTGTTTTTAATAATACACATATCAATTTCACATTTATATATGCATTCTTCCCAAGAATTTCCTTCATTAATTAAAACCGTATCATCTGCATATGAAAAAATTTTACCATTTAATTTTGTTTTAAGTAAATCATTTACATAAACTAAAAATAATGCTGGGCCCAAAACAGTACCCTGAGGAACACCACAGAGTAAAGTTTTGTTACCACTAATAGTATTATCAATTTTTACCTTTTGTTCCCTGTTAGATAAATAACTTTTAAATAAATCGTGTGCAATACCTCGAATTCCATAATTTTTTAATTTAGATAAGAGTTTTTGATGGGAAACTGTATCAAATGCCTTTTTTAAGTCTAAAAATGTCCCAATCACTTTTTTGTTTTTGTTTAAGTATTCTGAAATTAAATGATTAACATTAAAAATTGCATTTTCGGTGCCCAATTTCTCTCTGAAACCAAATTGATTTTGACTAAATAATTTGTTTTTTTCAATAAAATTATATAATTGTTCTTTTATACATTTTTCTAATAATTTTCCTATTGTGTTAATTAAAGAAATTGGTCTATAATTGTTACATTCTTTATTATCATCAGATTTAAAAATTGGTACAATAACAGATGACTTTAACATTGATGGAAAAATTCCTTTGGAAATGCTTAAATTGAAAAGATGACATAAAATTTTTGAAAGATATTTTCCAGTAGATTTTAAAATACCATTATTTATTTCATCAGTTCCTGGAGAAGAACTGATTTTAAGTGAGCTTATGAAATTTATAATTTTAATTTCTGTAACTGGTTTAAAAAATAAACTGTTTGAAATACTATACTGCTCTATATTAATATAATTTGAAGGAACACAAATATTTTTAGCTAAATCAGGTCCTATATTTGTAAAATGGTTAGCAAAAATTTCTGCAATTTCTTTTCTGTCATGTGTTAGCCTATTATTTGATTTATCATATAATTCAAAGAAATTATTTTGTTTTTCAACTTTTCCGGTAACTTCGTTGACTATTTTCCAAACATCTTTGATATTATTTTTAGTTTCTAAAATTTTTTTCTTATAATACTCTTCTTTTGTAAATTTTATTAGTTTATTAACATAATTTCTATATTTTTTATAATCTGTTAGAATTTTTTCATTTTTTCTATTTTTTATAACAACTTTACTCATTTTATCCCTTATTTTTATACATGTTATTAATTCCTCATTTATCCATGGCTTTATTTTTTTAATTTTATTTTTACAAATGTAGTCATTTTTTGACAAATTAATAAAATTTAGTAGTTTATTAAAAAACAAGTTAAATGCAGTTTCTACATCTGTTATTTTTTTAAGATACTCCCAATTTTCATTCTTTAATAGGTTATTCAATTTATAATAATTAATTATTTTCTTATTAACATTTTTTTGGGTATAAGATGACGTTTTTTTGAAAATTTTAATATTGCATGCTATTGGAAAATGATCTGTTGTGTTGTTATTAAAAATATAAAAATTTATTTTAGAATTTACGTCAATATTAGAGAAATTATCTTTAACAAAAAAATGATCTATGCAGGTTTTACTTGTCTCCGATATCCGTGTAGGTCCCTCTAGGTATGAAACATATGAATATGAGTTTAATATATTTAAATACCTGTTTGATTCTAGACTTTCATCATTTAAAATGTCAATGTTAATATCACCAACAAATAAATCAAATTTTTGTTTGTATGATTTAAGTAATTTTTCAAGTTCATTTAAGAAAATATTAATGTCTGATGAAGGAGGTCTATAAATACAAGTTAACCCAAATTTTAAATGATTTTTTTGGCAAATTGCTCTAAGAAATATGAAACCATTTTTTTCAGTTTTTGTAACATTAAAGTATAAACTATTTTTGATGTATAGTATCGTTCCATCATTCTGACATAAATCAGAAGAATAATAAAAAAGAGTATAATTATTTATGTTATATAAATCTACATTTGTAATTTTCCATGTTTCTGAGAGTATAATAATATCATAATGTGTACCATTTCTCTTTAACGTTTCTAAAAATATAAGAAAACTATCGAGATTTTTTGAAACACTACGAATATTATTGTGTAAAATATTAATTCCAAAATTATTATTAATTTCGTTAAAATTTTCCCAATTATCAATAAATATTGTTTCATTTGTACTGTTTAAAGCCTGAAGAAATTCAAAGTCCATTATCAGAATAATTAGTGATACTTTTAGTAAATTTTATTTTTTGAAGCAATATTGGACATTTTGGGTCATTACTTCTATGATTTATAGTGATATTACCAGATTTATTTTTATATTGAAGACAGTTAATACATTTTGGGGAAAAGGTAGTATTGTTACAGATTTTATACATGTGATCTCCTGCACAAAAGGAACATTTTTGGATTTTCTTACAGTCTACTGTCTTATGTCCATAGCCACAACATTTCATGCATTTTTTTATATTAAAATCCTCAGTGACTTTACATTGACCCCATGAGACATTAAGAGTTTTATTAATTATCTTGCTAAATGTTCTTCCAGAAGTTTCTGCATAAATTATCCATTTGTTATTTTTTAAGTATTTAGATTTTCTCTGGTATTTTATTTCAAATTGATCCTCATCATCAACACAGTGATTCAGGTCCATTAGTTCCATTTTAAATTCTTCACTGCTTGAATATTTATTTTTTGTCCCTATAAAAACTACTCTTGGCTTTCTTTCTTTAGTCAAACTAATTTGAAAATCGTTTCCCAAGGTTTTCTTTGTTAAGTTCATAAGTTGAATGGTATTTTCTTTATTATTACTTTTAACAATTATATTACCCGTTTTTGTTGTGTTGCAAGATATAATCGGTACTTTAATTGATTTATGATTTATTTTATTTTCAACAATTTCTTTCATTTTCTCAATATTTTCTTTGCAATGCGTCTTAATAATAATTCCTTGACAAGAGTTATCTTTATTTTTTGAGGTATTACTGTTATTAACAACATAAGCATACGTATTCTTGCTATCAACTAATGGTAAATTTGATCTATAATTACCAATTTCTTTTGTCAAATGGTTTATTTTTTCATGAAGTTTCTCGAATTCATATTTAATATATTGGACAAATTTTGAGTCTTTATTAGATGCACAATTTTTACATTTCCATTTAACTAAATTTTCCAGTTGTTTTATTTTTTTAAACTGAGTTATGGTGATTTCAGCACATGATATGTGAACTAAGTCTTTACAGTAGTAATTACAACTTATGTAATTTTCTTTTATTGATATTTCCTTCTGACAATATGAACAAATCCAATTTTCTTGTAAATTATTTTTATTTTTTGGTTTTGATGAAGGTCCACTTTCAAATTTATCTTCATTAGTTATATTCTCTTCAAAATTTTTAATTATTCCTTTAGTATGTATATCAGTTGCTGGATATTTAGGTGGGTTATATGGTAAATCATCCTGTGATAGTTGAGAATTCCAAGAACTTGGTATTGAAAACTCACAAAAACTTAGATCATTCTGAAATTTAGGGTTAAAATTTGACATTGACACTGCCAAAAAAATATTTTTCCTGTTTTCTGATTTAAATAAAGGCAATATTCTAAAATAATAATGCCAGAGATTTCTTGAATTTTCTTCTTTATATTTTGTGGTAAAGTACTTTATTTTCGTCAACAAATCTTGTTAAATTTTAATTTTATATGGACGTAAAAAAATTAAAATGTCAGTGACTTTTACATTAGACAGATGAAGATTCGAATGACTACAGTGGAAGAGGTTTATGAACGTAAAGTTTGTAATTAGGTACATAATTTAAGTTGTGAGAAATTTCGCTTAGAAATTAAGGACGATTATAAATAAACCTTTTAATAAAAGCCAAATATTCTGTTAAATATGATTAACAATAGGTAAATAAAAAAAAGTACATGCGTAAGTATTAGAATTTTTTTTGTTTTAAGCTAATTTTGAACTAATTATTTTTGTATAAGTACTCATAGGTTTGAACAGCTGTTTTTTTGGATTCTTTTTGTGTTGTAGTACTTTAACTTTTTGAAATTGAATGTTTTAAAAGAGTTAGTATGATTTCTTACTTTAAAGATAACAAAATTATTATTATTAGTTACATAAGAATATTCTAGAGAGATTTGACAACGTCTCATGTTAAAACAAAAGAATTTTTTCTGTAACTGACGTTTCTCCTTGTTTTTTATATGGCCATGTATTTATGAACAGTGGCGCGCAGTCACAAAAAAATAATTTTCGAGGGCCGATATCTACCTTTTTTTACCATGAAGCGCCATTTATGAATATTTTTATTCAATCTGAATTCATATCAGGAGTTACCCATTCCAATATATGCAGTGAACTTCATAACACCCTGCATATATATATATATATATATATATATATATATATATATATATATATATATATATATATATATATATATATAATCTATATACAGTGACCGGCAAAAGGTTCGCAACATAGGGGAAAATTTTTTATTAGGAGAGTATCGGAAAAACTTTCCCAGGGGATCGGTTCTGCATGTCCGATAACCTAAAAATCGATTTTGACATACGTCACGTGACCACTGGTATAGCGTCAAATTAAAAAAAAATTGTTAATTTACAAAAAGTGAGGTTAGTTGACGAGATATCAAAAAAAGTTATTTGAAAAAATTGCTTAGAATTAAATTCTAGGTCCTTGTGCAAAATTTTAAGATTTTATTTAAAAAAATTGGAAAACTCAATTTTTTTTAAATATTTTTTTATCGATTTACAAATTTCCGGTTTTTTTCGTTTAGATAGCTTGGCTAATGTAAAGCCCATGTATCTGGATGAAAATAAACGAATGTAGTAGTTTTTTCTACAATTGACAGGACAAAATTAAAAAAAAACAGGGTTTCGCCGGACGCTAGCTGTTGCAATGATTTGTATCTAGCAGCAGTGTCAAAATTTTAGAGACATTTCAATGAGATTACATTGAGAAAACCTTAATCGTCTTAAATATATCTGAAGTTCGACTTTTTGTAAAGTTAAGGGGATTAAAATAGATAATAAACAAAAAATTACCTGTTTATTTAATCGAAATTTTATAAACGAAAACCAATGTAAGAAAAACTTAAAAGTAGTCAAATTCTGTACTAACAACACAAAAAATCATTGTTTTTCCTTGGGTGCACAAAATTTAAAACTCAGTATGACCACCATTTCTCTCCATACATACTGTTGTTCTCGAGCGCAACTCTCGATTAACATTTCGGAGCATTTTACGATTTATTTGCAATACACAATTTATAATGACATTCTCTAAATTTTGTATATTCCTAAAGGGTCGATGTTTGTACACAGGGTTCTTTAGGTATCCCCACATAAAAAAATCTAACGGAGTCAGATCTACAATTCTACAATTGACAGGACAAAATCGAAAAAATAGGTGTTCGCCGGACGCTCGCTGTTGCAATGGTTTGAATCTAATGAAATGACTGTATCAAGATTTTATTAAGATTTTTCGCACATAAATTTAACAACCAGGTCTATTTAGTTGTACTTAAAACTACCAAAGCAGGCTCTGAAATTAAAGCAACCAAATAATCTAGTAGGTTAAAAACAACAGAAAAATGTCAAACAAATTATAATTTGTTTGATTTCAACCTATGTCATTGGTTTATGTCTCGCATCTTACTAAGTTTGATATTTTACATAAGTTTATTAATATTTTATTCCTTAAAATGGCACCCACACTACTTCTTCAGGAAAAGATAGAAATTATTTTAATTTCTGGAGATAATTACAAAAGCCATAGAGAAACAGCAGCAATTTTTAATGAGAGGCACCCCGATAAATCCCTCCATTATTCCACAGTATCTCGTCTAGTCAATAAATTTAAAGAAACGGGATCGGTAGAAAATCAGTATAAAGTTTCCCATGAAAAACCGGTAACAGGTGACGAAGGTTCTCTGGATGTGTGTTTGTCGATCACAGAAACACCCCAATTAGCAGTTAGTCAAATATCGGAGATCACTAACATTCACGAAAGATCTGTGCGGAGGATATTAAAAAGAAACAAATTTCATCCGTACAAACCTAAATTTGTACAAGTATTAAAAGATAGGGATTATGACGCCCGCTTCGATTTTTGTGCCTGGTTCCAGGGTATGATTGAGGAAGATTTTAATTTCCCAAAGAACGTTCTTTTCTCGGATGAAGCTACATTTACCTCTAACGGAACCGTCAGTTCACAAAACTGTAGATGGTGGGCCACCGAAAACCCAGACTTTGTAATTCAGAGTAAAGACCAATATAGTTTTAAGGTTAATGTGTGGTGCGGAATTTTCAACCTCAGAATAGTGGGACCTTTTTTCTTTAGAGACAATTTAAATTCAGAACGATATTTAGAATTTCTACAAACTGAGATATCTGACTTTTTAGACAATTTGTCATTAGCCGAAAGAAGAAATTTATACTTTCAACAAGACGGAGCTAGCATTCATTCCACAAATGAGGTGAAGAGATGGCTGGATCAAGAATTTGGAAACCAGTGGATAGGACGGTTTTCTGAAAATCCGTGGCCTGCGAGATCACCAGATCTGACTCCGTTAGATTTCTTTATGTGGGGATACCTAAAGAACTCTGTGTATAAACATCGACCCTTTAGGAATATACAAAATTTAGAGAATGTCATTAGAAATTGTGTATTGCAAATAAATCGTAAAATGCTCCGAAATGTTAATCGAGAGTTGCGCTCGAGAACAATAGTATGTATGGAGAGAAATGGTGGTCATACTGAGTTTTAAATTTTGTGCACCCAAGGAAAAACAATGATTTTTTATGTTGTTAGTACAGAATTTGACTACTTTTAAGTTTTTCTTACATTGGTTTTCGTTTATGAAATTTCGATTAAATAAACAGGTAATTTTTTGTTTATTATCTATTTTACTCCCCTTAACTTTACAAAAAGTCGAACTTCAGATATATTTAAGACGATTAAGGTTTTCTCAATGTAATCTCATTGAAATGTCTCTAAAATTTTGACACTGCTGCTAGATACAAATCATTGCAACAGCTAGCGTCCGGCGAAACCCTGTTTTTTTTAATTTTGTCCTGTCAATTGTAGAAAAAACTACTACATTCGTTTATTTTCATCCAGATACATGGGCTTTACATTAGCCAAGCCATCTAAACGAAAAAAACTGGAAATTTGTAAATCGATAAAAAAATATTTAAAAAAAATTGAGTTTTCCAATTTTTTTAAATAAAATCTTAAAATTTTGCACAAGGACCTAGAATTTAATTCTAAGCAATTTTTTCAAATAACTTTTTTTGATATCTCGTCAACTAACCTCACTTTTTGTAAATTAACAATTTTTTTTTTAATTTGACGCTATACCAGTGGTCACGTGACGTATGTCAAAATCGATTTTTAGGTTATCGGACATGCAGAACCGATCCCCCGGAAAAGTTTTTCCAATACTCACCTAATAAAAAATTTTCCCATATGTTGCGAACTTTTTGCCGGTCACTGTTATATATATATATATATATATATATATATATATATATATATATATATATATATATATATATATATATTGACACCACCATCTTCATTTTTGCAAAAGTGTTTATAGTTTCTTGTTTGAGCTCTAAACTAAACCCTTATACACATTGTTTCATAACCTAAAATTTTGACGACAGCCCTAATCCGCTTGATCGATCCAAAGTTTCAAGGTTTTGACAGCCATATTGATGTCGCCATCTTGATTTTTGCAAAAGCGCATACGGCATTTTGAAGCTTATTGTCCGACCGTCAAATTGAGCCCTTATACGTATTTTTAAGTGGCTCCCAATTTTGGCGACAGCGCTGATCCGGTTGACATGGAATGACCCATATATATATATATATATATATATATATATATATATATATATATATATATATATATATATATATATATATATATATATATATATAAGTAGAAGTTTATTGTCCGTACAATATATAGGGGAGAAAGAAGAATATCGGCTTTGCGGACTGTGAAAGTGTGTTCTTCTTCTCATAAGCTAGAGATGCCGTGTTCGCCTTTAGATTTTACCTTTTCAGTGTGTTCTGCCTTTTGCATTAGAGCCAGCACCCGCTAGGTGGCGTTATGGTATGTTTTTTCCTGCTTGTGTTTTGCAAAACGGATTTAAGATGCAGTAACATCGTTTGCCTCGGTGCGACTGGGTTATGGCTGTCTGAATGAGTCCTAACAAGGACGAAACAGCTGTCATGGTCTACCCGGCCCGGGGTTGTCCATTTTCTTGGACTCCCCGTACTTTGATGCAAAAGAAGAACACACTTCCACAGTCCGCAAAGCCGATATTCTTCTTTCTCTCCTATAATATGTATAATCAGTCAGATAGTTTTGAAAAGTGTTATCAACAACACATTGTTAACGAAATAAAAACGACTGGTGTTTTATTGTAGTATTCTGATAAAATTATTTCAATAACGTGTTATACAAAACCTTAATTTTTTCGAAAACTGCTAATTTTATCGAAACAAATGTAGGGTACCTTTTTCAAAGAGGAATGACCAAAGTATTTAAAAAATCAGTTTTGAGCTCTGTAAAATGATACCTGTCAAAAATTTGGCCCAACGAGTGTGGTGGCAAGTCCGTTCCTGAGTTCTCTGACGATGTCAAACATCTACTGTAGTATGGTTTTATGAGTCTTTATGGCCAACATAAAATATTAAAATTTCATTACATTATACAAGTCGGTTCCAAAGTTAGAGCCAAAAAAGTAAATCGTTAAGTACCCCTTTGGGGCTCTGTATCTCCCTAACAAAACACTTTTGGATATAGGTAAGTTGGGTTAAATCGTCTTATTTTAGTCTCACGAATTCGTGGTAGCATTTTGTACAGACCTTATATATATATATATATATATATACAGGGTGTTATTAAATTCACTGCATATATTGGAATGGGTGACTCCTGGGGTAGTCTACAGACATACCCAATACTTTTTTTTTGTTAAATCGAACATTTTAAAAATTTTCAAAAATACCCTAAAACCAGTCTATATTCGCCGCACCTGACTAAGCATACACAAGGCGCTTGACGTAAATTTGCGCGCGAAAAATTAAAAACAATTGAATTTGTGTAAACGTTGCCAGATATTATGAATCTTAATTATTTTCTGTTATTACCCGTAATTTAAGACAAAGATAAAACAAATTTAAACCTTTTCCGAAGGAAAAACTAAAAAAAATGTTAAAAAGGCCACTGGGAAACCACTCACTCCTTTCTGTCCGCAGCCTTAGTTTTAACCAGTAGTTGCCTAACATAATTTAAATATCAATAAGTAAAACTAATAAAAAGTTGCAAAAAATGATTGGTACTTATCTAGCCGGGAATGTACCGAAAATGTCTCTAATTTGCTCCCAAACAAGCATGATTCGTACCATATTGTCCTCATTATTGTCCCGAACACTAAGGTACTCTGGGGCCCCGAACCCGTTGAAAGATTTTCTCCATTCAACGCGACTTCGCAGTTAATTCACTCTTTCAATTGGCATACTTACTATAATACACTATTTCCTTCATCGTACCCCGCAAAACGCTATCCGTAAGCTAAGCATCTCGGAATCTTGGATTAAGAAACATTAGAAATCGTTTAAAATCTAAAACTTATACGAACTGACGGCAAAAAAAACATTCAGACAAATTATTGTCCAACGTTGTTGCCAAATTATAGAAGCAGTGCAGAAGAAATACAGCATTCACCGTGCCACGCGAATATCGATGTAAAAAATACATACGTACCATTTTATATTACATTAAAAATGAGAAAAAGCTCTCGTTTTATAATATATTTTTTTTAATAATGCAATCAACACGAATCGTTTTGCCCCGAATCGGCAACATGGGAGGACCAGACACCTTTTAGCTTTTAGAACTAACCGCGTCCTTATTGGTCATAAGCAAAGCTGTCAAACGGGGGTTATTCCAGGGACGGCTCTAACCTAGTCGGGAATAAAATTAGGATTCGATCTGAAAATAAAATACAAATATTTATTTATCCACATTGTGTTATTTGAAAATGCGAAATACGAAAATACTTCGGTTACAGTGATATACCATACAGGGTGTCTGAAAAGTCTTAGCATGGGCAAATATCTTTACTATTAATAAAGGTAGAGACACCAAATTTTAGTTGTATCTTATTGGTTAATAAATCTACTTTTTTATGTAATTTCACTTTTTCAACCCCCTTGGGGGTTACGCTAGGGAGTTGAGGTCAAAAATTCTAAATGCAACCCTATGCCGTGTGGTACCTCATTTTAAAGGTCTTTTCGAGAATGGCAGATGTTACTTCTTGGCAGAGTTCCAAAATGGACTTTATTACTGCCAAGAAGTTCATGGTGGTCATTCTAAACAACTTTTAACGTAATAAGTAAGGCAGGCACTCAGGGGCGCGCCAACGAAATTTGCCGCCCGGGTGCAAGATATTATTTGCCGCCCCTATGTATTATGTCGACAATAAAATTTTATATGTATTTAAATATGTCATATTTTTAAATCCATTTCCGCGATATTTCACGAACTGTGATTTTTCCACTGATATCAAAATATGATAAATGTTTTTTTATGACAATTCCACTCATGTATAAATAATCCCATTAGAAAACACAAAAGAAGGAACAGAAATGCAACTGGATGAAAAAATCGTATAAATTTCAACTAGGTACATCACCATGGTAACAATTGCAACTTATTTGTTAAAGCGTCCGGTACGTCAGATTGAAAGATTACGTTGTCAGGAGTAGTTTTTATCATGTCCCGATACGGAAATACCTGCGACGCAGAGATAGAAAGAGAAATAGAAAATTGTATTCCTAAAAATACAAAGAAAAGTCAGTCATCAATTTGGAACCAATTATTCATGGAATTGTCATACCAAATACCATTCGATCTCAGATTTTGAGCCTGATATTTTTTTGCTTGTTTTCTCATACTTACTTTCAGGCAATTTAACTCGATCTGTTCGACAAAGTCACTCGAGCTTCGCTCTAGTGATTTTGTGGAAGCAGCTCTCGTTAAATTTCCAGAAAGTAAGTATTCTAAAAGAAGCATAAAAAATATCCGGCTAAATCTGAGCTCTTATCGTATTACCCCCAATTATTATTATTATTATTATTATTATTATTATTATTATTATTATTATCATGAAAAAACGAGGCGGCTTTTTGCCGCCCCTGAAATTTGCCGCCCGTGTGCGGTGCACTCCTTGCACCCTCGGCTTGGCGCGCCCCTGCAGGCACTGTTAGTCAGTTACCAGAGGCGGTGATGCCTAAAGTAAATGCGCACGTATACGGTATTTGACAGGAATAATTTAATTCATGGGCGTTGCCGTGATTGTGTGAAAAAAAATGGTGCCACTACAATATTGTGAATTTCTCACAAGACGCAAAAGTCTTAATAACTATGGTAAGGCTAACCCTTGAATAAATAACAAGAGGCTTCAATGTCGAAAATAAGTACGTACGTATACGGTATTTGACAAAAATAATTTTATTCATGGGCGTTGACTATTGGGGATATATTCTTAAAAGTGAATGAACAAGTAAATATAAAACGACAAATGAAGAAGTAGAAAAAGTTGGAAAAAAGTTAGAAAAAAATGTGCCCCACAAAACAAAAAATAAATGTGCACGAAGACTGGTACTGTATGGCACAAGAGGTCGGCCAACGGTCGACATATGTCCCGCCGATTATACGATTTATAATTTTTATAGGCTAGCCATTTAAAAATGAATTAAAATATGTGGTTTGCGGTAAAATGTTTCTTTTCTGAAGACTTTTAAAAGAAAGGACCTCAACTCCCTAGCATCACCCCCAAGGGGATTGAAAAAGTCAAATTACATAAAAAGTAGATTTATTAATCAATAAGATATAACTAAAATTTGGTGTCTCTATCTTTATTAATAGCAAAGATATTTAGCCATACTAAGACTTTTTAGACACCCTGTATGTTATATTACTTTAACCGAAGTATTTTCGTGTTTCGCATTTTCAAATTATACAATGTGGATAAATTTTCAAATCGAATCATAATTTTATTTCCAACTAGGTTAGAGCCGTCCCTGGAATAACCCCGTTTGCACAGCTTTATTTATTACTAGCCAATATGCTCTAGTCATAGGCAACCACTTATACACCGGTGCATATTGTAACCCTATGTCTTTATTAAGAATATAGTTTTAACTACAACAGTAGTATCTTACCCTATTTATTTTCTTTGAGTAGTATTTTCAACGTTTTCAACAAGTTATGGTCATTGTTGGAATATTTTATTCTGCTCCTTAAAACAGTTTTATACTTTGTAGTTGCTTTGCAGTGTTCACTAAATAATCCTAACACATTTAATTATTTATTACAGTGCTATTTAATAGATTATCGTATCGGCTGAGTGTTGTAGAATATTAAGTTTTGCAAAACAGATTTCTGGATGTTTAGTTTGGTGTTTGGTGGTAGTTTTCGTTTGAACAGCTGATCCCTGGATTATTATAGGTATTTTAACTTTTTGAAATTTAGTGTTTTGAGATAGTTATAGTAAATTTGAGTTAGTAATATCATTTCACCAGTTTAAAAAAGGCAGTATTTTTCGTGTCATATTATGATGTTTATTTCTCTACAATGCTTTTATTGTGATTTTAGTGTTTATTACTTTTTTTAACTGTAATGAAATGTAGCGAGAGTGATATTAGCTGATATAAATAGATAACATATTTATCCTTTGATCTGTGTCAAAATGTTGAGAAGCGGATTAATAAGGGTGATAAGTTGTCAACCTAATTACTTTTTGGTTTAGATTTTGGTTAGTTCTAGTTACTGAAAAGTACAAAAGTTAGTGTTTCCTCACTTTTTTGTATACGTTAGCTTCATACAATTCTTCTGAGTTATTTTTGTTAAACTGTTGCTAGTTTTTATTGCGCAATTAAAATTTCTTTGTTTGAAGCTAATTTTGGATAGGTAGCCTTTTCCTCTAAAAATGTCTGGTCCGCTTATTTGAAAATTATTATTGTAATCTTTGTTTGAACAGCTGTTGGATTTTTTGTGTTGTAGTATTTTAACTTTTTGAAATTGAGTGTTTTGAAAGAGTTAAGTAGTAGGATTTCTTTATTTAAAGATAATAAAAATATTATTTTTTTAAACCTGTTACATGGGAGGGACTAGAAAGATTTGGCAACATCTCACGTAAAAACAAATGAGTTTTTTCTGTAACTGACATTGCTCGTGGTTTTTTATATGGCCATGTGTTTATTACCAGTGGTGCGCTGAGACTAAAAAAAATTTTTTTGAGGGCCGATATCAACCTTTTTTTATAGTGAAGGGCTATTTATGAATATTTTTATTCAATCTGAATTCATATCAGGATTTACTGGTTTCAATATATGCAGTGAATTTCATAACACCCTGTATATATATATATATATATATATATATATATATATATATATATATATATATATATATATATATATATATATATATATATATATATACAGGGTGTTTCATTAAGGGTGATGAGGTACCATATCTCAGGGATTGATACTCCAGGAGCTTTGGAAAAAAATTCTAAGAAGGAAAGCGGCCAAGAGAAATTGCTGGAAATAATTTTTAAGTTCCTAACTCTGCCGCTAGGGATCGTAATTGCTGTGGTCATGTAAAAAAAGACATTTTTCTGGAAAATATCCCTATAAAAGCTATCAAAAAAATATTACGCTGATAATTCTACTAGAATTCTACATCTTTGTGGTTTAAGGCTTTTTGCTGTAAGATGTAAAATTAGGGCGGGAGAGGAGGGGGAAAGTCTACTGATAAAAGTGTCCATAATTTTGGTTTGACTCAACCGAATTTGATGAACTTGGTCTCGTTTAAGAAAGGAAGGCTTGCTACTTTAAACGAAATAATAGCTGTGTTACATTGACTTTCGCGGCACTCGCTAGCGGGCGTTATTTGAAAAACTCCGTGTTTTTTAAATTATTCTTCGAAATTTTAAATGGAATGACATAGTTATTATATCATAATCGAAAAGTAGAATAAATTTGCAAAAGAAAATGTAAAAAATTCAATTCGATATCTTCATTAGTTTCGGAGTTATAGCCAAAAGAATAATATCATGTTAATTAAAAAAAGCAATTGTTTTTATGGGTCCGTGGTCAAGCGTGCCATGAAAAATAAAAAAATATTTTTAAACTTTTTATTAAGTGTGATACCTGACAGCATATTCACGTTCCGCAAGAGGAGCATTTTCAAAACACTGAAAATATATGGCCGGCATATCGTAAGCCTCGGCGCTGGTACAAGCCATTTTTGAAAGATGCAGCACAAAAGTTGAATATCGATAAACTCAAAATTCACAAAAAATCGGATATAAAATTTGGACAGATACTTATCAAAGATTGATTAGAGTGACATTTCAATTTATTTGCTTCCCTGGAAACCTGCCGATTTTGTTTCATGGCTTACTAGATAATTTTTTAATAATACGACAGGTAAGTAAATTAAAGGCAATAGTACTGGAATAAAAAGTGAAAAACACACTTAATAAAAAGTTTAAAAATATTTTTTTTTATTTTTCATGGCACGCTTGACCACGGACCTATAAAAACAATTGCTTTTTTCAATTAACATGATATTAATTATTCTTTTGGCTATAACTCCGAAACTAATCGGCAGGTTTTCAGGGAAGCAAATGAATTGAAATGTCACTCTAATCAATCTTTGATAAGTATCTGTCCAAATTTTATCTCGGATGTTTTGTGAATTTTGAGTTTATCGTTATTCAACTTTTGTGCTGCATCTTTCAAAAATGGCTTGTACCAGCGCTGAGGCTTACGATATGCTGGCCATATATTTTCATTGTTTTTAAAATGCTCCTCTTGCGGAACGTGAATATGCTGTCAGGTATCACACTTAATAAAAAGTTTAAAAACATTTTTTTCATTTTTCATGGCACGCTTGACCACGGACCCATAAAAACAATTGCTTTTTTTAATTAACATGATATTAATTATTCTTTTGGCTATAACTCCGAAACTAATGAAGATATCGAATCGAATTTTTTATATTTTCTCTTGCAAATTTATTCTACTTTTCGATTATGATATAATAACTATGTCATTCCATTTAAAATTTCGAAGAAAAATTGAAAAACAAGGAGTTTTTCAAATAACGCCCTCTAGCGAGTGCCGCAAAAGTCAATGTAACACAGCTATTATTTCGTTTAAATTAGCAAGCTTTTCTTTCTTAAACGAGACCAAGTTCATCCAATTCGGTTGAGTCAAACCCAAGTTATGGACACTTTTATCAGTAGACTTTCCCCCTCCTCTCCCGCCCTAATTTTACATCTTACAGCAAAAAGTGTTAAACCAAAAAGATGTAGAATTCTAGTAGAATTATCAGTGTAATATTTTGTTGATAGCTTTTATAGGGATATTTTCCAGAAAAATGTCTTTTTTTACATGATCACAGCAATGACGCCCCCTAGCGGCAGAGTTAGGAACTTAAAAATTATTTCCGGCAATTTCTCTTGGCCACTTTCCTTCTCGGGATTTTTTTCCAAAGCTCCTGGAGTATCAATTCCTGAGATATGATACCTCATCACCCTTAATGAAACACCCTGTATATATATATATATATATATATATATATATATATATATATATATATATATATATATATATATATATATATATATATATATATATATATACAGTGACCGGCAAAAAGTTCGCAACATATGGGAAAATTTTTTATTAGGTGAGTATTGGAAAAACTTTTCCGGGGGATCGGTTCTGCATGTCCGATAACCTAAAAATCGATTTTGACATACGTCACGTGACCACTGGTATAGCGTCAAATTAAAAAAAAAATTGTTAATTTACAAAAAGTGAGGTTAGTTGACGAGATATCAAAAAAGTTATTTGAAAAAATTGCTTAGAATTAAATTCTAGGTCCTTGTGCAAAGTTTTAAGATTTTATTTAAAAAAATTGGAAAACTCAATTTTTTTTAAATATTTTTTTATCGATTTACAAATTTCCAGTTTTTTTCTTTTAGATAGCTTGGCTAATGTAAAGCCCATGTATCTGGATGAAAATAAACGAATGTAGTAGTTTTTTCTACAATTGACAGGACAAAATTAAAAAAAACAGAGTTTCGCCGGACGCTAGCTGTTGCAATGATTTGTATCTAGCAGCAGTGTCAAAATTTTAGAGACATTTCAATGAGATTACATTGAGAAAACCTTAATCGTCTTAAATATATCTGAAGTTCGACTTTTTGTAAAGTTAAGGGGAGTAAAATAGATAATAAACAAAAAATTACCTGTTTATTTAATCGAAATTTCATAAACGAAAACCAATGTAAGAAAAACTTAAAAGTAGTCAAATTCTGTACTAACAACATAAAAAATCATTGTTTTTCCTTGGGTGCACAAAATTTAAAACTCAGTATGACCACCATTTCTCTCCATACATACTATTGTTCTCGAGCGCAACTCTCGATTAACATTTCGGAGCATTTTACGATTTATTTGCAATACACAATTTCTAATGACATTCTCTAAATTTGGTATATTCCTAAAGGGTCGATGTTTGTACACAGAGTTCTTTAGGTATCCCCACATAAAGAAATCTAACGGAGTCAGATCTGGTGATCTCGCAGGCCACGGATTTTCAGAAAACCGTCGTATCCACTGGTTTCCAAATTCTTGATCCAGCCATCTCTTCACCTCATTTGTGGAATGAATGCTAGCTCCGTCTTGTTGAAAGTATAAATTTCTTCTTTCGGCTAATGACAAATTGTCTAAAAAGTCAGATATCTCAGTTTGTAGAAATTCTAAATATCGTTCTGAATTTAAATTGTCTCTAAAGAAAAAAGGTCCCACTATTCTGAGGTTGAAAATTCCGCACCACACATTAACCTTAAAACTATATTGGTCTTTACTCTGAATTACAAAGTCTGGGTTTTCGGTGGCCCACCATCTACAGTTTTGTGAACTGACGGTTCCGTTAGAGGTAAATGTAGCTTCATCCGAGAAAAGAACGTTCTTTGGGAAATTAAAATCTTCCTCAATCATACCCTGGAACCAGGCACAAAAATCGAAGCGGGCGTCATAATCCCTATCTTTTAATACTTGTACAAATTTAGGTTTGTACGGATGAAATTTGTTTCTTTTTAATATCCTCCGCACAGATCTTTCGTGAATGTTAGTGATCTCCGATATTTGACTAACTGCTAATTGGGGTGTTTCTGTGATCGACAAACACACATCCAGAGAACCTTCGTCACCTGTTACCGGTTTTTCATGGGAAACTTTATACTGATTTTCTACCGATCCCGTTTCTTTCAATTTATTGACTAGACGAGATACTGTGGAATAATGGAGGGATTTATCGGGGTGCCTCTCATTAAAAATTGCTGCTGTTTCTCTATGGCTTTTGTAATTATCTCCAGAAATTAAAATAATTTCTATCTTTTCCTGAAGAAGTAGTGTGGGTGCCATTTTAAGGAATAAAATATTAATAAACTTATGTAAAATATCAAACTTAGTAAGATGCGAGACATAAACCAATGACATAGGTTGAAATCAAACAAATTATAATTTGTTTGACATTTTTCTGTTGTTTTTAACCTACTAGATTATTTGGTTGTTTTAATTTCAGAGCCTGCTTTGGTAGTTTTAAGTACAACTAAATAGACCTGGTTGTTAAATTTATGTGCGAAAAATCTTAATAAAATCTTGATACAGTCATTTCATTAGATTCAAACCATTGCAACAGCGAGCGTCCGGCGAACACCTATTTTTTCGATTTTGTCCTGTCAATTGTAGAATTGTAGATCTGACTCCGTTAGATTTTTTTATGTGGGGATACCTAAAGAACCCTGTGTACAAACATCGACCCTTTAGGAATATACAAAATTTAGAGAATGTCATTATAAATTGTGTATTGCAAATAAATCGTAAAATGCTCCGAAATGTTAATCGAGAGTTGCGCTCGAGAACAATAGTATGTATGGAGAGAAATGGTGGTCATACTGAGTTTTAAATTTTGTGCACCCAAGGAAAAACAATGATTTTTTATGTTGTTAGTACAGAATTTGACTACTTTTAAGTTTTTCTTACATTGGTTTTCGTTTATGAAATTTCGATTAAATAAACAGGTAATTTTTTGTTTATTATCTATTTTACTCCCCTTAACTTTACAAGAAGTCGAACTTCAGATATATTTAAGACGATTAAGGTTTTCTCAATGTAATCTCATTGAAATGTCTCTAAAATTTTGACACTGCTGCTAGATACAAATCATTGCAACAGCTAGCGTCCGGCGAAACTCTGTTTTTTTTAATTTTGTCCTGTCAATTGTAGAAAAAACTACTACATTCGTTTATTTTCATCCAGATACATGGGCTTTACATTAGCCAAGCTATCTAGACGAAAAAAACTGGAAATTTGTAAATCGATAAAAAAATATTTAAAAAAAATTGAGTTTTCCAATTTTTTTAAATAAAATCTTAAAATTTTGCACAAGGACCTAGAATTTAATTCTAAGCAATTTTTTCAAATAACTTTTTTTGATATCTCGTCAACTAACCTCACTTTTTGTAAATTAACAATTTTTTTTTAATTTGACGCTATACCAGTGGTCACGTGACGTATGTCAAAATCGATTTTTAGGTTATCGGACATGCAGAACCGATCCCCCGGAAAAGTTTTTCCAATACTCACCTAATAAAAAATTTTCCCATATGTTGCGAACTTTTTGCCGGTCACTGTATATATATATATATATATATATATATATATATATATATATATATATATATATATATATATATATATATATTGACACCACCATCTTCATTTTTGCAAAAGTGTTTATACCTCTTGGTAGTTTCTTGTTTGAGCTCTAAACTAAACCCTTATACACATTGTTTCATAACCTAAAATTTTGACGACAGCCCTAATCCGCTTGATCGATCCAAAGTTTCAAGGTTTTGACAGCCATATTGATGGCGCCATCTTGATTTTTGCAAAAGCGCATACGGCATTTTGAAGCTTATTGTCCGACCGTCAAATTGAGCCCTTATACGTATTTTTAAGTGGCTCCCAATTTTGGCGACAGCGCTGATCCGGTTGACATGGAATGACCCATATATATATATATATATATATATATATATATATATATATATATATATATATATATATATATATATATATATATATATATATATATATATATATATGTATATATATATATATATATATATATATATATATATATATATATATATATATATATATATATATATATATATATATATATATATATATATATATATATATATATATATATATATATATATATATATATATATACATACCTAATGCATGATACGAAGCCCAGCACATACTACAGGTGAGGGGCAGCCCACTCTTAAACGGCGACTACGGCTGTATATCTAAGGAATTTATGTTTTAATGTTAAATAAAATGTTCACCTTTGTTAGTATGATAGGTTTATATGAGATACATTTATTTTTAGATATCTAAGTTATTACGAGTCCCGCTAAATGTACGGCTATTAAGAAGCCCAAAAGTATATACCGTATATAACTCCCCGATTTTAAGAAGCCTGCGGCGTTGCCATAGCATTTTTTAACGTTCTAACGATTTTTGCATGTGTTTTAATATGAAATATCTTTAGGATGCCCCAGGATCCATATCTTTGATACACTTCCGATTATACGAAGCCCGCATATTTTATAATTCAAAATATTTGAATATATCCGTTCTTGACGGTCAAATGTACTTGGAATTTTTGGAAAACGACTCACCAGGATTGCTTCAGAATATACCTCCAAACATCCAGGCACAAAATATGTGGTTACAACAGGATGGAGCCCCAGCCCATTTTTCGCAACAAGTCAGAGCCCTGTTAAATAATGAGTACGAAAATCGCTGGATTGGAAGAGGAGGACCAGTTGGATGGCCTGCGAGGTCGCCCGACCTAACAAAACTTGATTTTTTTCTATGGGGGCATGTAAAAGACCTCGTTTATAGGGAACCTCCAACAACCGAACAAAACATGCGACATAGAATTATTGACGCGTTTGCCACAATTACACCTGCAATGCTCAGAAATGTGGAAAGGGTCTTTCAAGCGAGAATTGGTAAATGCCTTGAACAAGATGGAAGACATTTCGAACATCTTTTAAAATAAAGTGCTTGTTTTTCCATGGCCGCCTAGCTATTTTGTTCATAAAACTTTATTACGAATAGCGACATTTATGATTTTTGATAAATATTTTGAAAACGGTTTGGAATTTGAAATAAATTGCAATTACAAAAAATATTTGTTTTGAAATTCTTCATCAAATGGTAAAATAATATACAGGGTGTTCCATTTACAAAACTTGAGAAAAATTAGTTTAAAATGTGTCATTTTTAAAATCTTATTGTGAACACCCTGTATGAAGTAGGTAAAAACTATTTAATTCATGGTGTTTCTAGCCCCCTTGTTATAAATCTCACACAATGCCGTGGTAAAAAATGCTTTTAGATTGTTTTTTTTATCTTTTTTCCAGGGCTGCAAAACTTTTTTTTTTTTTAGTTTTTAATTTATTGCTCTTAAAGTACCGAAGCAAATTAAATAAAATTTTAGGCAATTATCAAGGACACTAATACAAACCTAAATATGCAAAAAAACACGGGGTGTCCCATTAAAAAAAATACAACTTTATGTTATCACACTTTCTTGGCCCGCCCTGTGTATGCGAAAATATTTTCCTAAAATGCAGCCTGTAATACAGTATAAGTCACCATATGAATGAAATTCCTAACTTAATTCGTGTAGGAGCTATGGAAGCCTGACGCACTATTGCAGGACCCTGTATGTATTATGTTGGTCTACCAAACTTTTCATAGATAAACTTTTTTCCAAAGATGCATATATGAACACCAATGAAACTAAAATTATGATATTTTAATTTATTGTCCTCTAAAAGCCAGGACTCAGCATAGAACTATATTTATTTGAAATGATCATTTTGTGTCCCATTTGATTCTCCTTGTGTCCATAACTAACCTTTTAAATATGTGTCAAATTAGTTTTGGTTTACACCAGCGCCGGAGGGGGGGGGGGGGGGCAAAAGGGGCGGTCGCCCTGGGCACAATTTCACAGGGGCACAATCAGGCACTCCATTTTTGTAAACTAAATTTTTGTAATATTTTAGATAATATAAATAATAGCAATATTTGCATTTTCCAAACTTCCTAAATTACATATTATATGTACATCTTTTAGTCTGTTATATAACTAAATAACTTTTGCTAAGGGCGTAGTACATCTGGCGCTCTAATGAAAAAAGTAGGTCTATTTGGCGTTATGATACGATATAAATAATGATTAAAACTCCGTACAATTAAAATTTTTCGAAAATATAATTGCAGCAGGTTAACTCACGGTTCGTCAACAATTATTGTAACCTAAATGGCTAAATAATAATTTCAGAAAACGCAACGGGTTCAATGGAGGGGGCGCTTTATTAAAAAAAAAAATTATGGAAAACGAGTAGAAACTGGTATTATTAAAAGCAATAAAATACTTCAACTTTCCAAAGTACAAAGGTGGGTGTCCACAGTCCACTAGAGCGAATCGCCAGTTTCCGTGATTTTTCTTGTTATTATTTTTTAAATATTTACTTGAAAAAAATTTGTTCCATTTCATTCCTTTTTTCTGACTATGTGGTTTGTCAAAAGAAAAAGAATAATTAAGATGAATACGGAGTTTGTCCTCCATTTGATTTTCGAAACACTTTCTATACTTTTTACAGAAGGGGTGTAGTAAAAGGATGTGATGTGAATACACTCAATGGTGAAAAGAGTAAGTACAAGTAAATACAAGTTTGATTGGGTTTGATTGGGTCAATGGTGAAAAGAGTAAGTACAAGTAAATACAAGTTTTATAAAGTATGATTTTAGCGCGTAAGCTATGCTAGAAAACAAGCAACTTGCAGCACGTCTTCTAAAGGGGCAAGTGTTAGAATGGTCTATGTACATGTACTTCTTATATTTTTTTTTATTTGATGTTCTTTTAAAGAAAAAATATTTTTAGAAAATATTTTAAAATCTGTCAATTTTTACTAAAATATTACATTAATAAAGCTATTAAACTAATTGTAAATTGATTAACTGCCAAATATTAAGAAAATAAAACGATACCTCAGAGTAAAACAATATACCAATCGTTATAAGCTTGTAAAAATTTTAAAAAATCTTTTTCTGCAATCGTGCGCAAAGTAGGATTTTGCGCTTTCTAAATCGTGCACAAATCATCCAAAATTCCATTCCATTTTCAACGAAGTAGGAAAATATTTTTTTTTTCATGAAACGCAGGACTCCCTGCTTGTTTTGGGTCTGTTTTTTGGGTTAAAAGTAAAGTCTTGGAATTATTATAATATTCATTTCGAAAAAACAAGTTCTTTTACAGGTATAAGTTCTGAAATTGAGAAAAGTATAAAACAATAAAATAAATATTTTAACAAAACGAGCAGCATCTTAAAAATTGTTGGTTAAGAATAAACTGTACTGAATAAAAGATCAAAAACATTCCCACATTTTCGGCTACAAAATTTTATTTGACTTGTTCTGAAATGTCTTAACCCCAAAAACCTAAATTGACATACATTATAAATTTTCAATTACCCCTTTTTCCTTCCGTTAAAAACACTGTGCTCAAATTAGGTTTTCTTTACATAATTATAGGAAAAAAGCGACCACCATCACAAAACTCGAGGTTTCAGAATTTTAATTCTATTATCAGCTCGTAAGGATGTGGCTTTACAGGATATAGTTTTCACGAAAATTTTGTTGAAATTGGTTTAGGACTGTCGGATGCAGGGAGGTGTCAAATTGATGAGATGACAGACAGACACTAGAATGTCTTAGAATGTCTTATATGCCCTTAAAATGATCGAAAACATGCACTTTAGTTGAAATCAGAAAATCTTCGGAATAAAAAATACCTTCCCAGAAGCTAATAATAATTTATTTATTTTTACCATAAAAATATTTTTCTACAAACGTGTTAAAAATGCATTTTTTAACACGCCGGAGATGCCTTAAAAATGTTACTTTATGGCACTAGTGTTAAAAGTACTTTATAGCACTAGTGTTAAAAGTACTTTATAGCACTAGTGTTAAAAGTAATACTATGGCAACTACGACGCCAACAATGGTTGTTGGTTTTTTTGACAAATGTCAACTTAATAAAACGTGCTAAAAATGCATTTTTTAACACGCCGCAGATGCCTTAAAAATGTACTATGGCAACTACGACTCCAACAATGGTTGTTGGATTTTTTGACAAATGTCAACTTAATAATTTTATATTATATCTACGATGCTACTTAAAACTATGTGTTTCCAATATGTTAAACTTTCTAAAAATTGTAATTGTGTTTTTGTTTTTTATTGGCGTTTGTAGAAAAAATTTTGTATGATATTTGTGTTAAAAGTACTTTTAAGGCACTCATTTGAATTGCAGAATTCGCTTCGCTCATTCTGCAAACTTTCAAATTCGTGCCGTAAAATTGTTAAAATTGTACTTTTAACACTTATATCATAAATAACTATTATACATTATTTTATTCAATGCTCTCCATTGGGATCTCGATTGTTGTGAAGTTTTAGACAGCACAATTATAATACGTAGTTAAATTTAAAATTAAATTTAAAAGTTTTCTTTATCGTCGGTAAAATTCTGCAAAACCCTAAAACTGACGATTTGATTTTTCATAATATCGAGAAATAAATTTACCATTTTAGGAACGCTAGACCTCTAAGATGAAGTAGTTGTTTTTCACTGCGACGATTCGTATCGCAGATAAAATCATCAAGTTAAAAATTTTAATTACGAGTCTGTAATTTTTAGTGCATGCAGAGCTGGGAATAACTACTAACTAAGTTACTTGAAAATATCTAAGTTACTTGAATGTAACTTAGTTACTGTAACTTAGTTCCTTTTTTAAATACCTTAACAGTATCTTGTACCTAGTTACTTTTACGAAGTAACTTGTAACTGTTACTTTAGAAAAGTAACTTAAGTTACAAAACGTAACTTTAGTTACAAATTTTGTAACTAAAGTTATTTTTTTATATGAAAAACATAATTCAGCATATGCAACACATCTTTTGACATATAATCATAACTTTAATGAATATTTTAAAGTTAGAAATATAGAAAATAAAGGTAAAAACTGTACATCTTAGAACATGGACAGAAGAAATAACAGACTAAAAATGAAAAACCAAATCTTAAATGACCAACTAGACATAGATAAATCACCATTATTCAACTTATTTTAATAATTTATTTTATTATTCGATAATTTTGTTATAAATATTAATAATAAAATTCACCTAAATAAAATTATATCACTGTAAAATTATGTTAATCAGATAACCAATTTTAGGTACAAAACTATTTAAGAACAATTCTCATTTGTAAGTTTGTTAGCCGCACTTGACGAAGTAGCAGCGCTACGAAACATTCCATGCATTTTTTAAATAAAAAAGTGAAAATCTTACACAGTTTTCTCTACGTATAGAAGAATATTTGTATAATATTGTTTGGCCAACCGGTACACAATTACAGCATGTCACTTCCTCTATAGGCCCAATATGTCTCAATATTTCCACTCATGGCGAGTCTTTAAAAAATTGTTACTACTTTGGAAGTAAAAAAGCATTAAAACCTTTTAAATACAAAATAAAAAGTTATAAGCGATAGAAATTTTGTTAAAAAATCCAGCACCTAACTTCGAATGTTGACCGATTTATTTTATAAATACCAATAAACTATTAACGTTTTCCCCATACAAGAGAGTATATTTCGCGTAATAGGACCCTAATGATAAAATAATGGCGGTTTTTTTATAACGCAATCCAAACTCATGGCATTTCTTTCAACTTTTCTCTCTTTCCTCTCTTCATAACCCAACACATAGAGAGTTATACGATTATTAAAATTAAAACAAGAAAAGAATATAATAACGGCGATCTAAACAATGTTGCCAGTTTTAGAGGGCTTCTTATAATACGTAAGGCATACTGGGCTGGCTAAAATCGGTGTCATATATTAAGTACATATACTGCTAAAGTCAATCTCCCCCTACTGGCAAGTCGTTTGAACTAAAGGTACATGTTTTGAGATATTGTATCGATTTTATGAAGCCCCACAAAATTTTCGGAAAATCGCGTGGTAGTATATATATGGCATGGTTGTGCTTAATACATGCTAATTTTTTAAGAAGCCCGAATCGGGCTTCCTAAAACCACTGTGGGCTTCCTAGTATCTGCAGAACATGGCATTTTTGGCTTCCTAAAGGTGGTTTATATGTATATATATATATATATATATATATATATATATATATATATATATATATATATATATATATATATATATATATATATATATATATATATATATACAGGGTGATTGATGGTGAGTGGCCTATTAGAAGTTCTGGCGAACTAGTCAACGGATCACTTTGAAAATTTGGTAGTTTACATAAGTGGACATGACCTTTCTTTTAAAATTATTTTTGGCCTTGCGGTGTTGCCGCTTCTACTGAAAAGTATTAGCACCTATGATAATTTAAATGGAACACCCGGTATATTATATTTTTTTTAGAATCCCTGTTGGTTTGTTAATAAGTTTCGTTAACATATTCCTATGTCTATCTAGTATCGTTGTCGAGATAATAATTATTTTCTTCTTTTTTTCTCGGAAAACATGGTAGTCAATAAGGGCTGATATTTTTGAACTCATGACAGATAGGACACTAGAATTTGGTGGAGAGCTAGGTAATACCACGAGGCTATTCACTCGGTGTCCAAATCGTAGTTATATTTGTACAGGGTGTTTCAAAAATAAACATATTTTGATGGTTTGGAAAAATGATTAAAAGTACATTTTTTTAAATGGAACACCCTGTATTTTAACCGCGGTCCTAAAAGCTCTGTAAATTTCCTATCTTTCAATATATCATGTCCCTATACCTATCTCGAATAGTTTTTGACTTATTAGCATTTATTTGGACAATTTAACTATTACAGATAACATTCACGAGTTTTTAGGAAAATTTGAAAAGTAGCCTTTGGAAACTGTTGTTTTTAAATGGATGACACTTTTCTATTATTTATTCCGTTTCGTTGTCAGTTGGTTGCCGTACTTGAAAATTCTAATTTAAGGTTTTAAGAGAAATGGAAGAAAACAATAATTATTCAAATACAGTACTTATGAATTTATTTGTTTTACATGGTCAGTGTGATAAGATCATTAGTCGTACTTGTAGAAAATTCAATGAAATGTATCCAAATTTGCCATCAATGAACAATAAGAAATTTAGACGAATTCAAAGCAATTTCAAAAATTTTGGTTCTTCCTTGAAAGTTCCCAGAAATTTACCCAGACCTGTAACATCTAGTGAGGACAACGAAATTAACGTTTTGGCTTATTTTCATGCCTATCCGCAGGCTTCAATAAGATGTGCCAAAGAAGATTTGGGCTTAACCTATTTCTGCGTGCAAAAAATATTGGCTAAACATAATATGCATGATTATAAGTATACCAAAGTTCAATGTCTTAAGCCTGAGGACTGTCCACAAAGAGTTTTATTTTGCGAAAACTTGTTAGTTCATATTCAGGAAGATCCACAATTTTTAAGGAAAATCATTTGGACTGATGAATCAAAATTTTCTCGCGAAGGAATTTTTAATAGGAAAAATATTCATTATTGGGCGAAGGAAAATCCTCATGTAACGAGAGATACTGGATTTCAAGAAAATTTTCGATTTAATGTTTTTTGTGTAATGATGGACAACAAAATTCAATATTTGATATATGATGAAAATTTAACTTCCAGAAAATACTTAGAAATTTTAACTACATTTGTCGAAAATTTCGTGGACAACCTTCCTCTCGCCCAGTATCGCAGCTGCTGGTACCAATTGGACGGGGCTCCCGCTCACTGCACTGACGAAGTTAGTGCGGAAATACAGAGAATGTTTGAAGATCGTTGGTTCAGGCGTTTGGGACCTTGGAATTGGCCTGCAAGGTCCCCAGATTTAACACCTCTGGATTTTTACCTTTGGGGCACTCTCAAGAATATTATTTACAAGACACCGGTAAATTCAAGGGAAGAGTTAGAAGATCGGGTGAATCGGGCATTTCAAAATTTGGATGCTGGTGAACTTAGACTTGCTACTGGACATGGTGTAAACAAGCGAATTTTAAAATGCTTAGATGTCAACGGCCAACGTTTTGAACATTTATTAAAAACTAATTAAATGTTTTTTACTTTTTTCTTGGTAATTTTGTTAGAAGTCAAAAAAATATTATTATGTACACTACAACTTAAATATGATTAAGTAATTTTAAGCATTTAAGAATTTACTAATTGTTTAAAATTTGTCTAAATTTCTTATTGTTCATTGATGGCAAATTTGGATACATTTCATTGAATTTTCTACAAGTACGACTAATGATCTTATCACACTGACCATGTAAAACAAATAAATTCATAAGTACTGTATTTGAATAATTATTGTTTTCTTCCATTTCTCTTAAAACCTTAAATTAGAATTTTCAAGTACGGCAACCAACTGACAACGAAACGGAATAAATAATAGAAAAGTGTCATCCATTTAAAAACAACAGTTTCCAAAGGCTACTTTTCAAATTTTCCTAAAAACTCGTGAATGTTATCTGTAATAGTTAAATTGTCCAAATAAATGCTAATAAGTCAAAAACTATTCGAGATAGGTATAGGGACATGATATATTGAAAGATAGGAAATTTACAGAGCTTTTAGGACCGCGGTTAAAATACAGGGTGTTCCATTTAAAAAAATGTACTTTTAATCATTTTTCCAAACCATCAAAATATGTTTATTTTTGAAACACCCTGTACAAATATAACTACGATTTGGACACCGAGTGAATAGCCTCGTGGTATTACCTAGCTCTCCACCAAATTCTAGTGTCCTATCTGTCATGAGTTCAAAAATATCAGCCCTTATTGACTACCATGTTTTCCGAGAAAAAAAGAAGAAAATAATTATTATCTCGACAACGATACTAGATAGACATAGGAATATGTTAACGAAACTTATTAACAAACCAACAGGGATTCTAAAAAAAATATAATATACCGGGTGTTCCATTTAAATTATCATAGGTGCTAATACTTTTCAGTAGAAGCGGCAACACCGCAAGGCCAAAAATAATTTTAAAAGAAAGGTCATGTCCACTTATGTAAACTACCAAATTTTCAAAGTGATCCGTTGACTAGTTCGCCAGAACTTCTAATAGGCCACTCACCATCAATCACCCTGTATATATATATGTTAGATCGTGGCCGACAAAAACTTCTTTTTAAAAAACACTTTATTTATTTACACGACTAACAAATACATTTGTTTGGTTTTCGGACTTTCAAAGTTTTAACTTTACAAGCGGTCTAATTTGTCTAAACTGATCCAACGCTTTCAGATGGAGGTATTTATATTCTTTTGTTATCGTAATAGAGTTTCTAGAAAAGTCTCGTAATATTGCACAATATGTCGCAATACTGCATTCGTTCCCATATGGGTCAGCAAGAATTTGAGATAACGTGAAACTTGATATTTTGATAAACACCTGCATCCTGTTACAGATAAGCGACTTAGAATAATTCTTAATATTACATAGGATATTTGGGATATAACAGCTCCCTTTTATATAAAAAAGTTAGTGCTATTCAGTGCAGTAACTTTTAAGAGCAGTGTATAATAATAATAAAGTACAATAAGCAATAATAAAATATATGGAAAGCGTAAAATACAATAATAAAGAAATGATAATATAATCGAATCATGATAAATTGGAAATAATATAGATAGTTCCTTTCAAATTTTTATGCGCAATTCTTATTTATGTTCGTATTTATAATTTCGAAGGTTTCACCTTCATCAATTGGTTCACCGAGACGAATGCTTGGACGTCTTCGCGGTAACATTTTGGAAAGTCGTTTTCCTAATAACGATATTCCAGGTTTTGGAGAAGGTGGATATGGAGGGCTGGATTGATCAATACTGATTCCAATCATTCGCCTACGTTTTTGACATTTTCGGAAAAAGTATACAATTATTACGAGTATTATTAAAGTTATAGAAACATAAGTGAACCATGGCGTATATTTCTGAATTAAAGGTTCATTGATTAGGTCGTCTATATCTCTAGAATATTGATCCAATTTGTGTTTAGCAATTTCCAAATCTTCGAGATTTAGTTCACCAATTTTAAGTGGTTTTAAGTCTAAGTTTTTATGAGCGTTATTTGGCAAATTAGAACAACAATTAAAAGGTATTTGAAATGTATTAGAATAATTATAGTGCCATTCTGAAACTTTCGTCATAGAAGCTTGAACTCTTGTAGTTCCAACAAATGCTGAACAGCCGGGTTGTAACGTCATAATTGTGTTAGTATCGATTATTTCTGATTTTGGATCAATATTTTCACATTTAACTGTTATTGGAGTTTGATCGGTAATTACCAATAACCACATATTTGGTTTTAACAATTGTACCTTGTAGTCTTGTGCGTACATTGAAATTACTTCGCAGTTTTTGGGAAGACTATTAAATTGTTGCGTTTTGAGAAGTTGCGCTTCACAAATAGCATTAGAATCAATTGGGTATGAATACAAGTTTTTACAAAGCTTAATATTAATCATTACTTCTTTACAATGTTCAATATCAGATAACGGAATAAACTGATCTGAATCATCACCTTTCGCTATATATTTTTGAATGGTTGGTAAAACATAATGAAGCTTAGTTCGATTATCTTTAGCTGGAATAGGGTATAATCGATAAACTGTGTACAATTCGGGTTCAACTAAAGGAATGTCTAAAACAAATACTAATTTATCCATTGTTTGGAATGCTGCTAACTCTATGATATCTAAATAGGTAGCAACCTTAGCTTCTCTAGGAGAAAGGGGTAAATTATTCTTTTGAAGGTTTTGAGCTACTTTTCCTAATGCGGATACTAAGTCTTTTGGGGTAATAATAGAGGTGTGAATTATATTTAGTCTGGCGAAAGTGACAGCGTTTAAGATGTCATTTAATTGTTCTTCTATGAAAGAATAAGATTCCGTTAAATGTTGACAAACAGTTATAAGGCGTAGCTTACTTTCTAATAGTTCAACTTCATCCCATATATCGAGAATGTTTTTTTCTATGTTCTTTAGGTTTTTGTTGAAAGTTTCTTCGTCGATTTGAAGTTTTCGTAAAGTTTCATTAAAGCTCTTGATCACTGAAGTTGTTACCATTATTTGCTTTTTCATTAGAGTTTCGAGTTCATGTTCGTCTTTCTCAATTTTATTTATACAGTTATTGTAATATTCTCCGTCTGAAGAGTCTAAGTTTCCAGTAATAAATTTCCAAATGCTTCCTGCAGCGTTGATTAAGCCACGTCTTCTTCTTGGTCTTGTTGAAACATCTAGTTCCAGTTCTTCAAATTTATCTTCTATATCTTTGGATATTTGTCCAAGCAAACTGAAGTGTGTTTTTAAATCGACATACACATTTTTCATGTAGTTATTGTTACTATTTAGCATAGTTTTTAGGCTTTGTAAAATGTTGTTATTACTATCATATAATTCTTTTAGTCTTCTTGTGTCTTTGTAGACTAGAAGTGTCCATTTATCATTAGAGACTTTTAGTTTAGTTTCTCTTTGAAAGTATAATCCGACATTATTTTCGATAGGTCTGAGTGTATAGCGATAACTATCATTTCTTTGTCTTGATAGAGCAAGCGTATTGGAGAGCATAATTAAAAATCTGAAATGAAAAAATTTTAATCAGTATTTTCTTCTATAGCGTTTTTATCATCTGGTTTAATTATTACGTCATCATAGTATGGTTTTAGTCTATCGTAATTGACTTTAGTTGTTTGTCTCGTTTGTAAATTTTCTAGTGTTGCAGAATTTAGATGAATTTCTTTGATTATAAAAGGACCATTAAATTTGTTAGCGAGTTTTCCTTTAATTTGTGATTCCTTTACATAAACTTTATCACCGACTTTGTAATCTGCATTATCTCTTTTTACGTGTTCGTCGAATCTTCTTTTAGCTTTTTCTTTTGATTGTATTGTTCTTTGCCTGGCAAGGTCATAGTAGTGTTTAATTCTGGCATTTAGGTCTCTTATATATTTTGAAACAAGTTCCTTTTCGTTGTAAAGGGTTTCTGGAGGTCTGGTAGATGTATGTCCAAATATTAATTCATATGGTGTAAATCCAGTTGTCTTATTTACAGAATTATTGTAACATATACAAGCATATGGCAATAATTGTAAGGGGTGTTCATTTGGGTCTTCAGTAGTCATTACTCGTATCATTTCTAAAAGAGTGGCATGGAATCTTTCCAATGAGCCATTTGATTGGGGGTGGTTTACACTAGAGAATGTTAATTTTATGTTGTAGAGGTTACATAAGTCTCTCATTAATTGGTTGTTAAATTCTCTTCCAAAGTCGCAATGTATCCTTAAAGGTGTTCCATAGTGTTGGAAATAGAGTAATAAGGTGTTTACTACGGATTTTGAGGTTTTGTCCATTAGTGGGTATGCTTGAATAAATTTAGTGAGTTCGTCTCTTATAGTTAGGATATGGTTTCTTTCTGGAATTTCTAGAATGTCAATATTTATTCTTTCAAATGCGGTTTTTGGTGTTTCTGTAATAACTAGTGGGTTATCCATGTTTTTCCTCATAACTTTATTTTTCTGGCAGATTTCACATTTCTTTATAAAATTCTCAACATCTTTGCTGAGTCCTGTCCAGTTGTATTTTTCTTTAAGTCTTCTTATTGTTTCATTAACTCCTCTGTGAAAGTTCCTTTTTCCAGAGTGATATTGATCCATGATTATTGGGATTTCATCCTGTTGTGGAGTGGTTACAATATTTTGACAAATAACAATTTTTAAATCTTTGTCAGCAAAAATAAAACATAGCATTTCTAAAAATGGTAGGTCAACATTGTTTTCTACATAATATGTTTTTGATTCATCTATCTCATGTTGTGAACTAACTAAGGCTTTAAATAGTATAGCTATAGCATCTTCCATTACGAAGGGTAAGGTTATGAGATAATATTTTCTTTTATTTGAGGTTTTAGAATTCAAAATATTTATTTTGTCATCGTCAAAACTTGGGTGTTCCCCATGGAAATCTTCTATAATCTTATAGTGTAAATCTGTTAGTTTATCTTGTTGAAAAATAATTATTATATTCTTGTGGTCTTTATCCAGGAGTTGATCATTTGTATATCTAATCTTTGAGTAGTCGATTAAAGATTTTACGTGGTATAGTTCCCAAAATCTTTTAAATTCGTTTTCCATAGTTTGAGGTGACATTAGTTGAGTTTCATTTTCGTCTATTTCTGTGGAAGAGGATTCTGGTTCTTCCTGAGTTTTCTTATTAAATGCAGTAACTTGTTTAAAATGGTTAATTTTAATTCTGCTTAAGGCGTCAGCATTTTTGTTTATTCTTCCAGGTTTATACAGGATTTCATAGTCATATTCCTCCAATTTGAGTCTCCATCTGGCAAGTCTTGAGCCTGGATCTTTTATTGAGAATAACCATGTCAATGGTCTATGGTCTGTTACGAGTTTAAATTTTCTTCCATACAAATATGGTCTGAAGTGTTTTACTGCCCAGACAATTGCTAATAGTTCTCTTTCAATAACACTATATTTGGTTTCGGCTGGACATAGTGTTCTGGATGCGAAAGCTATTGGTAAGTCTTTTCCAATTGGACCTTGAGATAAAATTGCTCCTATTGCAAACATAGATGCATCCGTAGTTAGGACAAAAGGTTCCTCAAAGTTTGGGTAGATAAGAATAGGTTCTTTGGTTAGATAATCTTTTAATGTATCAAATGATTTTTGACAGTGTGAATCAAAAACAAAAGGAGTATCTCTCTTTAGTAATGTAGTCAATGGTTTTGATACTTTGGCATAATCTGGAATAAATCTTCTGTAATATCCGGAAAGTCCTAAAAATGATTTTACTTCTTTTGTATTAGTTGGAATTGGAAATTCTTTAATTGCCGTAACTTTATTTGGATTTGGTTTTACTCCATCTTTTGTTATCAGGTGTCCGAGATAGGCGACTTCTTTTCTTAAGAATTCACATTTATCTGGCTGTATTTTTAAGTTAGCTTTTCTGAGTCTGGCAAATACTTCTCGAAGTCTGGATATATGTTCATGAATAGTACTGCTGTAAATTATAATATCATCCATGTAGACTGCACATTTTTCATTCTGGATACCCATTAGAATGTTATCCATAACTCTTTGGAATGTAGAAGGTGCATTCTTTAACCCGAAAGGCATCCTTAAAAATTCGTAGTGTCCGTTATCGACAGAAAATGCTGTTTTTTCTACGTCATCTGGGTTGACTTCTATTTGGTGAAAGCCTGAGGCCAAATCTAATGTTGTAAAGTACTGACAGTGTCCTAGTTGATCTAAAAGGTCAGATATATTTGGTAATGGATACCTGTCGTCAATACTAATGTCGTTTAGTTTTCTATAGTCTATCACAAGTCTATATTTCTGTTTTCCAGATGCGTCCATTTTCTTTGGAACAACCCATACTGGACTTGACCATGGTGAAATTGAAGGCTGGACAATTCCTTGGTCTAACATCTTGTTTATTTGTGTCTTCACTTCTTCTTTATGGACATGTGGATATCTGTAGGACTTAGTATGGATTGGCCTGGAGTCTTTTGTTTTGATTGAATGCTTGATTTCACTAGTAAAAGTCAGTGAATCTCCTTCTAAGTAAAATATATCAGAAAATTCTAGACAAACTTGAGAAATCAATCCCCTTTCTTCGTCGTTCATGTGTTCTGTTCGTAATTGGGTTATTATCTCTTCTTCCCTGTTGATTACTTGTGGATATGTAGTATCTTCCTTATTGAAGTTTTGAACTGAAGTAGTTTCCTTAATAAGAGGTTCGAAAGTTAAATTGCAAAAACTAACTGTTTTGGGAATCATATTTATGTTTAAAACTGATGTCAAAAATTCTCCTCTTTCATTTATTTTGACTATGGCGTTTGGTAAACGAACTTTGTCAATGCATTGGGCTAATAAGATTGCTTCGGTATTTTTCAATTTATTTGTTCTTAATTTACAAATTTTTTCTGTACGTGGTTCAATATTTATAGTATTCTTAAAATTTGCTATATTTTCTATCGCCGTATTTTCGTTAATTCCGTCCACCTTGTACATGGGTATTATTTTAAAGTTTGTAGTAAGCTGTTTATTTTTTAAATCTACAACGCAATGATAGTGTTCTAGGAAATCTGATCCGAGTAGACCGTCAAATTCAATGTCAAGGTTGTAAATAAAGACTTTGTGTGGGTCGTTATCAACGAAAGGAATTAATGTTGATTGGGTAATTAAAACATTTTCATTAGTAATGCCTTTGACTAATAAGTTTTCAGGGGTTCTTGCTTTAAAATTTTCACATGTTTTGGGTTTAAAAATTGAAATTCCTGCGCCGGTATCTATTAATAATTTAAAGGTTTTTGTTTTATCAAAAATGTAATAAAGGTTTTGAGATGAAACAGTATTTAAAGAAAACTTTGTTCTAAAAAATTGGGGTTGGGGTTGAAATTTTCTTGAACCGTCATTGTTTGGAACTGATCTGTCAGTTCTGACATTCCCGAGGCTTCGTTCTGAAAATTTACGTTTGTTTGAGAAAAATTTTCATTGCCGCTACACAGAGAAAAACGATTAGTGTTGTTACACTGAGAAAAATCTTGAGTTTCGTTGTATTGCGTGTAGTTTTCTGAGTCGGAACGAAAATTATCATTATCGGAATAATCATCGTGATATTCATCATCGTAGTATTCTTTTTCGTGATAATACTCGTCTCGAGATTCGTAATTTGCGTCAAAATTTGGGATTTCGACAAAATCATGGTTAAATTCATTTTTGTTTGTGTTTATGTGATGTGTTTTCTGTTGATTGGGTCGCATAAAGACCGTACTGGGTCTTTGTTGAAAATTTTGAAATCTTGTTTGATTTTGACTTGATGACGCGGGTTGGAAATTTGGTCGTGTGTTGTTTTGGGGGTTTGCGGACTGCGTCCTTTGTTGATTGTTTTGGGGGTATGCGGACTGTGTCCTAAATTGAGTATTTTGGGGGTATGCGGACTGCGTCCTGTACTGACTGTTTTGAGGGTATGCGGACTGCGTCCTGTCTTGATTCGGCATGTACATAGGTTGGAATGTACGATTATATTGGGGTACGGACTGCGTCCTTTGCGTCTGTTTCATTCTACATTCATTTACATTGTGTCCGTTCTTTTTGCAGAATGAACAAAATTTCGGATTTGAGATTTGGGGTTTTTGTATTTTTTGAAATTTCTGTGTTTCGAAGTAAGACAGTTGTAGTTCTCGTTTTATTCTATTTATAGCGTCTAGCATCGTATTGGGATTTCCTGCCCTAATAATTTGACCTAATCTTTGTTCTAATCCTGTCAAGAGAGTATTTAAACACATATTATCAATTAGTAATATTTGTGCATTTTTTTGAGCGTGCGTCAAAATTTGTTTGATAACAGCGGAATGCATTTTTGCATTGTGCGTTTGTAATCGAGCAGCAAAAGTTAAAGGGTTCTCATTTGACAGTTGATGCATACGTTGCAAATCTTGAATTAAAGAAGTTAGATCTCTTGGATCTCCAAAATGAACAGTTAGTAGTTGGGAAATATCATCCCACCTATTTATCTCTCTAGAGTTTATTAATTGAGCAGCTTTTCCGCGCAATTGATTTTTGATTTTAATAACTAGTAAAATTTTTTGGTCGCGGGTACACATATCATCGGCTCTGTTACATGCGTTAATAAAGGTGTTTAGAGAAATTTGATCTCCGTCGTATTCTGGTACGAGAGAAAAAATTTCAGATAATTTATAGGGTTCAATGTCACCAGCATTTTGATTTTGATTTTGGTTCTCTTCATTTTGAGCCATGATTGTTTTTTTATTGGTTACGTATTTGTTACTAAAATGTTCGGTGAGTTTAGACAAGTTAGAGTGAGAAATTCAAATTATTCGAGTTAGCGAGAATGATTCAAATCAATTTGTAAATCAACAATATGACAATTTATCAACGACTTACATTAACTGAAGAAACATTCTTGGCTTCGATGAGGTGTTTGAGGGAATCAGCTGTCAAACGTGCCAGGGGTTCCACTAGGTGCTCCTAATACACACGTGGTGTTGGTGCTGCGACGTGCCAGGGGTTCCACTACGTGCTCCTAATCCACACGACGTTTGGTTTCAGCGTCAACTACAGCTGGGAATTCGATGACTACTAGGTAGTTAGATCCTGCCCGCAGGCCACTTGTTCTACAAAGCAGTTCGTCGATCAGGGTTTGTTTCTTTGTTTTGGGCTCTTGTGTCCCTTGATGAACTCTTTTTGAGTTGCTGATCTCTTTGGACCTTTGGAAATTTCTTGATTTCCGTTGTAGCAATTTTCTTCTTGTTGCAGTTGAAAGTTGTGTTTGATATCACTAGGATTTGATAGTCACTTCACTTGGAGGTAAATTCGTTCTGTTAAGAATTGAGATTCACTCGCGTTTTGGTGTTCCGGAATCGAACAACCGTTTGACGATCAGAACAATCCTACCGACTGCGCCAATTTGTTAGATCGTGGCCGACAAAAACTTCTTTTTAAAAAACACTTTACTTATTTACACGACTAACAAATACATTTGTTTGGTTTTCGGACTTTCAAAGTTTTAACTTTACAAGCGGTCTAATTTGTCTAAACTGATCCAACGCTTTCAGATGGAGGTATTTATATTCTTTTGTTATCGTAATAGAGTTTCTAGAAAAGTCTCGTAATATTGCACAATATGTCGCAATACTGCATTCGTTCCCATATGGGTCAGCAAGAATTTGAGATAACGTGAAACTTGATATTTTGATAAACACCTGCATCCTGTTACAGATAAGCGACTTAGAATAATTCTTAATATTACATAGGATATTTGGGATATAACATATATATAACATATATATATATATATATATATATATATATATATATATATATATATATATATATATATATATATATATATATATATATATGTATATATATATATATATATATATATATATATATATATATATATATATATATATATATATATATATATATATAAAGTAGAAGTTTATTGTCCGTACAATATATAGGGGAGAAAGAAGAATATCGGCTTTGCGGACTGTGAAAGTGTGTTCTTCTTCTCATAAGCTAGAGATGCCGTGTTCGCCTTTAGATTTTACCTTTTCAGTGTGTTCTGCCGTTTGCATTAGAGCCAGCACCCGCTAGGTGGCGTTATGGTATGTTTTTTCCTGCTTGTGTTTTGCAAAACGGATTTAAGATGCAGTAACATCGTTTGCCTCGGTGCGACTGGGTTATGGCTGTCTGAATGAGTCCTAACAAGGACGAAACAGCTGTCATGGTCTACCCGGCCCGGGGTTGTCCATTTTCTTGGACTCCCCGTACTTTGATGCAAAAGAAGAACACACTTCCACAGTCCGCAAAGCCGATATTCTTCTTTCTCTCCTATAATATGTATAATCAGTCAGATAGTTTTGAAAAGTGTTATCAACAACACATTGTTAACGAAATAAAAACGACTGGTGTTTTATTGTAGTATTCTGATAAAATTATTTCAATAACGTGTTATACAAAACCTTAATTTTTTCGAAAACTGCTAATTTTATCGAAACAAATGTAGGGTACCTTTTTCAAAGAGGAATGACCAAAGTATTTAAAAAATCAGTTTTGAGCTCTGTAAAATGATACCTGTCAAACATTTGGCCCAACGAGTGTGGTGGCAAGTCCGTTCCTGAGTTCTCTGACGATGTCAAACATCTACTGTAGTATGGTTTTATGAGTCTTTATGGCCAACATAAAATATTAAAATTTCATTACATTATACAAGTCGGTTCCAAAGTTAGAGCCAAAAAAGTAAATCGTTAAGTACCCCTTTGGAGCTCTGTATCTCCCTAACAAAACACTTTTGGATATAGGTAAGTTGGGTTAAATCGTCTTATTTTAGTCTCACGAATTCGTGGTAGCATTTTGTACAGACCTTATATATATATATATATATATATATATATATATATATATATATATATATATATATATATATATATATATATATATATATATATATATATATATATACAGGGTGTTTCATTAAGGGTGATGAGGTACCATATCTCAGGAATTGATACTCCAGGAGCTTTGGAAAAAAAATCCTAAGAAGGAAAGCGGCCAAGAGAAATTGCTGGAAATAATTTTTAAGTTCCTAACTCTGCCGCTAGGGGGCGTAATTGCTGTGGTCATGTAAAAAAAGACATTTTTCTGGAAAATATCCCTATAACAGCTATCAAAAAAATATTACGCTGATAATTCTACTAGAATTCTACATCTTTTTGGTTTAAGACTTTTTGCCGTAAGATGTAAAATTAGGGCGGGAGAGGAGGGGGAAAGTCTACTGATAAAAGTGTCCATAATTTTGGTTTGACTCAACCGAATTTGATGAACTTGGTCTCGTTTAAGAAAGGAAGGCTTGCTACTTTAAACGAAATAATAGCTGTGTTACATTGACTTTCGCGGCACTCGCTAGCGGGCGTTATTTGAAAAACTCCGTGTTTTTTAAATTATTCTTCGAAATTTTAAATGGAATGACATAGTTATTATATCATAATCGAAAAGTAGAATAAATTTGCAAAAGAAAATGTAAAAAATTCAATTCGATATCTTCATTAGTTTCGGAGTTATAGCCAAAAGAATAATATCATGTTAATTAAAAAAAGCAATTGTTTTTATGGGTCCGTGGTCAAGCGTGCCATGAAAAATAAAAAAATATTTTTAAACTTTTTATTAAGTGTGATACCTGACAGCATATTCACGTTCCGCAAGAGGAGCATTTTCAAAACACTGAAAATATATGGCCGGCATATCGTAAGCCTCGGCGCTGGTACAAGCCATTTTTGAAAGATGCAGCACAAAAGTTGAATATCGATAAACTCAAAATTCACAAAAAATCGGATATAAAATTTGGACAGATACTTATCAAAGATTGATTAGAGTGACATTTCAATTTATTTGCTTCCCTGGAAACCTGCCGATTTTGTTTCATGGCTTACTAGATAATTTTTTAATAATACGACAGGTAAGTAAATTAAAGGCAATAGTACTGGAATAAAAAGTGAAAAACACACTTAATAAAAAGTTTAAAAATGTTTTTTTTTATTTTTCATGGCACGCTTGACCACGGACCTATAAAAACAATTGCTTTTTTCAATTAACATGATATTAATTATTCTTTTGGCTATAACTCCGAAACTAATCGGCAGGTTTTCAGGGAAGCAAATGAATTGAAATGTCACTCTAATCAATCTTTGATAAGTATCTGTCCAAATTTTATCTCGGATGTTTTGTGAATTTTGAGTTTATCGTTATTCAACTTTTGTGCTGCATCTTTCAAAAATGGCTTGTACCAGCGCTGAGGCTTACGATATGCTGGCCATATATTTTCATTGTTTTTAAAATGCTCCTCTTGCGGAACGTGAATATGCTGTCAGGTATCACACTTAATAAAAAGTTTAAAAACATTTTTTTCATTTTTCATGGCACGCTTGACCACGGACCCATAAAAACAATTGCTTTTTTTAATTAACATGATATTAATTATTCTTTTGGCTATAACTCCGAAACTAATGAAGATATCGAATCGAATTTTTTACATTTTCTCTTGCAAATTTATTCTACTTTTCGATTATGATATAATAACTATGTCATTCCATTTAAAATTTCGAAGAAAAATTGAAAAACAAGGAGTTTTTCAAATAACGCCCTCTAGCGAGTGCCGCAAAAGTCAATGTAACACAGCTATTATTTCGTTTAAATTAGCAAGCTTTTCTTTCTTAAACGAGACCAAGTTCATCCAATTCGGTTGAGTCAAACCCAAATTATGGACACTTTTATCAGTAGACTTTCCCCCTCCTCTCCCGCCCTAATTTTACATCTTACAGCAAAAAGTGTTAAACCAAAAAGATGTAGAATTCTAGTAGAATTATCAGTGTAATATTTTGTTGATAGCTTTTATAGGGATATTTTCCAGAAAAATGTCTTTTTTTACATGATCACAGCAATGACGCCCCCTAGCGGCAGAGTTAGGAACTTAAAAATTATTTCCGGCAATTTCTCTTGGCCACTTTCCTTCTCGGGATTTTTTTCCAAAGCTCCTGGAGTATCAATTCCTGAGATATGATACCTCATCACCCTTAATGAAACACCCTGTATATTTATATATATATATATATATATATATATATATATATATATATATATATATATATATATATATATATATATATACAGTGACCGGCAAAAAGTTCGCAACATATGGGAAAATTTTTTATTAGGTGAGTATTGGAAAAACTTTTCCGGGGGATCGGTTCTGCATGTCCGATAACCTAAAAATCGATTTTGACATACGTCACGTGACCACTGGTATAGCGTCAAATTAAAAAAAAAATTGTTAATTTACAAAAAGTGAGGTTAGTTGACGAGATATCAAAAAAGTTATTTGAAAAAATTGCTTAGAATTAAATTCTAGGTCCTTGTGCAAAATTTTAAGATTTTATTTAAAGAAATTGGAAAACTCAATTTTTTTTAAATATTTTTTTATCGATTTACAAATTTCCAGTTTTTTTCTTTTAGATAGCTTGGCTAATGTAAAGCCCATGTATCTGGATGAAAATAAACGAATGTAGTAGTTTTTTCTACAATTGACAGGACAAAATTAAAAAAAACAGAGTTTCGCCGGACGCTAGCTGTTGCAATGATTTGTATCTAGCAGCAGTGTCAAAATTTTAGAGACATTTCAATGAGATTACATTGAGAAAACCTTAATCGTCTTAAATATATCTGAAGTTCGGCTTTTTGTAAAGTTAAGGGGAGTAAAATAGATAATAAACAAAAAATTACCTGTTTATTTAATCGAAATTTCATAAACGAAAACCAATGTAAGAAAAACTTAAAAGTAGTCAAATTCTGTACTAACAACATAAAAAATCATTGTTTTTCCTTGGGTGCACAAAATTTAAAACTCAGTATGACCACCATTTCTCTCCATACATACTATTGTTCTCGAGCGCAACTCTCGATTAACATTTCGGAGCATTTTACGATTTATTTGCAATACACAATTTCTAATGACATTCTCTAAATTTGGTATATTCCTAAAGGGTCGATGTTTGTACACAGAGTTCTTTAGGTATCCCCACATAAAGAAATCTAACGGAGTCAGATCTGGTGATCTCGCAGGCCACGGATTTTCAGAAAAGCGTCCTATGCACTGGTTTCCAAATTCTTGATCCAGCCATCTCTTCACCTCATTTGTGGAATGAATGCTAGCTCCGTCTTGTTGAAAGTATAAATTTCTTCTTTCGGCTAATGACAAATTGTCTAAAAAGTCAGATATCTCAGTTTGTAGAAATTCTAAATATCGTTCTGAATTTAAATTGTCTCTAAAGAAAAAAGGTCCCACTATTCTGAGGTTGAAAATTCCGCACCACACATTAACCTTAAAACTATATTGGTCTTTACTCTGAATTACAAAGTCTGGGTTTTCGGTGGCCCACCATCTACAGTTTTGTGAACTGACGGTTCCGTTAGAGGTAAATGTAGCTTCATCCGAGAAAAGAACGTTCTTTGGGAAATTAAAATCTTCCTCAATCATACCCTGGAACCAGGCACAAAAATCGAAGCGGGCGTCATAATCCCTATCTTTTAATACTTGTACAAATTTAGGTTTGTACGGATGAAATTTGTTTCTTTTTAATATCCTCCGCACAGATCTTTCGTGAATGTTAGTGATCTCCGATATTTGACTAACTGCTAATTGGGGTGTTTCTGTGATCGACAAACACACATCTAGAGAACCTTCGTCACCTGTTACCGGTTTTTCATGGGAAACTTTATACTGATTTTCTACCGATCCCGTTTCTTTAAATTTATTGACTAGACGAGATACTGTGGAATAATGGAGGGATTTATCGGGGTGCCTCTCATTAAAAATTGCTGCTGTTTCTCTATGGCTTTTGTAATTATCTCCAGAAATTAAAATAATTTCTATCTTTTCCTGAAGAAGTAGTGTGGGTGCCATTTTAAGGAATAAAATATTAATAAACTTATGTAAAATATCAAACTTAGTAAGATGCGAGACATAAACCAATGACATAGGTTGAAATCAAACAAATTATAATTTGTTTGACATTTTTCTGTTGTTTTTAACCTACTAGATTATTTGGTTGTTTTAATTTCAGAGCCTGCTTTGGTAGTTTTAAGTACAACTAAATAGACCTGGTTGTTAAATTTATGTGCGAAAAATCTTAATAAAATCTTGATACAGTCATTTCATTAGATTCAAACCATTGCAACAGCGAGCGTCCGGCGAACACCTATTTTTTCGATTTTGTCCTGTCAATTGTAGAATTGTAGATCTGACTCCGTTAGATTTTTTTATGTGGGGATACCTAAAGAACCCTGTGTACAAACATCGACCCTTTAGGAATATACAAAATTTAGAGAATGTCATTATAAATTGTGTATTGCAAATAAATCGTAAAATGCTCCGAAATGTTAATCGAGAGTTGCGCTCGAGAACAATAGTATGTATGGAGAGAAATGGTGGTCATACTGAGTTTTAAATTTTGTGCACCCAAGGAAAAACAATGATTTTTTATGTTGTTAGTACAGAATTTGACTACTTTTAAGTTTTTCTTACATTGGTTTTCGTTTATGAAATTTCGATTAAATAAACAGGTAATTTTTTGTTTATTATCTATTTTACTCCCCTTAACTTTACAAAAAGTCGAACTTCAGATATATTTAAGACGATTAAGGTTTTCTCAATGTAATCTCATTGAAATGTCTCTAAAATTTTGACACTGCTGCTAGATACAAATCATTGCAACAGCTAGCGTCCGGCGAAACTCTGTTTTTTTTAATTTTGTCCTGTCAATTGTAGAAAAAACTACTACATTCGTTTATTTTCATCCAGATACATGGGCTTTACATTAGCCAAGCTATCTAGACGAAAAAAACTGGAAATTTGTAAATCGATAAAAAAATATTTAAAAAAAATTGAGTTTTCCAATTTTTTTAAATAAAATCTTAAAATTTTGCACAAGGACCTAGAATTTAATTCTAAGCAATTTTTTCAAATAACTTTTTTTGATATCTCGTCAACTAACCTCACTTTTTGTAAATTAACAATTTTTTTTTTAATTTGACGCTATACCAGTGGTCACGTGACGTATGTCAAAATCGATTTTTAGGTTATCGGACATGCAGAACCGATCCCCTGGGAAAGTTTTTCCGATACTCTCCTAATAAAAATTTTTCCCATATGTTGCGAACTTTTTGCCGGTCACTGTATATATATATATATATATATATATATATATATATATATATATATAGAGGGTAGTCGTTGCTGACTAGTTAGGAAGTAAACTAGTAATATTGGGTTGTGCAGCAAATGAAAGAATACTCTTTGAAGTTGTTCTAAGCTTTCGAAAATATTTATTTTCATCTTCAGGGAGACTACAAAGAATTGCTAGTATTAAAAATGGTTCTTATATTAACCATTGTTTTAAGTGAGCTTATAAGCAGATTTATTACTTACAACTTAGTTGAGGATGTTCATTAACGGTGTTAAAGTATTATCTAGGGAATCAGTGAAGTCCTCCAGTGTGGGATCGAAAACCAAGCGTCATGAATTACTTAATTATTCTAAATTTACATTTATTACACAATAGCACAAACAGATTAAAATTACATGAAAGTCACTAACTAAAAAAAGGAAGAAAATTAAAAATCATTTCTTTCTCAGTTTTTTGAAATTCATTTTAGCCATGCGGCACGAGATGACAGACTGATTTGATTGAGCGGGAAACTCACTATGGACTGTCAGAAGTCAGTTATTAGCGACATCTGTGTATTTATATTAAATTAAATGTGAAACATGATTACAGGAGTCTGTACACACCTAATTTTACAGACTCCTGTAATCATGTTTCACATATAATTTAATATAAATACACAGATGTCGCTAATAACTGACTTCTGACAGTCCATAGTGAGTTTCCCGCTCAATCAAATCAGTCTGTCATCTCGTGCCGCATGGCTAAAATGAATTTCAAAAAACTGAGAAAGAAATGATTTTTAATTTTCTTCCTTTTTTTAGTTAGTGACTTTCATGTAATTTTAATCTGTTTGTGCTATTGTGTAATAAATGTAAATTTAGAATAATTAAGTAATTCATGACGCTTGGTTTTCGATCCCACTCTGGAGGACTTCACTGATTCCCTAGATAATACTTTAACACCGTTAATGAACAGCCTCAACTAAGTTGTAAGTAATAAATCTGCTTATAAGCTCACTTAAAACAATGGTTAATATAAGAACCATTTTTAATACTAGCACTTCTTTGTAGTCTCCCTGAAGATGAAAATAAATATTTTCGAAAGCTTGGAACAACTTTAAAGAGTATTCTTTCATTTGCTGCACAACCCAATATTACTTGTTATATATATATATATATATATATATATATATATATATATATATATATATATATATATATATATATACCGGGTGTCCCAAGGGGGTGGCTCGCCCCTATAACTTTTTTGTTTTTTAAGATAAAAAGATATAATTTGGACTGTGTTTGTAAGAGATTAAATTGCATTTTTTAACAGATGACTTGACCTTTTCCAGCTTCCGGTTTAACCGGAAACGAGATCAACTTTTAATTTTTAAATGGGACCCCCGATATTTTTATGTTTTGTTTGACTCAGAGTAACATTCTGAATACAACTATGGGCCATTGGTCACTTTTTGTCAAGTAAAAAAAATATTTTTCCGAAATTTATTTTTTAGTCTAGAGTGCTATGAGAATGTTAAAGTCGTTTATTTTAATTTTAAAAACAAGGGAAAAATTACGTTTTCCTATTTTTATTCATAATTTTCAAATAATGAGCAATTTAATTTTCAAACTTATTTTACCCGTTTTTTTCAAATGGGAACAGGGTGGCTCGTGCAGTTAGAATAAAAGAGCATTTTATTACGAATAATTTGATATCCCACATTATAAGGTTTTAACTCAACTACTCCTAAAAAACTAAAAAAACGTTACCCCTACGTTGAACCAATGCATTGTTCCATAAATGGATTTTTTATGGAGTTTAGTCAAGACAGTAGGTCATGACTGAGAGGACAATAATAGTAATGTTGTGAAACAACCGAACTAAGGTGGCTTTGAAACCAAAAGTCTATTGAATGTGGATTTTTGTTGTCAGTATTGTTTAATACTTTTGGAATTTCTAATCTACAAGAGGGAAAATTATTCAAGAAGTGAAAAAATTGACATGCTTTTAGTTTTTGGTGAGTGTGGACAAAAGTAAACTGATGCAGCTCGAATTTACACCGAAAGATATCCTGAACGCCGTCACCCAACACGTCATTATTTCTTAAAGCTAGTATTTTACTATTGTTGTTATTATTTCGGATTCCATTAAAAACATTTTCCTCTGTTGCTCATACCAATATTAACGACTTAAACATATCCGTGGCACTCTAGACTAAAAAGTTAATTTTGAAATAAAAATTTTTTTGACATAACAAAAAGTGACAAGTGGCAATAGTTATATTCAAAATGTAACCCAGAGCCAAAAATATAAAAAATAAAAAGGGTGTCCCATTTAAAATTCAAAAGTTGATGTCATTTCCCGGAAAACCGAAAGTTGAAAAAAGTTGAATCACTTGTGAAAAAATGTACTTTAATGCCTTATAAATATCCTTAAAATTGCAAATTTGTATCAACAAAAACAAAAAAGTTATAGAGGCGAGTCACTTCCCAGGGACACCCGGTATATATATATATATATATATATATATATATATATATATATATATATATATATATATATATATATATATATATATATATATATATATATATATATATAAGGTGTCCCAGGATAGGTGTTACGATAGGACAAATGGGTCAAAAAATTGCCCCGCTCGGCCCAAAACTGAGAAATACAAAATTTCACTCGGATTGGTATTATACAGAGTACAGAGTGAGTTATAACTAAAAATATGAAAAATGGCCAAGAATCAAGTACTCTTATTTTTTCAAATGGAACAAAAGCTTAGTAGAAAAAGTTGTTCAGAAATGAAACTAATATTATAATTTGAAATTAGAGCTTCCTAGTCAATATTTAAAAAAGAAATTGATGAAGAAATTCTTAATGTAATAACGGCATAATAAAAAATAAGTTAACCATGACATTTTGCCGCAAGTGACTAATGGCAATGGCGTTTTGTCTAGTTGGCGGATTTTTTCGTCATGCGACGGTTTTCATGGTATAAACAGAATTTGGCATAAATAAGCCATTTAAAAAAACGTCTGAAATACTTGACAACATCTTGTCGCGTTTTGAAAACAGGGAAGAATTTTTTTTAAAGCATAATTAATATACACATTTAACTTCAATATGGTTTTAGCACTAGAGGAAAAAATTTATATTGTTCAATGTTATGGAATTGTAGATACATCATTAAGTCAGGTAGTAAGGCTTTTCAATAGCAAATTTCCAAATACAGTTTTGGCAAAAATGACTGCTAGTTGAATTATTAGGAGATTTCTAAGGATTGCCAGTAGTAAGAGAAAAAGAAAAAATTATGATGAAAATGATGTGGGCACAATAATAGCCCTTGACCCAGTTAATGAAAATCCTAGGTTAGCCCTTGGAGCGAGGAAGACTCAAACAAATATCAGTAAGTCTGAATTGCAAAGAATATATCACGAAAACAAAATTATACCTTTCAAACCCAAAGTAACTCATACACTTGAAGAAGGAGACGAAGCATACCGTTTGGAGTTTTGTTTGCTAATGGGAGAAAAGCTTTTAAAGATCACTATTTATATCGATATATTATTATCTCGGATGAATCAACATTTACAACAAATGGGACCGTTTCCACACAAAACTGCAGATACTGGGCTTCTGAAAATCCAGACTTCAGTATTCGCTCCCGTAGACAGTATTACAAAAACGTCAATGTGTGGATTAATTTAAATTTCGGCGATAAGTGGATTGGCAGGTTTGGTCCTCTTCACTGGCCCGCAAGGTCACCTGACCTCTCAATATTAGACTTCTTTTTATGGGGTCGTCTTAAAAACGTAGTTTACTCGGAGCCACTTTCAAATGACGAGAGAATTTTGAAGGACAGAATAACGCGCGCCATTAGAACAATTCCTCTTCAGCATATTCAAAATAGCTTCAGAAAATTTAGAAAACTTCTTGAAAGGTATGCAAATGAAGGAGGAAGTTACATTGAGTAATTTTTGATGTCGTTAGTTACCACTTGTTTTATCTTAATAATTGTTAATTTTTTCAATTTTGCGTATAATTTAATAAATCTTGTTATGTCTTTTTCGGTTTTTTATTATACATACTTGGAAACTACGTTTCCTAACATTTAATATGTACATTTGCCAGGTATAGCCTAATAATGCATTGTAGTACGATATTGGTGGAAAATGTACTATTACATTCCTAAAAATTTGACAAAGATAAAAATATTGACTAGAAAGCTCTAATTTCAAATAATAATATTAGTTTCATTTCTGAACAACTTTTTCTACTAAGCTTTTGTTCCATTTGAAAAGACAAGAGTACTTTACTCGTTGCCATTTTTCATATTTTTAGTTATAACTCGCCCTGTATAATACCAATCCGAGTGAAATTTTGTATTTCTCAGTTTTGGACCAAGCGGGGCATGTTCCCAAAATGCCATTTTCAAATTCACAAATTTTTGACCCATTTGTCCTATCGTAACACCTATCCTGGGACACCCTATATATACAGGGTGTTATGAAATTCGCTGCATATATTGCAATGGGTGACTCCTGGGGTAGTCTACAGACATACCCAATACTTTTTTTTATTTAAATCGAACATTTTAAAAATATTCAAAAATACCCTAAAATCCGTCGATGTTCGGCGCACCTGACTGATCGTACACAAGGCGCTTGACGGAAATTTGCGCGCGAAAAACTTTAAACAATTGAATTTGTTGAAACGTTGCCAGACATATGAATCTTTAAGGAGAATTTATTTTCTGTTTTTAAGCGTAATTTAAGACATTAAGAATTTTTTTTAACCTCTTTCTAAGAAGAAACTAAAAAAAATAGTAAAAAGGCACTGCGAAATAAATCTTTTTTGTCAGTAGCCTTAGTTTTAACTAATATTTAAGACACCCTATATTACGGTATTAATGATATAAGCGTTATTCCTACTAGCTTAAACTTTCTGCCAAGGAAAAGTTAAAAATCAAAACGAAAATACTAATTGAGCACAACATAGTACCCCAGAATACCTTATCTACATAGTACTTACTTCAAAAGTATAACCAGATCCGCTACCATCCGTTACCATAATAAGTACGTAAATATTATTAGTGTTTTAAATTAAATTTAGTTTTCAACCCTATTACGCTACTCACTCAAAGACAAACTAGATAAAACTGATCAAAATATTAGTTAACAACGGATCGACGAAGACCATTTTCTAGGTAGTGAGAAGAAGTTACATTATTTAAAACTTTAAACGAAAAAAATTTTTAAAACATTCAGTGTGTGGTTTTTATGGCTGTTGAAAAACTTAAATATGGCGCACGGCTCTTTGATGAAAATAACCACGTACCTGGTAAATGCCAAATGAGTAATGTGTCAAAAGTCAACTGTCTGCTAAAAATAGGTTAAAAATCAAAACGAAAAATACTAACTGAGCACAACTACACCGTTTTTAAAATAATAACCAAAATTATTTCATTACAGCATTTGTCAAAACAAACAACATTATTCTGTTTTACACAGCACGTTCAGAAAGTTGTAGCTCTTTTGCCAATAATAAAATGATCGAAGGTAACTTACCGATTTCTTTTGAAGAGATCCTCTAAATGAGTTTTTCTAAAGTCGAGATGTAAGTATCTACATAAATCGCTTGCTTGCACCCCCAAACGTTACATAATACGTAAATATTATTAGTGGTAAATTTAATTTAGTTTTCAACCCTCTCAGACTAATTTAAGAAGCACTAATCAAAGCACAAACTAAATAAAAATAAGCAACATATTATTGAACATATTAATTAACATCGGATGGACGAAGAGCGTTATTTTTCTGGGCAGCAAAACAAAAAGAAACTAGTTTAGTACCCTTGGAATCTACCTAGGTACATTATTATTTAAAACTACCTTCTAATTAAAGCAGACCCTACACGATCAGTATTAAAGCTTTGCCGGGTTATTCCAGGGACCGCTCTAACCTACTTGGAAATTAAATTAGGATCCGATTTGAAAATAAAATACAGATATTTATTTCCACACATTGTGTAATTTGAGAATGCGAAATACGAAAATACTTCGGTAAAAGTAATATAACATACAGGGTGTTTAAAAAGTCTTAGTATTGGTAAATATCCTCGCTATTAAAAAAGAGACACCAAATTTTAGTTGTATCTTATTGGTTAATAAATCTACTTTTTTATGTAATTTGACTTTTGCAACCCCCTTGGGGGTGCCGCTAGGGAGTTGAGGTCAAGAATTTTGAATGCAAACCTATGCCGTGTGGTCCCTTCTTTTAAAAGTCTTCAAAAAATAAACATTTTACTGCAAACCCCGCATTTTAATTCATTTTTAAATGGCAAGCCTACAAAAATTATAAATCGTAAATCGTATAATCGGGCGGGGCATAAGTCGACCGTTAGTCAACCTCTTGTGTCATACAGTACCAGTCGGCGCGCACATTTTTTTTTTATGGGGCACTTTTTCTTCTAACTTTTTTCCAACTTTTTCGACTTCTTCATTTGTCGTTTTTTATATTTTTCGTTCTTTGAAATCTGCGCAGTAGCCCAAAATGCGTACTTCGCGCAAACCGAGCGTGCTACACATGCGTTCGGAATTTCAGGAGATGGACTTTGGTGTCTACATTTGAACCCATTCACTTTTATGAATATATCTCCAATTGTAAAGGTACCACTATGTATTTAACTTTATAACTTGTTTCCCAATTTTTGTTCGACTTCTTTATTTTTCGTTTATTGACATCTGCGCAGTAGACCGAAATGCGTACCACGCGAAAAACCAAGAGGGCTAGACATGCGCACGAAATTTCAGGGGGTGTACTTTTGTGTCTACATTCAAACCTACCCACTTTCAAGAATATACCTCCAATAGTAAAACTACAACTACGTATTTAAAATATTTCTACGATTTTATGACGTCTTACTGTTTTGAACATTCTTAACTATGTGACATTGTGACACCGCACAACAAGAATATGAAACATCTGCAAATTTATTAAAAATATATAAACATAATCTTACGGTGGTACGGAACCCTATATGCGCGAGTCGAACTCGTACTTGACCGTTTTTTATTTCACACAATCACGGCAACGCCCATGAATTAAATTATTTCCCTCAAATACCGTATACGTATGTACGTACTTATTTTCGGCATCGACGCCTCTGGTAACAGACCAACAGTGCCTGCCTTACTTATTACGTTAAAAGTTGTTTAGAATGACCACCATGAATTTCTTGCCAGTAATAAAGTTCATTTTGGAACTCTGCCATTCTCGAAAAGACCTTTAAAATGAGGTACCACATGGCATAGGGGTGCATTTAAAATTTTTGAACTCAACTCCCTAGCGTAACCCCCCAAGGGGGTTGAAAAAGTCAAATTAGATAAAAATGTAGATTTATTATGCAATAAGATACAACTAAAATTTGGAGTCTCTATCTTTATTAATAGTAAAGATATTTGCCCATGCTTTTTCAGACACCCTGTATGGTATATCACTGCAACCGAGGTATTTTCGTATTTCGCATATTCAAATAACACAATATGGGTAAATAAATATTTGTATTTTATTTTCAAATCGGATACTAATTTTATTTCCAACTAGGTTAGAGCCGTCCCTTGAATAACCCACGTTTGCAAAGCTTTAATCATTATTTCTGTCAGTATTAAAAAATATTTTCAGTAATACTGATCGTGTAGAATGATCGAATGAAGTAAATTCAAGCAAATTATTGCAGATTATTCGAATATTTTAATATTTTTATAATACTACAGTATTACTGCTGTGTGCAATACTGACAGTAATACTAATAATGATCGTGTAGGGATTGCTTTAGAAAAATATATTAAAATATGCTCGCGTGTTTGTATAGTTGCCTAAGCAGTAAGTAAAGCTTTGGAAACGTGGAATAGTCCAGGGACGGCTCTAACCTAGTTGGAAATAAAATTACGATCTGATTTGAAAATAAAATACAAATATTTATTTACCCACATTGTGTTATTTGAAAATGCGATATAGGAAAATACTTCGGTTACAGTGATATACCATACAGGGTGTCTGAAAAGTCTAAGCATGGGCAAATATCTTTACTATTAATAAAGATAGATACTCCAAATTTTAGTTGTATCTTATTGGTTAATTAATCTACTTTTTTATGCAATCTGACTTTTTCAACCCCCTTGGGGGTTTACGCTAGGGAGTTGAGGTCAAAAATTTTAAATGCAACCCTATGCCGTGTGGTACCTTATTTTAAAGGTCTTTTCGAGAATGGCAGATGTTACTTCTTGGCAGAGTTGCAAAGTGGACTTTATTACTGGCAAGAAGTTCATGGGGGTCACTCTAAACAAACGTAATAAGTAAGGCAGGCACTGTTGGTCTGTTACCAGAGGCGTCGATACCGAAAATAAGTACGTACGTATACGGTATTTGACAGAAACAATTTAATTCAAGGGCGTTGCCGTGATCGTGTGAAATAAAAAAAAAACGGTTGAGTGCGAGTTCGACTCGCACATAGAGGGTTCCGTGCCACATAGAATATTGTGAATTTCTCACATGACGCAAAAGTCTCAATAACTATGGTAAGGCTAACGCTTGAATAAATAACAAGAGGCGGCCATGCCGGAAATAAGTCAGTGCGTATAGGTTATATAACTGATTAGTAGTCTACGGGGGATTTGGAACCGACCCCATAATATATGTCAGACAGTCGATTAATGTAGTAATTAATTATAGCCCACGTGTGCTACAGCGATTGAGATTCGCGGTGCCGACGCCGCGATGTCAGCGGTTCCTTTTACATCGGTTTACCGACTTGAGGGCCATTAATTTACGGCGTACCTGACCCTTTCGCTCGATGGCTTTAATACCTGTCAAGCATAAAAGAGGGTTTGACTTTTATGGTATGTCGAGCAAAAGTGTGATAATACATTTTACAATGGGTCCTTTCAATCTTTTAGATTTACGGAAGTGGGTTACGCGTGTAGATAGATATTTATAGGATATTAAAGAATAAAAAGGATAGTAAGTATAAGTATTGAGATTTATTAATTAAAAATAATGAAGGAACGCTGGTGATATACATTTTAAAAAAACAAGGACACGTGTTCTCTTGAAATTTATTGCCTGCCCAGATTTGTTGTTTACGTGCGGGAGATAAAGGTGTATAGGTTATAAAAAGAATTAGAAAAAGGGGAGTAATTAGTAATAGTATTAAGTCCCCTTATATTATTCTTAACTGCTGCTGGTGGCGTTTAACTTATCCGCGGTAATATAATAGAAATATTTATGCGAATACATGCAATCTTAGCCTTTCTTAACGAAAAAAAAGTAGTAAAACAGCGAGTGTGTGGTATATATTAGCTCACGTGTACGTCAGCGCTTGCTACATGATTTTTTCCTTTTGCGTGTATGGATAGAGTCCGATGATGCCTACATTATGTGATTTATAGATTTCGAGCGTAAGATATGATTTCCCCAAATTTTGGTGTATGGATATGTACGTGAGTAAGTATAATTTAGAGCATCGTACCACTTTGGGTGATAGGACATACAGTCATACGTGTGTGCGTGATATTTATATTAATAATAATAATACCTACAGATTAATTTAAATTAGAAATATATTGTATCTGATTTTATCACCAGCGTCAACGTACATATACATTGATAGGGTCCGCCCTCCCTCCACTCAGCTGTACGCTTTAATAAATTTCGCGGCGTATATGTTGCGTTCACGGTCGATAATGCTTTGTTACTACTTGGATAGAGTACGGTTATAATAAGATGATAAAGGCACTGTTTATAGTTTAAGAATGTCATTTGTAATCCAGACGTCCGCGGAGTAAGATGCACCGTGAAATTAAATTTAAGCTCCTGGCTATGCCCAATGAAAATGTTTTTGGGTTTAGAAAGACGGAAACTGGATGGTTTATCGGCAGTCAACATGTGGAATTCAATGGAAATGTTTTGTTGATTGATGAAGAAAAGTATATGTTAACTGAGGGGTTATTGAATTTGTTAACACAGCACCAGCCTAAGAAATATACGAGTTATGAATTGAACCAGTATAAGGAAATTCTCTTATTATCTGATGCACACAGATGGGGATTTCAAAGGAATAAGCATATGCGCTCCAGTAAAAGCTGGAAATATTTAAATATTATATCCAAGTTATTTCCACCCAAAAGAAAATATATTAAATCAGAGGCTAACAGAACATATAAAGAACTAACATCGATAAACAAGAATCCCTGGATGAGATGGATGCAGCGTTAATATACTTTGCACTAAAAAGCGGAGATCCTAATTATTGCGCAATGGAGATTTATATTTGCAGTCATAGAATTAGACATATAGATAATAAAATTGTAAAATATGTAGGAATAACATATGTTTGTACAATAAAATAATAAACTAATATACACGTTTTGATGTTTATTTTTTTGTCCTAGATGTATTAAAAAAGTCATTCAGTGACCAGAATATACTATAGTGTGATAATAGAAAAATTAGATCTTAAAATAAGACTTAATCGTATTGTAGAGAATTTGTAAATTTTTTCCTAGACCTCTCGCTTTGATATGGGAAGGGTGATCTAGATAGGCGAACAGTCAGACAGACAAACAGGAAAACAATTAGTCAGGCAGCCGGTCAGACCGGCTGACAGATAGCCAGACATACGTTGAAATAAACAAACAGATAGACAACAGACAGTCAAAATAAAATATTTTCTTTTAATGTAAATTTTACCCTCAGTTCTAAGAAATTATTAACAAAGTTTAAAGTACGTCTCAATGAAAAGACTATAAATTCCTTAGGTAACCCCAAATAATACAACTTTTATTCACAGTACTATTTGAAAATAGATGAAGCTATTAAATATGCCGGGTTGATATGTGTCGATCGAAGAAGTAACAAGAAAAAGTTATGGCGTAGCGAAGATAATTGACATAAATTTAAAAAAAAGTTCTTTTCACTTTTAACACCGTTTTGACAGTTTTTCCAAACACTAGCAATTTATTCGTTTATTGTTGTATTTATGCAAAAGTGAGTTTGATTTAAATAAAATTAAAAAATAACGCAAATGTGGTTCAATAATTAAGTATTTGGAAAACCCTCACATGACCAGTAGCCATTTTCGGATAATTTAGCTTTATAAAAACGCTAAAACTTCATAAATCTAAGAAAATATATCACGCGTTCATGGTTCTATTAAATATCGGTTTCAATGTTTTTTCTAAATTATATTACGTAACAAAAAAAAAACGGTTTTTCAATTTTCCCAGAACAAACATTGCAGGTTATGTAGGTTTCTCAAATATGGGGTTCATTTAAAAAGGGGACCGAAGTATTAATTATGTAAGTTTTACATCTATGGCCTTTTTTATATATATTATTCAATGGAAATATACTTTTTAAAAACTATTCATAGAATACCAGACTCTATATAGGTAATACAGAGATATTAAGGTTACGAAAGCAAATTACCAGGTTTTTTAGAAAAAAGGCCTACAATATCCCTAAATTTTGCACTTATAAGGACGGAATTGATCTGAACGTTAAAATAATCAGGATTAATTAAGATTATTTCAGCATATTTACCACAACACGGTGATATCATCCATAAACCTTACATTTCTATTCAAATGACCCAATTTTTTTTTGCTGAACCTATATAGACAATTCATAGATATTAAGATTACGAAATAAATTAGCTGTTTTGTAGAAAAAGTCTACAATATCGTAGAATTTTCGCCTTATTATAAGAAAAGAATAAACATGGGTGTTAAAATAATCATGATAACATAGCTTCATAAAAACACTACAAAGGTATAACACAACGCCAAAGACGTGAAATCTTATTACATTATCTGCAGGGAATAATTTATTATATATAAAACTATTATATTTCCCCTCTAACTATGAAATTTTCCAAAAAAAAATGTGAATGACTAGTTTTTGCGTCTTACGAGATCATCAGATAAACTACACTTAACCGTAAAACACCTCGGGGCATACATAAAGAATAGCTCGAAAACTGTTCCTATTAGTTAGGAAGAATACGATATAAACGTCATAAATATGTATACTGGTATAGGTCAGATTTCTGTCATTTTCGAATACAGGTAGAAAGGGAGAAAATAAAGTGTGTCGCGTCAAAGAATGTGTAAGCTTTGCGAAGATAATGAAATTGAGCTGTTTAAAGACCTTAACAAGGCACATATGTAGATATGTATATTATCTTAAGGTGTTTTTGTATTTTTATTATTCATATGACAAGTAAAAGCGGCGTTGTTAGATAACAATACGTTTGTTTAGAGTTGTTGAATAAGTGTGAGAAAATAATACACGACAAGATGTTTTTAATATCAATTTATTTTAAGCCATATTTGTGTGGACATAATATTTACATTTATTATTATTGTAATGTTCACAATTATCAATTAATAATCAGATATCGAGTAACTTAAGCTGCTATTATATAATCGTATTTATAAAAAAGAATTTTTAGAATATTAAATAGTATATATATATATATATATATATATATATATATATATATATATATATATATATATATATATATATATATATATATATATATATATTCTGATGCATATATGATTTAATATACTGATGAAATTTGATCTTAATTAATATTGGTTATTCTACATATTCTATTGTCAGATTTTATTTACTTTTAAATACAATTTCTATTATAGCCTGAGCTTCTTAAATCGAAATGGGGTAATTCATGATTACTAAAGGGTATGGTCATTACCATCGTGAGTACACGCCATATAATTCATGTTCTCCCCACATGTTTACACAAAACAAACATTAGTTTATTGTTCATTTTTATAACGGTAAAACTGTGTGGTACAACACTGAAGATGGTAAAGTTTTACATTTTATTAGTCCATTGGTGTGTTACACTCTTCCTCCAGGCAGCCGTACACTGGTGATTCCTAAACAAAACGTGTCGGTATTAAAGCCTGTAGAGTTTGACTGGTATAGTCCTTGAATTATAGACCAAATATCATTTATGCATATCTGACTAACTTCTTTAAACGGAATCCAGCCTTGTCCTCTTGAAAAATCTTTAGAGCAAAAGCTAAGACCAACTTTATCCTTAGGGTTTAGATCTGCTGTACTGTACTCTAAAACATCCAATAATGCGTTTTTAAGCCATGAAACAGGCTCCTCATTCTTAGGTATATCTTTAAATTTAAAATCGATGGTGCGACCACGTAAATTAAAGTGTCTGACATGTTTTTCCTCATCTTTAATTACAATAAACTTCTCCATTTTATCGAGGTAGGCAATTTATTCAAAGAATAAATTGACAAAATACTACCAGAGCATATAAAAACTCAACTGCCTCAGTCAGCGGATAAAATGAAACTAAGATTTTTTCCGATGGTTTTCAACTTATATGCAATTCTGATTGAACTTTGATTTGTGAGAAAGATATACGTAACCGTATTTCTGCGTTAGGAGTCTGATAAATGTTCCCAAAGAGTCATAATATTAACAAAAAAATATTTTTATTGGTCAAAAGGTACTTAAACGTGTAAAAATTTAAAATTAGCAAAGCATTCTATATGGCTCTTTAAAGACACATAGTAATTGGATATTTTTCAACAGTTTTGTCAAGTTTCCGGCTAAACCTTTATATTTGTTACACGGGCTAATCAGTATCCATATTGGCGTAATGGACATATAGATATTTGTAACGTTAAAGGTTATTACCAAAATAAGCACTTTATATCGCAAAAGGGCACTTAAAACGTGTAAAATTTAAATCTAGCAAGACAACTTTTAATCTACATAATCTATATGGTACTTTAAAGCCACAGGGCAATTGATAGTTTTTCCACACTTCGAATTTTCGCTGTAACCTTTATATTTGGTACATTGCCCCTGTGCATCACCCCCACCCATATCGGCGTAATGTCTCCAAGGTAATGTATTGGTAAAGATGTAATATGCTTCGTTAATTATCATGAGGATCGTGAATAGTTAATGATTTTTCGAGGTATACCAGGCTTTCTGCAATTATTGAGAATCATCAAAAGTGTTATATTTAACGTAATCATAGAAAGTTATTTTGTTTTAATTACAGATATTTAACTCATTCTTTTTTATACCTTAATGAGCTTGTTACGTTTCTTTATTATGCTTTCTCTCTCTCTCTCTCTCTCTCTCTCTCTCTCTCTATTTCGGTTGCACTATAGTATAATATTACTAAATACATGCGGTACACGATGAATGTGAATGAAATGCGTCATAATTATATCATTGTTTTTATCATCTTTCATTATTCCTAATACTTTGAATGAACAAGTGGAACCCATAAATGTCAGTCTCAGGAAAATTAGAAGTGTCACTATAAGTATAGCAGCTTCTTCTAAGCACAGCTTAATCATTTTTGTGAAAAAGTGCCTAAATATATCTGTTTATTCGGTTTGGAGAAATACTTTCAGCATAGTCATAATGAAAATCATAAATATTAGCTAACTAAATGTATGGTACAAATTCCAATATAAATTTCAGTTAAAATATTCTTCTTTCTAAAGCTAATTTCTTAATAAGTATCAAGTTTTCATTAATGGGTTTACTTTCAAATCCAGGGCGAGATACACTATATAATTTTCAAGCATGGATGCAGCTTAGAACATAAAATGCGTTTTATTTTTGTTAACAGACGTACCGCCTGTTCAAGTAATGATAATATACTATTTTTACTTGTTATAGACCGAAGTCAAATTTGGTATTCCAGTGCGATTATATGACTAAAGTTTAAAAAAAAATGCAAAGTGAAAAGAGGTACCTAAACACGAAATAATACCGATCAAAGGAAGCTACAAGGCTTCCAATAGCGTTTTGTCTGTGATCTGCCTCATATTATATTATTTAATTAAAAATCGAAGACGAAAAATATCCATAGAAATATTAGGATTACTTTCTAAAGTATTTTATTTAGAAATAGTAAGAAAAATTAAAATTTTAGCCGAAGATTAAACTCTGCATCACTTAAATATTAAAAATGTATTTTTTAATTTTTTATTCAACAGCAGACGAGATATTGAAGAAATGAGAGCTTCATATAGATGGAAATTGCACTGACTCAAGGCGGGACCAAAGATTCCTGATCAAATATAGTCTATAAAGTGTAGTGTGCCGATTTAGCGGCACCCCTAAATTTCTTATGCTTTGAAATAAAAAACTTATTCTTTTATACGCTTTTATTTTGTGTCTTGTAAAGTTATCGAATAATAGAAATTTTCCTATAAATTATTTAAAAATCAAAGGCAAAAATCAATTACTCGCGTGGATAAAATCTAAAAAATATAGAGAGTACTATAATTTATTCTAATTAAACTGCTTTTTCCTTCTGGGGCAAAGAGTTAATAAAAAGGTGCGTTTCATCACGTGAAACATAGTAACTGGATCAATTTTGCATTCTGTTTTTTCATCCAAAAACTAAACTTATTTCGAAAACTTAACACTTACATAAACGGGTCCTTTGAATCATTTTTTCGTTTTATACCTTCTTATTTGGAGTCGATATGACGAAACTTTTTCACGTATTATTTCTATATTATTCACAGACGCATAATTTATATACTGTGAATTGTTAATTTTTTTATTAATTTTTCTGATTTTTAACATAACAATGATTTAAATCGTGGTTTTATAAATTGCATATAATTTCTATAGTTATTATAACAGATCTTTCTAGATACTTTTTCTAACTTCTCAACGTTGCCCCCATATGCTCTATTCACCTGTATATTGTCTCATTTGCTGAATAAATTTACTTATTTATACTGCGCATGTCCTTCAAGGCGACTTTCACAGCATCTATAATATGTATAACAAATGCAGACTCGCCCACAGCTTTTACGTGTATCTTGAAACTACTGGAGCAAGATACATATCAACATAATATCACATATTTAAGGCTATGTCTACTGCCCCCTATGATTGAAAATCAAGTATTGACATGGGAAGAATCTATGGAATATACGGCGGAGTGTTATTTTGATTATAATTAAGTAGCTTTTTTTTCTGCAATTAGACATGCTATTCGAAATATGAACTAACATTAGAAAACATTGCCCTATACCGCCCTGAGCTTCTTTTCAACAAAAATAGTAGAATGGTGATTAGGCTAACAAGGTTTTTATTTTAATGAAGTCTTAAATGTCGGAAAATGATGTTTATGACTTTCACACACGGGTAGGAAATCAAATCTCGACAGGGGGAAAATTTAAGAAGTGTAGGATGTGCCATATTGTATGCTACTTGGTCAGATTATGATGTTGTAATTGACCTGATACATGGTATATAGAGTAAAATCTATAAATATTTAGTAGTGTATACCAAGTGCCATACGAATTGATTTAAATTAATAAAGTCTTAAAATAAGAAAAATAGCTAAAATATTTAATTAGCTACTAAATTTGTATCAGAGAAAAGCTCATATAAGTTGATATTGTTGATTATTTTAATAAATAGGGGCATGTGAAATATGGGCAGATTGTGAAAATTTGTAGAGGCCAAAAATGACATGAAAATATGCCTCAGTGGTTTTATTCATAAGCTTGATAAATATCATAGTCATGTGACATAAGCCATAACAGTCATGTTTTAATTTTAGCTTAGGATGGCGACCATAGTAATAAATAAATGACATGAAGTCTATATAGAGCAGAATCTAAAAGCATATGTTGTCATCATTTGATTTTCGTCTTAAAATAATAAATATTGAAAATATTAAACAAAAGATTAAATTCGACACCTTCACAGAGTAATAAAGAGGGTTATTACTTTCAGACTAGCGAAGTATTGTACAAAATTTAAAAAGGTGGGTAATAAGCGTCATTATTTTCTAACGTGTATTGTTAAACAGGCATATTTAACATTCGTAATAACTCTCAAAGTGCTCAGACTTTCTATATTCAAACTTACTGGTAATTTTCACTAATAGAAATGTAAAAGTGGTTCACATGTTTAAATGAGAAAGTTTAGGAAAGAATATAAAGACGTCCGCATGGTAAGAATCAGTATTCTTTTGCGTAAGAAATAACTTTTCAAAAATAGAAATAAGTGAAAATTCAGGCAAAATCAGACATAAGGTAAATTTTGAACAAGAAGTTGTATGTGAGCTTGGTAAAGTTGAGGGTGGATGAAAATTGTTTTTAAAGCGGATTTTATGGAAAAAATTCTGCTTTACATTTTTAGATCAATTTTCGTCCACCCTCAACTTTACCAAGCTCACACACAACTTCTTGTTCAAAATTTTCCTTATGTCTGATTTTGCCTGAATTTTCACTTATTTCTATTTTTGAAAAGTTATTTCTTACGCAAAAGAATACTGATTCTTACCATGCGGACGTCTTTATATTCTTTCCTAAACTTTCCCATTTAAACATGTGAACCACTTTTACATTTCTATTAGTGAAAATTACCAGTAAGTTTGAATATAGAAAGTCTGAGCACTTTGACAGTTATTACGAATGTTAAATATGCCTGTTTAACAATACACGTTAGAAAATAATGACGCTTATTACCACCTTTTTAAATTTTGTCCCATACTTCGCTAGTCTGAAAGTAATAACCCTCTTTATTACTCTGTGAAGGTGTCGAATTTAATCTTTTGTTTAATATTTTCAATATTTATTATTTTAAAACGAAAATCAAATGATGACAACATATGCTTTTAGATTCTGCTCTATATAGACTTCATGTCATTTATTTATTCCTATGGTCGCCATCCTAAGCTAAAATTTAAACATGACTGTTATGGCTTATGTCACATGACTATGATATTTATCAAGCTTATGAATAAAACCACTGAGGCATATTTTCATGTCATTTTTGGCCTCTACAAATTTTCACAATCTGCCCATATTTCACATGCCCCTATTTATTAAAATAATCAACAATATCAACTTATATGAGCTTTTCTCTGATACAAATTTAGTAGCTAATTAAATATTTTAGCTATTTTTCTTATTTTAAGACTTTATTAATTTAAATCAATTCGTATGGCACTTGGTATACACTACTAAATATTTATAGATTTTACTCTATATACCATGTATCAGGTCAATTACAACATCATAATCTGACCAAGTAGCATACAATATGGCACATCCTACACTTCTTAAATTTTCCCCCCGTGTGTGAAAGTCATAAACATCATTTTCCGACATTTAAGACTTCATTAAAATAAAAACCTTGTTAGCCTAATCACCATTCTACTATTTTTGTTGAAAAGAAGCTCAGGGCGGTATAGGGCAATGTTTTCTAATGTTAGATCATATTTCGAATAGCATGTCTAATTGCAGAAAAAAAAGCTACTTAATTATAATCAAAATAACACTCCGCCGTATATTCCATAGATTCTTCCCATGTCAATACTTGATTTTCAATCATAGGGGGCAGTAGACATAGCCTTAAATATGTGATATTATGTTGATATGTATCTTGCTCCAGTAGTTTCAAGATACACGTAAAAGCTGTGGGCGAGTCTGCATTTGTTATACATATTATAGATGCTGTGAAAGTCGCCTTGAAGGACATGCGCAGTATAAATAAGAAAATTTATTCAGCAAATGAGACAATATACAGGTGAATAGAGCATATGGGGGCAACGTTGAGAAGTTAGAAAAAGTATCTAGAAAGATCTGTTATAATAACTATAGAAATTATATGCAATTTATAAAACCACGATTTAAATCATTGTTAAGTTAAAAATCAGAAAAATTAATAAAAAAATTAACAATTCACAGTATATAAATTATGCGTCTGTGAATAATATAGAAATAATACGTGAAAAAGTTTCGTCATATCGACTCCAAATAAGAAGGTATAAAACGAAAAAATGATTCAAAGGACCCGTTTATGTAAATGTTAAGTTTTCGAAATAAGTTTAGTTTTTGGATGAAAAAACAGAATGCAAAATTGATCCAGTTACTATGTTTCACGTGATGAAACGCACCTTTTTATTAACTCTTTGCCCCAGAAGGAAAAAGCAGTTTAATTAGAATAAATTATAGTACTCTCTATATTTTTTAGATTTTATCCACGCGAGTAATTGATTTTTGCCTTTCATTTTTAAATAATTTATAGGAAAATTTCTATTATTCGATAACTTTACAAGACACAAAATAAAAGCGTATAAAAAAATAATTTTTTTATTTCAAAGCATAAGAAATTTAGGGGTGCCGCTAAATCGGCACACTACACTTTATAGACTATATATGATCAGGAATCTTTGGTCCCGCCTTGAGTCAGTGCAATTTCCATCTATATGAAGCTCTCATTTCTTCAATATCTCGTCTGCTGTTGAATAAAAAATTAAAAAATACATTTTTAATATTTAAGTGATGCAGAGTTTAATCTTCGGTTAAAATTTTAATTTTTCTTGCTATTTCTAAATAAAATACTTTAGAAAGTAATCCTAATATTTCTATGGATATTTTTCGTCTTCGATTTTTAATTAAATAATATAATATGAGGCAGATCACAGACAAAACGCTATTGGAAGCCTTGTAGCTTCCTTTGATCGGTATTATTTCGTGTTTAGGTACCTCTTTTCACTTTGCATTTTTTTTAAACTTTAGTCATATAATCGCACTGGAATACCAAATTTGACTTCGGTCTATAACAAGTAAAAATAGTATATTATCATTACTTGAACAGGCGGTACGTCTGTTAACAAAAATAAAACGCATTTTATGTTCTAAGCTGCATCCATGCTTGAAAATTATATAGTGTATCTCGCCCTGGATTTGAAAGTAAACCCATTAATGAAAACTTGATACTTATTAAGAAATTAGCTTTAGAAAGAAGAATATTTTAACTGAAATTTATATTGGAATTTGTACCATACATTTAGTTAGCTAATATTTATGATTTTCATTATGACTATGCTGAAAGTATTTCTCCAAACCGAATAAACAGATATATTTAGGCACTTTTTCACAAAAATGATTAAGCTGTGCTTAGAAGAAGCTGCTATACTTATAGTGACACTTCTAATTTTCCTGAGACTGACATTTATGGATTCCACTTGTTCATTCAAAGTATTAGGAATAATGAAAGATGATAAAAACAATGATATAATTATGACGCATTTCATTCACATTCATCGTGTACCGCACGTATTTAGTAATATTATACTATAGTGCAACCGAAATAGAGAGAGAGAGAGAGAGAGAGAGAGAGAGAGAGAGAGAGAGAAAGCATAATAAAGAAACGTAACAAGCTCATTAAGGTATAAAAAAGAATGAGTTAAATATCTGTATTTAAAACAAAATAACTTTCTATGATTACGTTACCTATAACACTTTTGATGATTCTCAATAATTGCAGAAAGCCTGGTATACCTCGAAAAATCATTAACTATTCACGATCCTCATGATAATTAACGAAGCATATTACATCTTTACCAATACATTACCTTGGAGACATTACGCCGATATGGCTGGGGGTGATGCACAGGGGCAATGTACCAAATATAAAGGTTACAGCGAAAATTCGAAGTGTGGAAAAACTATCAATTGCCCTGTGGCTTTAAAGTATCATATAGATTATGTAGATTAAAAGTTGTCTTGCTAGATTTAAATTTTACACGTTTTAAGTGCCCTTTTGCGATATAAAGTGCTTATTTTGGTAATAACCTTTAACGTTACAAATATCTATATGTCCATTACGCCAATATGGATACTGATTAGCCCGTGTAACAAATATAAAGGTTTAGCCGGAAACTTGACAAAACTGTTGAAAAATATCAAATTACTATGTGTCTTTAAAGAGCCATATAGAATGCTTTGCTAATTTTAAATTTTTACACGTTTAAGTACCTTTTGACCAATAAAAATATTTTTTTGTTAATATTATGACTCTTTGGGAACATTTATCAGACTCCTAACGCAGAAATACGGTTACGTATATCTTTCTCACAAATCAAAGTTCAATTAGAATTGCATATAAGTTGAAAACCATCGGAAAAAATCTTAGTTTCATTTTATCCGCTGACTGAGGCAGTTGAGTTTTTATATGCTCTGGTAGTATTTTGTCAATTTATTCTTTGAATAAATTGCCTACCTCTATAAAATGGAGAAGTTTATTGTAATTAAAGATGAGGAAAAACATGTCAGACACTTTAATTTACGTGGTCGCACCATCGATTTTAAATTTAAAGATATACCTAAGAATGAGGAGCCTGTTTCATGGCTTAAAAACGCATTATTGGATGTTTTAGAGTACAGTACAGCAGATCTAAACCCTAAGGATAAAGTTGGTCTTAGCTTTTGCTCTAAAGATTTTTCAAGAGGACAAGGCTGGATTCCGTTTAAAGAAGTTAGTCAGATATGCATAAATGATATTTGGTCTATAATTCAAGGACTATACCAGTCAAACTCTACAGGCTTTAATACCGACACGTTTTGTTTAGGAATCGCCAGTGTACGGCTGCCTGGAGGAAGAGTGTAACACACCAATGGACTAATAAAATGTAAAACTTTACCATCTTCAGTGTTGTACCACACAGTTTTACCGTTATAAAAATGAACAATAAACTAATGTTTGTTTTGTGTAAACATGTGGGGAGAACATGAATTATATGGCGTGTACTCACGATGGTAATGACCATACCCTTTAGTAATCATGAATTACCCCATTTCGATTTAAGAAGCTCAGGCTATAATAGAAATTGTATTTAAAAGTAAATAAAATCTGACAATAGAATATGTAGAATAACCAATATTAATTAAGATCAAATTTCATCAGTATATTAAATCATATATGCATCAGAATATATATATATATATATATATATATATATATATATATATATATATATATATATATATATATATATATATATGTATATATATATACTATTTAATATTCTAAAAATTCTTTTTTATAAATACGATTATATAATAGCAGCTTAAGTTACTCGGTATCTGATTATTAATTGATAATTGTGAACATTACAATAATAATAAATGTAAATATTATGTCCACACAAATATGGCTTAAAATAAATTGATATTAAAAACATCTTGTCGTGTATTATTTTCTCACACTTATTCAACAACTCTAAACAAACGTATTGTTATCTAACAACGCCGCTATTACTTGTCATATGAATAATAAAAATACAAAAACACCTTAAGATAATATACATATCTACATATGTGCCTTGTTAAGGTCTTTAAACAGCTCAATTTCATTATCTTCGCAAAGCTTACACATTCTTTGACGCGACACACTTTATTTTCTCCCTTTCTACCTGTATTCGAAAATGACAGAAATCTGACATACCAGTATACATATTTATGACGTTTATATCGTATTCTTCCTAACTAATAGGAACAGTTTTCGAGCTATTCTTTATGTATGCCCCGAGGTGTTTTACGGTTAAGTGTAGTTTATCTGATGATCTCGTAAGACGCAAAAACTAGTCATTCACATTTTTTTTTGGAAAATTTCATAGTTAGAGGGGAAATATAATAGTTTTATATGTAATAAATTATTCCCTGCAGATAATGTAATAAGATTTCACGTCTTTGGCGTTGTGTTATACCTTTGTAGTGTTTTTATGAAGCTATGTTATCATGATTATTTTAACACCCATGTTTATTCTTTTCTTATAATAAGGCGAAAATTCTACGATATTGTAGACTTTTTCTACAAAACAGCTAATTTATTTCGTAATCTTAATATCTATGAATTGTCTATATAGGTTCAGCAAAAAAAATTGGGTCATTTGAATAGAAATGTAAGGTTTATGGATGATATCACCGTGTTGTGGTAAATATGCTGAAATAATCTTAATTAATCCTGATTATTTTAACGTTCAGATCAATTCCGTCCTTCTAAGTGCAAAATTTAGGGATATTGTAGGCCTTTTTTCTAAAAAACCTGGTAATTTGCTTTCGTAACCTTAATATCTCTGTATTACCTATATAGAGTCTGCTATTCTATGAATAGTTTTTAAAAAGTATATTTCCATTGCATAATATATATAAAAGGCCATAGATGTAAAACTTACATAATTAATACTTCGGTCCCCTTTTTAAATGAACCCCATATTTGAGAAACCTACATAACCTGCAATGTTTGTTCTGGGAAAATTGAAAAACCGTTTTTTTTTTGTTACGTAATATAATTTAGAAAAAACATTGAAACCGATATTTAATAGAACCATGAACGCGTGATATATTTTCTTAGATTTATGAAGTTTTAGCGTTTTTATAAAACTAAATTATCCGAAAATGGCTACTGGTCATGTGAGGGTTTTCCAAATACTTAATTATTGAACCACATTTGCGTTATTTTTTAATTTTATTTAAATCAAACTCACTTTTGCATAAATACAACAATAAACGAATAAATTGCTAGTGTTTGGAAAAACTGTCAAAACGGTGTTAAAAGTGAAAAGAACTTTTTTTTAAATTTATGTCAATTATCTTCGCTACGCCATAACTTTTTCTTGTTACTTCTTCGATCGACACATATCAACCCGGCATATTTAATAGCTTCATCTATTTTCAAATAGTACTGTGAATAAAAGTTGTATTATTTGGGGTTACCTAAGGAATTTATAGTCTTTTCATTGAGACGTACTTTAAACGTTGTTAATAATTTCTTAGAACTGAGGGTAAAATTTACATTAAAAGAAAATATTTTATTTTGACTGTCTGTTGTCTATCTGTTTGTTTATTTCAACGTATGTCTGGCTATCTGTCAGCCGGTCTGACCGGCTGCCTGACTAATTGTTTTCCTGTTTGTCTGTCTGACTGTTCGCCTATCTAGATCACACTTCCCATATCAAAGCGAGAGGTCTAGGAAAAAATTTACAAATTCTCTACAATACGATTAAGTCTTATTTTAAGATCTAATTTTTCTATTATCACACTATAGTATATTCTGGTCACTGAATGACTTTTTTAATACATCTAGGACAAAAAAATAAACATCAAAACGTGTATATTAGTTTATTATTTTATTGTACAAACATATGTTATTCCTATATATTTTACAATTTTATTATCTATATGTCTAATTCTATGACTGCAAATATAAATCTCCATTGCGCAATAATTAGGATCTCCGCTTTTTAGTGCAAAGTATATTAACGCTGCATCCATCTCATCCAGGGATTCTTGTTTATCGATGTTAGTTCTTTATATGTTCTGTTAGCCTCTGATTTAATATATTTTCTTTTGGGTGGAAATAACTTGGATATAATATTTAAATATTTCCAGCTTTTACTGGAGCGCATATGCTTATTCCTTTGAAATCCCCATCTGTGTGCATCAGATAATAAGAGAATTTCCTTATACTGGTTCAATTCATAACTCGTATATTTCTTAGGCTGGTGCTGTGTTAACAAATTCAATAACCCCTCAGTTAACATATACTTTTCTTCATCAATCAACAAAACATTTCCATTGAATTCCACATGTTGACTGCCGATAAACCATCCAGTTTCCGTCTTTCTAAACCCAAAAACATTTTCATTGGGCATAGCCAGGAGCTTAAATTTAATTTCACGGTGCATCTTACTCCGCGGACGTCTGGATTACAAATGACATTCTTAAACTATAAACAGTGTCTTTATCATCTTATTATAACCGTACTCTATCCAAGTAGTAACAAAGCATTATCGACCGTGAACGCAACATATACGCCGCGAAATTTATTAAAGCGTACAGCTGAGTGGAGGGAGGGCGGACCCTATCAATGTATCTGTACCTTGACGCTGGTGATAAAATCAGATACAATATATTTCTAATTTAAATTAATCTGTAGGTATTATTATTATTAATATAAATATCACGCACACACGTATGACTGTATGTCCTATCACCCAAAGTGGTACGATGCTCTAAATTATACTTACTCACGTACACATCCATACACCAAAATTTGGGGAAATCATATCTTACGCTCGAAATCTATAAATCACATAATGTAGGCATCATCGGACTCTATCCATACACGCAAAAGGAAAAAATCATGTAGCAAGAGCATTTTCAAAACACTGAAAATATATGGCCAGCAGCACAAAAGTTGAATAACGATAAACTCAAAATTCACAAAACATTCGAGATAAAATTTGGACAGATACTTATCAAAGATTGATTAGAGTGACATTTCAATTCATTTGCTTCCCTGAAAACCTGCCGATTAGTTTCGGAGTTATAGCCAAAAGAATAATTAATATCATGTTATTTGAAAAAAGCAATTGTTTTTATAGGTCCGTGGTCAAGCGTGCCATGAAAAATAAAAAAAAACATTTTAAAACTTTTTATTAAGTGTTTTTCACTTTTTATTCCATTACTATTGCCTTTAATTTACTTACCTGTCGTATTATTAAAAAATTATCTAGTAAGCCATGAAACAAAATCGGCAGGTTTCCAGGGAAGCAAATAAACTGAAATGTCACTCTAATCAATCTTTGATAAGTATCGGTCCAAATTTTATCTCGGATTTTTTGTGAATTTTGAGTTTATCGTTATTCAACTTTTGTGCTGCATCTTTCAAAAATGGCTTGTACCAGCGCCGAGGCTTACGATATGCTGGCCATATATTTTCAGTGTTTTGAAAATGCTCCTCTTGCGGAACGTGAATATGCTGTCAGGTATCACACTTAATAAAACGTTTAAAAATATTTTTTTATTTTTCATGGCACGCTTGACCACGGACCCATAAAAACAATTGCTTTTTTTAATTAACATGATATTAATTATTCTTTTGGCTATAACTCTGAAACTAATGAAGATATGGAATCGAGTTTTTTACATTTTCTCTTGCAAATTTATTCTACTTTTCGATTATGATATAATAACTATGTCATTCCATTTAAAATTTCGAAGAATAATTTAAAAAACACGGAGTTTTTCACATAACGCCCGCTAGCGAGTGCCGCGAAAGTCAATGGAACACAGCTATTATTTCGTTTAAAGTAGCAAGCCTTCCTTTCTTAAACGAGACCAAGTTCATCAAATTCGTCAAACCAAAATTATGGACACTTATCAGTAGACTTTCCCCCTCCTCTCCCGCCCTACTTTTACGTCTTACAGCAAAAAGTGTTAAAGCAAAAAGATGTAGAATTCTAGTAGCATTATCAGTGTAATATTTTTTTGATACCTTTTATACTGATATTTTCCAGAAAAATGTCTTTGTTTACATGACCACAGGAATTACGCCCCCTAGCGGCAGAGTTAGGAACTTAAAAAGTATTTCCAGCAATTTCTCTTGGCCGCTTTCCTTCTTAGGATTTTTTTCCCAAAGCTCCTGGAGTATCAATTCCTGAGATATGGTACCTCATCATCCTTAATGAAACACCCTATATATATATATATATATATATATATATATATATATATATATATATATATATATATATATATATATATATACAGTGACCGGCAAAAAGTTCGCAACATATGGGAAAAATTTTTATTAGGAGAGTATCGGAAAAACTTTCCCAGGGGATCGGTTCTGCATGTCCGATAACCTAAAAATCGATTTTGACATACGTCACGTGACCACTGGTATAGCGTCAAATTAAAAAAAAAATTGTTAATTTACAAAAAGTGAGGTTAGTTGACGAGATATCAAAAAAAGTTATTTGAAAAAATTGCTTAGAATTAAATTCTAGGTCCTTGTGCAAAATTTTAAGATTTTATTTAAAAAAATTGGAAAACTCAATTTTTTTTAAATATTTTTTTATCGATTTACAAATTTCCGGTTTTTTTCGTTTAGATAGCTTGGCTAATGTAAAGCCCATGTATCTGGATGAAAATAAACGAATGTAGTAGTTTTTTCTACAATTGACAGGACAAAATTAAAAAAAACAGGGTTTCGCCGGACGCTAGCTGTTGCAATGATTTGTATCTAGCAGCAGTGTCAAAATTTTAGAGACATTTCAATGAGATTACATTGAGAAAACCTTAATCGTCTTAAATATATCTGAAGTTCGACTTTTTGTAAAGTTAAGGGGATTAAAATAGATAATAAACAAAAAATTACCTGTTTATTTAATCGAAATTTTATAAACGAAAACCAATGTAAGAAAAACTTAAAAGTAGTCAAATTCTGTACTAACAACACAAAAAATCATTGTTTTTCCTTGGGTGCACAAAATTTAAAACTCAGTATGACCACCATTTCTCTCCATACATACTGTTGTTCTCGAGCGCAACTCTCGATTAACATTTCGGAGCATTTTACGATTTATTTGCAATACACAATTTATAATGACATTCTCTAAATTTTGTATATTCCTAAAGGGTCGATGTTTGTACACAGGGTTCTTTAGGTATCCCCACATAAAAAAATCTAACGGAGTCAGATCTACAATTCTACAATTGACAGGACAAAATCGAAAAAATAGGTGTTCGCCGGACGCTCGCTGTTGCAATGGTTTGAATCTAATGAAATGACTGTATCAAGATTTTATTAAGATTTTTCGCACATAAATTTAACAACCAGGTCTATTTAGTTGTACTTAAAACTACCAAAGCAGGCTCTGAAATTAAAGCAACCAAATAATCTAGTAGGTTAAAAACAACAGAAAAATGTCAAACAAATTATAATTTGTTTGATTTCAACCTATGTCATTGGTTTATGTCTCGCATCTTACTAAGTTTGATATTTTACATAAGTTTATTAATATTTTATTCCTTAAAATGGCACCCACACTACTTCTTCAGGAAAAGATAGAAATTATTTTAATTTCTGGAGATAATTACAAAAGCCATAGAGAAACAGCAGCAATTTTTAATGAGAGGCACCCCGATAAATCCCTCCATTATTCCACAGTATCTCGTCTAGTCAATAAATTTAAAGAAACGGGATCGGTAGAAAATCAGTATAAAGTTTCCCATGAAAAACCGGTAACAGGTGACGAAGGTTCTCTGGATGTGTGTTTGTCGATCACAGAAACACCCCAATTAGCAGTTAGTCAAATATCGGAGATCACTAACATTCACGAAAGATCTGTGCGGAGGATATTAAAAAGAAACAAATTTCATCCGTACAAACCTAAATTTGTACAAGTATTAAAAGATAGGGATTATGACGCCCGCTTCGATTTTTGTGCCTGGTTCCAGGGTATGATTGAGGAAGATTTTAATTTCCCAAAGAACGTTCTTTTCTCGGATGAAGCTACATTTACCTCTAACGGAACCGTCAGTTCACAAAACTGTAGATGGTGGGCCACCGAAAACCCAGACTTTGTAATTCAGAGTAAAGACCAATATAGTTTTAAGGTTAATGTGTGGTGCGGAATTTTCAACCTCAGAATAGTGGGACCTTTTTTCTTTAGAGACAATTTAAATTCAGAACGATATTTAGAATTTCTACAAACTGAGATATCTGACTTTTTAGAAAATTTGTCATTAGCCGAAAGAAGAAATTTATACTTTCAACAAGACGGAGCTAGCATTCATTCCACAAATGAGGTGAAGAGATGGCTGGATCAAGAATTTGGAAACCAGTGGATAGGACGGTTTTCTGAAAATCCGTGGCCTGCGAGATCACCAGATCTGACTCCGTTAGATTTCTTTATGTGGGGATACCTAAAGAACTCTGTGTACAAACATCGACCCTTTAGGAATATACAAAATTTAGAGAATGTCATTAGAAATTGCGTATTGCAAATAAATCGTAAAATGCTCCGAAATGTTAATCGAGAGTTGCGCTCGAGAACAATAGTATGTATGGAGAGAAATGGTGGTCATACTGAGTTTTAAATTTTGTGCACCCAAGGAAAAACAATGATTTTTTATGTTGTTAGTACAGAATTTGACTACTTTTAAGTTTTTCTTACATTGGTTTTCGTTTATGAAATTTCGATTAAATAAACAGGTAATTTTTTGTTTATTATCTATTTTACTCCCCTTAACTTTACAAAAAGTCGAACTTCAGATATATTTAAGACGATTAAGGTTTTCTCAATGTAATCTCATTGAAATGTCTCTAAAATTTTGACACTGCTGCTAGATACAAATCATTGCAACAGCTAGCGTCCGGCGAAACCCTGTTTTTTTTAATTTTGTCCTGTCAATTGTAGAAAAAACTACTACATTCGTTTATTTTCATCCAGATACATGGGCTTTACATTAGCCAAGCTATCTAAACGAAAAAAACTGGAAATTTGTAAATCGATAAAAAAATATTTAAAAAAAATTGAGTTTTCCAATTTTTTTAAATAAAATCTTAAAATTTTGCACAAGGACCTAAAATTTAATTCTAAGCAATTTTTTCAAATAACTTTTTTTGATATCTCGTCAACTAACCTCACTTTTTGTAAATTAACAATTTTTTTTTTAATTTGACGCTATACCAGTGGTCACGTGACGTATGTCAAAATCGATTTTTAGGTTATCGGACATGCAGAACCGATCCCCCGGAAAAGTTTTTCCAATACTCACCTAATAAAAATTTTTCCATATGTTGCGAACTTTTTGCCGGTCACTGTATATATAGTATATATATATATATATATATATATATATATATATATATATATATATATATATATATATATATATATATTGAGGTTTGTTTTTGTTTTCTTGGACTTTTCAATGTATTTTATTTATTTTTTTATTTATTCTTGGGTTTTGTTAGTCCTGGATAAAAATTAAAAATTGTACGATGGTCTTTACATACTGTTTATTAGTTAAATTTTGACGTTTCGGTCCTTTTCTTTAGGCCTTCTTCAGAAATATTTATATGTTGCTTGAAGGAAAATCACTGGCAAGTGTCTCCAAACATTCCATAAATTGCCTCATGCATTGGTTTAATTTAAAAAACAAAGAATTTTAAAAGTAAACCACACACATTCTTTTAAAATATTGTGACCTGGACAACACATAAGTTAAAACTATTTTAACTTATGTGTTGTCCAGGTCACAATATTTTAAAAGAATGTGTGTGGTTTACTTTTAAAATTCTTTGTTTTTTTAAATTAAACCAATGCATGAGGCAATTTATGGAATGTTTGGAGACACTTGCCAGTGATTTTCCTTCAAGCAACATATAAATATTTCTGAAGAAGGCCTAAAGAAAAGGACCGAAACGTCAAAATTTAACTAATAAACAGTATGTAAAGACCATCGTACAATTTTTAATTTTTATCCAGGACTAACAAAACCCAAGAATAAATAAAAAAATAAATAAAATATATATATATATATATATATATATATATATATATATATATATATATATATATATATATATATATATATATATATATATATATATCTATATATATATATATATATATATATATATATATATATATATATATATATATATATATATATATATATATATATACAGGGTGTTATTAAATTCACTGCATATATTGGAATGGGTGACTCCTGGGTAGTCTTCAGACATACCCAATACTTTTTTATATTTAAATCGAACATTTTAAAAATTTTCAAAAATACCCTAAAACCAGTCTATATTCGCCGCACCTGGATAGCGAGCGCATGGTCCGTCATAGCGCTTGACAGAAAATTACGCGGGAAAAACTTAAAACAATTGAATTTGTTGTAACGTTGCCAGACATATAAATCTTTAAGAGAATTTATTTTCTGTTTTTAAGCGTAATTTAAGACAAAGAAAAAAACCTTTTCCTCAGAAAAAAAACCTTTTCCTCAGAAAAAAACAAATAAAAATAGTAAAAAGGGACCGCGAAATCAATCCTTTTTGTAGTAGCCTCAGTTTTAATTAATATTTATGACACCTTATATCAGGTTATAAATAAGATAAGCGGTATTGCTACTAGCTTAAATAAACTTTCTGCTAAGAAAAAGTTAAAAATCCAAACGAACAATACTAATTGAGCTCGACTACATAGTGCTTTAAAAGTATAAGCAAAATTCTTTCAATACAGCATTTGTAAAAAAAAACACATTATTCTGTTTCACGCAGCATGTTCAGAAAGTTGTTATTCGTCCTTCAGTTAAGAAGAAATTATCTTAAACTTACCGATTTTTTTGAAAAGATCCCCATAAATGAGTGTTGCACCCGCAAATGTTACCATAATATGTAAATATTATTAGTGTTTTATTTAATTTAATTTTCAACCGTATTAGGCTAATTTAAGAAACGCTATAATCAGAGCACAAACTATTTTATACGTCGTTGTCTTGAAATAAAGCGCGAACATTAAGTTTTTCACTTTTATTTCAGGATTATACTAAAGTTATGAGTTATACGTGATTAAGCTTAAACTGTAGCACCTTCTTAAGCTTACACGTGAGCTAAATAATAATTATCGTTCCAAATATATTAAAACACGACACTTTTACTTAATTCCCCATTCGTGTCTGGAAGAAGTTTTTCTTCTTCTCCCTTTCTCTCGATCTTACTGACGTACTGACATCTTCTGTCCCTTTTGGCGTAGTTCGTTTGCGGGCCATGTTGGCAGCACCTCATGAGCCGCATGACGACAAAATATCCAAGGGCAAGGGAACAGGTCCGTAGTAGGGGTTTTAGTTTGTTACATAGCAGAGAATGGGTATGTTGAAAATGTCTTCCATTACTTGTTTCCAAACAAGCGTGCGTCCGTAGCGTATTGTCCAGAACCAGTTGAAGGATATTTGTTAGGATAATTTTAATAAACACTGGGATCAAAGTACAAATGTATTTTTTATTGTTAATGAGCAAAAGTAAAAATTATCAGCTTAAACAAAATACTTTGTTGAACACACTACACTAATTACTTACAACTTTCTTCTCAGGTTAAACAAGAAAACAGTATTGATATCATTAAAGCTTTGGAAACGGGGGTTAGTCCAGGGATGGCTCTAACCTACTTGGATATAAAATTGGGATCCGATTTGAAAATAAAATACAAATATTTATTTACTCACTCTGTGTAATTTGAAAATGCGAAAGATGAAAATACTTCGGTAAAAGCAATATAACATACAGGGAGTCTAAAAAGTATTAGTATGGGTAAATATATTTGTTATTATTAAAGATAGAGACACCAAATTGTAGTTGTGTCTTATTGGTTAATAAATCTACTTTTTTCAGGTAATTTGACTTTTTCAGCCCTCTTGGGGGGTGACGCTAGGGAGAATTTAACGGTCCTTACGTAATAACCGAAATGCTGGAACATAATCGTGTTAAAATAAAAAACGTTAAAAATCCCAGTAAAACTGAAATAGTTCATATTAAAGAATTAAAGAAGCCCCTTGTTACAGATGGTCCTTCGTGTACGGAGACAACCCAAAATACCACAACTTAAATGATAACCCAGGAATATTACCATATAAAATAGGTAACGCCCAAAAGACAACCAACCACTGGACTTTTATTCAAATTTTTGATATGAAAAACTTAATTACCGAATATTCTGAAATAAGTAATAAGTACGACATTCTTAAAGAAAATATTAATAACTGTTCTAGTTATAAAAAGGAATTTTATAATTCTTATGTCATTATTGGCAATCTTAAGCAAAAAATCAATAATCAATTAAATGAAATCCTTCCAATTAAAACTCGCAAAAGACGAGCCTTAATAAATGCTTTAAGCAGCATAATAAAATGCATTAGATGTAATTTAGACCAAGAAGATGCAGAACATATCGATACTAACATAAACCTATTAAAGAAAAACCAAAACGACATAAAAGTTGCTTTAGACAAACAAACGACACTATTTAGTAAATCAATTGACGAGTTTCAAGAAACCATTAAGAACGTTTCACATAATCAAGAAATTTTAAAATTACGAGTTAATCAAATAATAGAAGTAGTCAACTAAGTCGAAATCGAAGAAACAAATCTTTTTGAGTTTTTTCGCATTTATATGGTTTTTTCACAAATAACTACATTTTATCAAAATATTTACGATATTTTAGGAAATATCGAAACTGCAATAACTTTTGCAAAACTAAATGCTTTTCACAATGCCATAATTAATACAAAAGAATTTTTAAATGAATTACAGATACTTAACAAAAAATTAAATTTTGAAAAATTGCCATTTGAGCCTATAGCAGAAAATATTCTAAATATAGAAAACACTTTAGAAATAAGAAGCTATGTAAAAGACAATGAAGTAGTTTTCGTAATTGACATTCCTTTAGTCGAAAAAGAAAACTATGATTTATTTCAATTATTTCCCCTACCTATTAAATACGAAATTCATTATAAAACAATTGTACCTAACTTTGAATATTTACTTATAAACCAAAGAAATTTTGGATATTCAAATCAACCATGTAAACGCATTTCTATTAATGAATATTTATGTACTCATATACATTCCGAAAATCTTTATAAAAGCATCCCTTGTGAGGTACAGTTATTAAGATACGAACATAATATCTCTGATTGTAACACCCTGTATGTTGATATTGATAATATACAACTTCAAAATATTGATACAAATAAATGGATTCTAGTTACAAATAATGATATAGTAGGAATTGAAATGTGCGAAAATTCGCAAAATAATGTATTATTTAATGGAACATATATACTAGAATTAAGCTTTCCATGTAGCCTAAAATTAGGAGATATTATTATTAGAGCCTATAAAAATGTGAAACATACTTTTAAAAATATTCCTTTACCAAATATTAATAATAATTTAACAAATAAAATACTGTATAAGAAGGTAAAACTGCTCAATCTAAATAATATTAACTTCAATAAATTAAATAAGTTACAAGAAAATAATAACTTGCAAAAACTTGAAAATTCAAGATTATTAAATACACCCCTATATTTTAATAAAACGAGTATTGGACAGTTTTACTGTATGTTACTCTTTGCATAACAATAATGTTTTTAATTTACAAGTATCTATGGCCTGTTTATTTTAAAACTAATAAAGTTAAAGATGATTCAATTATCATTTAGGTTATAGAAACTTTAAAAGTTTATATGTCCCTCTAAGGGTGGAGGAGTTACATATTGTAAACTGCTTAGCTAAGCTCCTTTTGACCACTCCTAGACTTAGCGATAAGAAAGATTATAAATACGAGCTGACTAGATTTTATTGTCACTTAGTAGACTGACCAATGTATGTGCTGGCCCCAAAACCCATGTTATTTCTTATGGAGGTTCAATCTGCAATTTTCGGTCCATTTTAGGGCGTGGTCACTTTTTCCCCAGGCAGAAGCAGTTTTGAACAGGGTTGTTTAGAACAGGGGTGGTTCAAAACAGGGTTGTTTAGAACAGGGATGGTTTTAAACAGGGTTGTTTAGAACAGGGGTGGTTCTAAACAGGGTTGTTTAGAACAGGGATGGTTTTAAACAGGGTTGTTTAGAACCGCGCCTGTTTTAAACAACCCGGTTCAAAACTGCTTCTGCCTGGGGAAAAAGTGACCACGCCCTAAATTGGACCGAAAATTGCAGATTGAACCTCCATAAGAAATAACATGGGTTTTGGGGCCAGCACATACATTGGTCAGTCTACTTCTAGCCCACTTTTTCGCCCTACACTCAATGAGAGACAACCTCAGATTGACTCAGCAGCCTTCATTTTTTAATACATGTTACAGTAATATTCAATTTCTACGCCACTGCAAGCGTCCGCACGGGTCTAAAATCAACTTTGGCATCACAGAGGCATTCTACAGACTCTAGCCCACTTTTTCACCCTACACTCAATGAGAGACAACCTCAGATTGACTCAGAAGAACTTTATGTTTTAATACACGTAACTGAAATATTTAATTTCTACGTCACTGCAAGCGTCCGCACGGGTCTACAATCAACTTTGGCATCACAGAAGCATTCTGCAGGCTCTATCCCACTTTTTCACCCTACACTCAATGAGAGACAACCTCGGATAGACTCAGCAGCCTTCATGTTTCAATACATGTTAGAGTAATATTTAATTTCTACGCCACTGAAAGCGTCCGCACGGGTCTACAATCAACTTTGGCATCACAGAGGCATTCTACAGACTCTAGCTCACGTTCTGACCCTACACTCATTGAGAGACAACCTCGGATGGACTCAGCAGAACTTTATATTTTAATACACGTAACTGAAATCGCGTGCCACCATTATCTACGGTAAGCTAGTTAGCGAACCATTGCTGGAACTGAAGAACCAACTTCAGATTCGGCGTCTACTAATATTGCTCTTTCATTTGACACCACCCGCGTGCCACCATTATCTACGGTAAGCTAGTTAGCGAACCCTTGATGAAACTGAAGAACCAACTTCATAGTCAGCGTATACGAATGCTCCTCTTCCATTTGGCACCACCCGACCACCACCATTATCTACGGTAAGCTAGTTAGCGAACCCTTGATGGAACTGAAGAACCAACTTCAGATTCAGCGTCTACTAATGCTCCTCTTCCATTTGACACCACCCGATCACCACCATTATCTACGGTAAGCTAGTTAGCGAACCATTGATGAAACTGAAGAACCAACTTCAGCGTATACTACTGCTCCTCTTTCATTTGACTCCACCCGCGAGTTATACGTCCGGCCAAGGGACAGGCGTTTTTAAAAATCACTGTTTTCAAAAACTGTATAACAAATTTATTTGATTTTGGGAAGTTTAACAATTTAGCAAGCAACTATAACAACAGAAGTGAAGTAGGGGGAGTTAGTGCGTTCTGCGCCAAGCGATCCGGGCCTACTGCGCATGCGCGACTGCGCGCGCATCTGTCTGCTGTCATCTGCCATACGTCATCTGTCATCTGTCATATGTCAGCTGTCATCTGTCATACGTCATCTGTCAACTGTCAAACGTCATCTGTCATACGCCATACGTCAACTGTCACACTCTTGGGCGTTAGCTACTTTGGTCTTAACTACTTGCGGCCTTAACTACTTGTGGCCTTAACTACTTGGGGCTTTAACTACTTGGGCATCAACTACTTGGGCACTATCTATTTGGGGCCGAACTACGTCGGACTTTAGTACTACTCCTTAAAATATTATTATTTCACGAAGATGACATCAAAAACTTTTTTCTTTATTTTTGCACATGCTAGGATTAGAACCCGGGGCACAGATGTTGGAATATCAGCGCTCTAACCGACCTGGCCAGCGACTTCACATAAAATATGGTGCTGATGGGATATAGACTTGCAGCTAGAAGAGCCATCGTTTGCAATTAGAAATGTAATATACGTAACGTGTTCAAAATGGTCTTAGAAACCATGTATAAAAATATGGCAACAATCACCTGTCATTTAAGATATGTCAACCACCACCAGGCTCTTGTTAAACACCAAAATAAAAATTTAGCATACGCAACGTGTTCAAAATGACCTTATAAGGCATGCGTAAAAGCATGTCAACTGACACCAGTCATTTAAGATACGTCAACCGCCATTTGTCACTTGTTAAACGCCAAAATTAATATTTGACATACATCACGTGTTCAACGTGACGTAACAAATCGTTTGGAAAAAACCCGAAGTCAATCGACCAACTCGTTTGTGAGTTATCGATTATTAAGTCCAGCGCCTTAATGGCTGAAAAGAATCAGTCTTTCTATTAGTTTAACTGTTGTAACCACCACTTAGAATACTGCTAAAGCCCCAAAACACTGCAATGCAGTGTCCATTGTCAATGATCTTTGCGTAGCAATATATACTTCACCTCGTATATTCTAATATTTTAAATCTCGCACACCGCATTATTGGCAATACGCCAGAAAGATTGCAACAGCATTGCTAGGCAAAGCGAGCCAAATAAGGCAAGCGAAACACAGCAGCAATCATACTACACGGACCAAGCGGAGATATTCTATTATTAGTTTAGATACGTTTCGACGCGTTTTCCGGGCTTTAGACGTGTTCTTAATCGGGAAACCGTCGAGCGATCCATCTCGAAAACTCTCCTTGAGAACAGCCAGTTCGTTAAAAATAGACGCGTGCTTTGTTTTATTGTGTTGTAAAGTGTGTGTACTATTATTTGGTAAGTACATTTATTTCTATGCATTAGGTATATCAAGAAACAAAAATTAGTGATAGTAGGAATTCTGCGATGGAAATTTATTGTGTTGTATTATGATTTAGCAAAAAATTAGTAATTTGTGTTTAGAGTAGTGTTAAAATATTACAAGTCTGTCTGTATGCAACACAGATCTATTAGCAAAAAATTATAGATGTCTTTTTAACTGTTGCTTGTAAAACGATTTTATTATTTCCACAAAATAAGAAATTTGTGTTTATAGTAGGAAAAATATCACAAGTGTGTCTGTATGCAACACAGATCTATTAGCAAAAAATTATAGGTGTCTTTTTAACTGTTGCTTGTAAAACGATTTTATTATTTCTACAAAATAAGAAATTTGTGTTTATAGTAGAAAAAATATTACAAGTCTGTCTGTATGCAACACCAACCCATTAGTAAAAACTTATAGCTGCCTTTTAACTGTGTAAAACAATTTTATTATTTCTACAAAATAATAATTTGCTCGTTTGTGTGCCACATAAGCCAATAGTTCTATACGGGTAAAAATAATATTGCGCAACATTATGTAACAATTAAAAAAGTATTAATCGTTGCTAACTATATTTTATTTTTATAGAAAATGTTTGTTTGCCAATATTGTGGTCGCTCGTTTGCATGGAAGAGCAACCTCACGCGCCATGGGGACTGTCGGCGGGTGGACCAAACATGTGAAGCTTGTGGGGAAACTTTTCAGTCAGCGGGTGTGTTACATCGGCATCAGCGAGAAAAACACAGAGCTCCAAAAAGGCCAACACCCACCCTGCAGGCTCACCAAGTAAAAAGGGCCAGACTTGACTTTCAAGATAGTAAGTTACATTCTTCAATGTTTCATTACGGGCTTGATTTATAACAAATTTGTTCTTATTTCCAGAACCATCCACGTCAGCCACAAAGTATTGTTCAATGTGTCGAATCGATGTCTCTACCAATCGCTGGGCTGGACATTTAAGAACCCAACACCATCTAGAACAGTGCTGCGTGGTACAGGAGGAAGGTGTGGAGCTTGTTAAAACATCTTTTAGAAGCCGAATTGTGACATACCGACTATCATCAGACCAAGACTCTACCAACGTGAAGAACTATATCCAACATCTGCGGGCATTATTTGTCAAGTTGGTGGAGGAAACCAGGCAAAACTTTAATCATCTCAAGGTTGGTGTTGAACTTTTCGGCCGCTTCCTCCTGCAGACGAGTGACTCCGAAGAGATCAAGTCCTTTAACAGCAGATACCAGCTGGTAAATGAAGGGACTGATCTGGAGGAATTGTACGAACAGTTTGCAGTGATCCTTGATAAGAAGTATTCTGAATTTGCGGAAAAAGACAGTGGTGAGTATGTCAGTATAATTGCGAAAGGATTAATTCCCGCTATTAATGATTTATATGTAATACTTATTGTTTTTTCTATTGTTACAGGGTGGACTCTCCAACAACTCCTCCACTTAGAATTAGGAAAGGAGATTGAAGCAAAGAAAGCTGTCTTAAACATCCAGAACACGGATCAAAAATGTTTCATGTGGTCAGTCCTAGCTGCCTTACATCCTTTGGATCGGACTCAACATGCAAATAGAGTCGCGAACTATTTGCCTTTTGAAAACGAGTTGGACTTTACAGGTATGGAATTTCCGATTAAACTTACCGACATCACTAAGTTTGAACGACTTAATAATATTTTTATCAACGTATACGGACTAGAGAAACTGTTCGAAGATGGTAAAAATATTATTGAAGTCGTGGGACCCTTATACTTTACAAAGTCTCGTAATAGAGAGCGACATGTATAGTAACCAGTGATGACTATGGTAATAGTCATTACTGCTTAATAAGAAGTTTATCTCGCCTGATCTCTAGACAATTATCCAATCACAATGCTACCAAGTAAACTGGTCAACAAAAAAATCGGCAAAAGCGAATTTTACTCGACTTTTCAAACTGTTATAATTTTTTAAAAACTTAACTTTTTTGACATCGGTTTTCGGATATCGACAGCTCGTCTTTCCCAAATTAAGCAACAAGAAGTGATTTTGCAATGGAAGCGACATTTTCATGCTATACAGGGTAATTAATAAGTTAATGCAAAACTACTAAAAGTTTAGGTGTGTGCCATGTTGCCAATAAATTTTTTTGATCGTTTGGACATAGCACGCTAGTAAGCTAATATCAATATCTCCAGACGTGTTCGCCGGAATTTCGATTAATGGTCTCTGGCGAAAAATACAGGAGGAAACAGAAAAAGCACACAAATTTTGGTAGCATCATTTTTAAAACGCTGTAATTGGAAAACGGATTAATAGACTTTGTCGGGCTTTTTGGGAATTGAAAGCCCTTTTTGTGCAGAGTTTTACCTAATAAACTGTTTTTTGTTCAATGTCAAAATGTTTGCGTTGTATAGGGGTGAACTAAAAAGTAAATGAAAAGTATTGTTAAAAATAAATTTTCTTTTAATTTGTACAAATTGAGCAGTATGCGTGTTTTTTCTTTCAGAAATAGGGCGTTTTGTCTAACTTTGGATTAGTTATACAGCGTGTCCAGAAACCATCTTAACAAATGCGGAACTTTTTTATTTTTAACTTTACGAAAAAGGTAATCCTTCATAAAAAGTTCTGCATCGTGAGAAAATAGCATAGCCATTCAAAAATTTGATCTAAGACATACAGGGTGGCTCAAAAATGTAAAAGTCCTAATCCATTTGAAGCTAAAAAGACCCAAAATCGTTATTTAAAGGCAAACTGCCACTGTAAATGTACTAGTGTTAACTTCTTATGTTAGTAAATTAGGTTTGAAATATACAGGAGGTCCCAAAAATAAAAATGTTTTTATTATCGACTTTACAAAAAAGTACCTATATCTTTATAAAATGTTCTACATTGTGAAAAAAGAGCATGATGATTCAAAAATTTGATCTAGGACATATAGGGTGGCTAAAAAATTTAAAACTCTGAACTGGCCTTAAAACAAGGGTAAGCTAAATTTTAATTCAACCAGTATGGTATTTGTGCAAGGTTACTAATTAAGTGATAAGTAAGCACTTATACTTAAAATGAGACGTACAGGGTGATTGAAGGTTTACTTGTATTTAATACAATTTTAGTAACAAATGAAATATTAGGGTAAAAAACATATTAAATAACTAAACATGACTAAATAACTAAATAAATTTAAACCTCCACGTAACCTTCGTCCTTTTCCATACAGTTTATCTTTAAATAAAGATTTGGTGTCTCCTTAACTTTACGTAAATTGAGAATTTCAGCTTTTTAAGCCACTCTGTATTGTCCTACATAAAGTTTTTGATTAATCATGATCTTTTTCACAATGTAGACTTTTTATGACGATATTTTTTTTGTAAAGTCAATAATAAAAAATAAATTTTATTTTTGGGACCTCCTGTATGTTCCAAACCTAATTCGCTAACATAAAAGTTACCTCTAGTACATTTACAGTGGCAGTTTACTTTTAAATAACGATTTGTGTCTTTTTAGCTTCACGCGGATTAGGACTTTTAGATTTTTGGGATACCCTGTATGTCTTAAATCAAATTTTTGAGTGGCAATGCTATTTTCTCACAATGTAGAACTTTTTATGAAAAATAACTTTTCTCCCGTAAAGACAAAAATAAAATGTTTTCCATTTGTTAAGATGGTTTCTGGACACACTGTATAACTAATCAAGAGTTGGACAGAACGCCCTAGTTTTGGAAGAAAACAAACACATACCGCTCAATTTTCACAAATTAAAAAAAATCATTTTTAACAATGATTTTCATTCACTTTTTGGTTCACCCCTATACAACGCCAACATTTTGACCTTGAAAAAGAAAACAGTTTATTAGGTAAAATGCTACACGAAAGGGCTTTTAATACCTAAAAAGCCCGACAAAGTCTATCAATCCGTTTTCGAGCTACAGCGTTTTAAAAATGAGGCTACCAAATTTTGTGTGCTTTTTATGTTTCCTCCTGTTTTTTCCGTTAAAGACCATTAATCGAAATTTCGGCGAACACGTCTGGAGATATTAATATCAGCTTACTAACACGCTATGTCGGAACGACCAAAAAAATTTATTCGCAATATGGCACACACCGAAACTTTTAGTAGTTTTACATTACCTTATTAATCACCCTGTATAGCATGAAAATGCCGTTTCCATTGCCAAATCAGTTCTTGATACTTAATCTGGGAAAGACGAGCTATCGATATCCGAAAACCGCTCTCAAAAAAGTTAAGTTTTTAAAAAGTTATGGCAGTTTGAAAAGTCGAGTTAAAATAGCTTTTGCCGATTTTTTTGTTGACCAGTTTATTTATGTTATGGTTGTTTATCTTATTTTTATTCAGAACAAAAATTAATGACTCATCAAGAACACGATTGCGGGCACGTTTTAGCTAAAGTCCCAACAACAAATTTGAAAAAAAAAATAAATATGGCGAAGAGATTCCCGAGAATATTTTGAAATTTACAAACTTTGAAAAGAAATTAAAAGTGCCTTTCGTTGTTTATGCCGATTTCGAGACTATCCTTGAACCAATCGATACAGAGGAAAATGCTCAGGATCCCGATACGTCATATACTCTGAGAACGCACAAGCATGTTCCGTACTCTTTCGGTTACTACATCAAATGTGACTTTGATGATGCTCATTCGATTTACCAAAGTTATAGGGGTCCGGATGCACACAAAGAATTCGTAAAACGTTTAGAGACTGATTGTAAATCAATCTATAAGCGCTTTATGAAGGAAGTAGTACCCATGATACCTATTTCTGCGGAACAGGAGATTGAGCATCAAAATGCTACGGTATGCCATATATGCGAAAAGCCATTTGATGTAGCATTAAACGATCGCGTGCACGACCACGATCACACAAATGGCCAATACCGGGCGGCTGCGCACTCTGTATGTAACCTAAATTACAAAATCCCACAATTTAGACCCATCTTTTTCCATAATATGTCCAACTTTGACTCCCACCTGTTTGTTAAGGAATTGGCAGACAACGAAGAAAAGCTGGATGTTATCCCCCAAAACAAGGAAAAGTATATATCATTTTCTAAACATGTTTTGGTGGATAACATCGAGAACAAGGATGGTAAACGGCAGGTATTTTTAAAATTACGCTTCTTCGACAGCTTTCGTTTCATGGCCAGCAGTCTAGATAAACTTAGTCAAAATTTAAAACCAGAACAATGTCGAGAAGTTAGAAAATATTTCGCGGAGGAAAATAAGTTTCAGCTTATTCGACAGAAGGGTGTCTTCCCATATAATTACGTGGATAGTTTCGCAAAATTGAACGATACTAAGCTGCCATCACATAAAGACTTTTATAACCAGCTAAAGAAAGAAGACATTAGCAAAGAGGATTACAAGCGTGCTTGGGCTGTGTGGAATTTATTTGACTGCAAAACTTTAGGCGAATATTCAGATATTTATTTAAAGTCCGACGTTTTATTATTAACAGATGTGTTTGAAAGTTTTAGAGACGTGTGCCTTAACACTTACAGTCTAGATCCTGCGCAGTATTTCACGGCGCCATCCCTTTTGATGGACGCCGCACTCAAGGCCACGGCAATTAGCTTGGAATTACTGACAGATCTAGACATGGTACACTTCTTTAAACACAGTATTCGCGGCGGGGTCAGTCAGTGTAGCGTTAGAAAAGCTTTTGCGAACAATAAATTTGTACCTCATTACGATGCTTCCAAACCTACTTCCTACATCATGTATTTGGACGCTACCAATCTATATGGTGCAGCCATGTCACAATATTTACCAACGGGGAATTTTAAGTTGTTGGATGAGACCGAAATTCAAAGTTTAGATTACATGAATATCGCGAATGATTCTAAAACTGGCTACGTACTAGAGGTAGATTTAGAATATCCCGAACATCTGCATTATTTACACAACGAACTACCCTTTTGCCCACAATCCATAGCACCACCAGAATCAAAATTCCAAGACATTAAAAAATTAATTCCAAATTTCTTAAAGAAAGATAAATATATAATTCATTATCAAAATTTGCGTCAGGCTTTAGATCATGGGCTTAAGCTCACAAAAATTCATCGCGTTATATCTTTTGATCAATCGCCATGGTTAAAGAAATATATCGATCTGAACACAGCTATGCGCAATAAAGCGAAAAATAAATTTGAAAAAGATTTCTTTAAACTTATGAACACCGCTGTGTTTCGTAAAACGATGGAAAATGTGGAGAAACGGGTAGATGTTAAACTTGTTTCTCATTGGGAAATTATTGGTAGAAGGTTGGGAGCCGAAGCGTTAATCTCGAAACCTCATTTTAAAAATCGCACTATTTTCAACGAGAACCTGGTGGCTATCCAGATGAAAAGACAAAAAGTCACATATAATAAACCTATTTACATAGGTTTTAGCATCTTGGAAATATCCAAGACGATTATGTATGACTTTTTGTACGGGTATATCAAGCCAAAATACGGTAACAATGCGGTATTACTCTACACTGATACCGATTCCCTTATTCTAAAAGTTACAACAGATAATTTTTATAATAACATGATAGAAAATTTAGATAGGTTCGATACGTCCAACTACTCACAAGATAACCCACATGATATTCCTGTAAACCAGTCAATTTTGGGTAAAATGAAAGACGAGTATGCAGGAAAAATCATTTGGGATTTCTACGGCACCGGGGCGAAGGCATATTGTGTAAATGTGGAGGGAAAGCTAACGAAAAAAGCCAAGGGAGTTCCTGACTACGTCACCCAGAAAGAACTGACTCTGGATGATTACAGGGAAGCGGTCGACGTAGAAGGAACTCACATTCATCGACAGATGAACACTTTCCGTTCGCATTTACACGATATGTACAGGGTTATTCATTATATTTTGACACCCACCTACAGCTCTTATTACAAGTTATAGAAAAAAACTTTAAATACAAAAGTTTTAGTTTTTTTCACGTAGTATCTTTTGGTGATAGCGGAAATAAAAAATCGACTTTAGAACATTGAAAAAATTAATTGAGTCATATTTTTTAAAATAGAACACCCTGTATATTATTAGCTCAAATGAAAGATCTCTTTGTTCTGATTTCAAATATATATAATTTGTTGGCATTTGGTTCAGCCACTTTTGAAATATTTGAGTTTATAACTTATTTTTCCACAATTGGAGATCATCAGTCATTAACGTTTGTTGCTTTAATGTACATCAAGTTGCCTCGAAAACGTATTGTTGTAGTTTAAATAAAGTATTTTTTTTAAACTCAAATATTTCAAAAGTGGCTGAACCAAATGCCAACAAATTATATATATTTGAAATCAGAACAAAGAGATCTTTCATTTGAGCGAATAATATACAGGGTGTTCCACTTCAAAAAATATGACAATTAATTATTTCAATGTTGCAAAGTCGATTTTTTATTTCCGCTATTACCAAAAGATACTACGCGAAAAAACCTAAAACTTTTGTATTTAAAGTATGTTTCTATAACTCGTAATAAGAGCTGTAGGTGGGTGTCAAAATATAATGAATAACCCTGTATATCGAACTGAAAATTAAGTTAGCGTTATCACACGCGGACGATAAGCGCTACCTTATTCCCGGAGACTTGGAGAACACGCTTGCTTGGGGTCATCGAGATATTAAAAAGTATAAGGAATCATCGGAAATTCCATGAGCTAAGACTGATCACTGACAGCTAACTTTACATCAATCACCTTTGATAGCTGCATGACTTTAGAGGCTGTGATATTAGGCTAATATTTTATTTTAGTTAGTTAATTATTGTATTTTATTCTAATATACACTATTTAATGTATTTATTTACTTAATATTGTACCCAAGTTTACCCTATTTTTTATTGTGTATTTTACTCTATTTACTCTTTACAGACCGCTGTTCGGTCACTTTTTACTGTTTTAATTTTTTACATATTAATAAATGCTTGTTTTTGTGTTTATAGTGGCGTTTTATTTCCTTAGAGCAAAGAAAAAAACAAATTGACATTAGGCTATTTATTTAGTAATAGTATAATACTCAATAGTACGCTTATACAATTCATAAACATGCTTTGCAAATAGCCGTATTAGCTTCTCCGTCCATCGAAATAGATACTTGTCTGTTGTAGCATCTTCAAACTTGAGACTTCTCTTATCGCCATTGCGATGAAACACTAGCGTGTACTGTCCAATCATCATAACTATATCTACCCAATGGGTATTGAAACAATCAAAAGTGCTTAAAAATTCTTCAAATTCATCACTAGAGAAAGAAATTTTGCCATAGCCAATAGTATCCAAAATTACTTGTTTGCGCTCCTCTTCGGACGTAGTAAAAATGACAGTTATAAAGTCATCAATCTCGTAAACTCGGCTAGGCTTAGTCTTAAGAACTGGAACATCGAGACATCTAGAAGGAGATTCAAACACCTTATCCCAGCTGGAGGAGGTAGCCATTGGTAAGTTTAAATGGTGAGTTTCAAAAATATTATAACCAAAGATTTCTTTTCTTTGTAAAACGTAATATCTCTTTTCAACTTGCGTATTTGTTTCAAATGCTCGTCTAATCTAACTGACAAGTCGACTGTCTTTGTCATGTGCTCGAGCCTAAATGCCTAAATTTCTCAAGGGGTTCTAGTAATATAGGATAAAATTAAACATGTAATACAATTTAACTTCTTTATTTAGGTAAAAAATCATAAATATATTCATACAAGATTTTTTAATTTTCAGCACTACAAGTACAATATTCTAAACCATGACAAGAACAAGTGGTTTTACTTAGAGATAATTTCGGTACATTAACACTGGCTCTAGTAAATTCTAAATTAATAATATCGGGTATATGCTTAAGATATTTCATCGTGGAAAAAGTTTCCAGTAAGAAGGCCTTCTTTACATATCCCTTCACATAGATGACATCAACATCTCGTAGATCGTTGTAGATAATGCGGTGAAGTTCATTGTAATCGGTTTCGCCGGAATTGTAGTATAAACCATGTCGGTTCCCATATAGAAACATTGCTTGCTTCTGGCAATCATAGAACAGCTCATAAAACGGTTTAACTGGTTTAAAAAGATAGTTCTTTAGTTGCTTTCCATCGTAAATAGCCAATTCTTTAGCTTGAAATTCTGGAACGCTGAATCCTTGAACGTCAACCACAACAAACTTCATCGTGTCTGGGTTGGATAGTAACTGACTACAACAGATCACGTACTTGACCTGTTAAAGCCTGATACTCAAGCACTCGATCGTGAATAATTATACAGAAAGCGCGTGACTCAGCCGAGAAGTTTTCGGAACTTTGAAACTCCAACTTAACGTCAATAGTGTTAGTCTTGAGGGATTCATTTTGTTTGGAACAGTCAATAACAAAGAGGGTTCTGCCTGCGAAAGCGAGAAAATCCAAGAGCGGCTCACACCGCTGTGTCCCCAAATAGGTTTCTTGAAAGTCCGTATACATCTGATAGGCTTCTGCAAACTGTCTATTGGCAAAGTTTAGGTTTAACGACTCATAGGGGTAAACTTCAGAATTTAAATTTAATTTGACGTCGGTGATGTTTAAATTATCAAAGTAGGTACAATCAGCTTCAAAGTTATCTTTTCGCTTCTTCATAAAAAATACAATAACGTATCGGCCTCTCTCAGACATGGTCTTGACGGTCCAAATATCCCGCTTTGTTGTTCTCAAAGCAGGCAGTTCATGTAGTTCCCAGTTTCTAAATGGAATATATATATATATATATATATATATATATATATATATATATATATATATATATATATATATATATATATATATATCGGTTTGTTCTTTGCAATTTCGTCCAAAAGCCTTAATTTCACTGCATCACTCGGGTAAATATGTCTAACTTTCAACTCAACCGTGTTTAACGTTATTGTTGCATTCTTAGTACCAGTGGACTTGTAGCAGTTGTCGTCATGACGAGCACGAACTAGTTTAATTTTCTGTTTACCCATTAAGACATTGTGGTAATCGGCAAACACGCCAAACAATATTGAAAGCGGTATACGAAAATTAAAGTCTTTAGAAGTTTCATCCAAGGTCTTGACTGTTCCACTAGGCCAATTCCATCCTGCTATGTCTAGAGCGCGGCTTCCCTGCTCATTTAAACATAGCATATTTTTAACGGTGCTAACAATGCCAGGATCTTGAATCTTTTCAATCTCCTTACCATTAACTTCATAGGAAATGTTGTCAAAGAGAAAGGCTACAGCATTATTGGTTAGATCGCAAGTACCAGTCTTATCAGCAGCATCTGCTTCCACCTTAAACGTACCCTCGATGTAGAGTTGAGCTTCACTCATATCCAAAAAGACATCTTGCTGATTGATAACAATATCGATTTCGTCATTGTTATTAAAGGAGTTGGTAAAGGGGTGATAAGTGTGCCATTCTTCGCGAATGACCGACTCATCACTCTTGATCTGATTGAAGATTTGAAGTTTTTCTGACATGGTAGCCGTAAGGACTGCTTATCGACTGCAAATATATTATATTGGAAAACGTGAGTGACCCCTTCGACTTCTGACCACTGAATGATCTGCCGGCTGAGGTATTAGTGTTTAAATACCTTTTAAATACTAGAACCATTTCGTCTAAGTTCTAATCGAATTACTACTTCTTCACCTCGAAAATTAAGAGGTCTAGAATCCTGGTCTACTAGCGTGAGAGTGATGTTATAGATGCTTTTTTGGTTCACAGGTAAATAGATTAGATTCCTGGGCTCGATATTTATACTGTAGTCGGGGTCAACAGTTGGAGAAAATTCGTAAAGAGTATGTGCGGGATTATTTGTGTAATACGAGCCGGAAACGATGTTACACTCTACTCTAATAGTATCGACTTGTATAATATCCACAGGTTGATCTGATTCGTGGAATTTACCAGACTTTAACAGTTGAGGGGAAAATCCCAACAACTTTGCAACACTGTCTTTTGGTTTAAAGTTTATGTCGAAGACACTGGATAGCTCACACTTTAACGTATTGTGATTGGGTTTAAGCGATAAGATGCGATTCCTTTCGTCTGCGGAAGCACGGGGATCTGGGAGCTTACGTTGTAGAAACTGTTCGATATCTTCCAACTCGTAGGACCCTGTTGGTATTTCCAATACTCGCTCCTCCTGATTATTGACAATGTAATAAAACTTGTTTCGTCCCTCTTCTATATTGGGGATTGTGTTCCAAGTGTTTAGCGAAATTAATGCTAAAGAGTAATCAAACCTGGAATCGAGCTCTATGGGAGGTACAAAGTATGCTTCAAGTCGGTGCGAGCGACCTTTTAACGTGAATGTCTGTGACATGACTGATGTCAATAAGCAGCAACACCTGCATTTATAAAGTTTCATTGTAGAGAAATGCTAGAGCAAGATGTCCACAATTTGTCATTCCATAATCCTGATACTGTTCGGAATTAAAATAGATTTTAACATTTTTCATGTACTTGACAAATTCCTTGGGCGGTTTCAAGTTGCCAAAACTATCGATTACCGTGCTTCTTGTAAGCTACCCAATGTGTTCCGAATCCTGTGTTCCGATCCAAATTAATAACACCACCCTCTGTTTTGAGGGGTGCGTTCGGTAAAGTGTCTGGCATAAATACTCCTCTAAAATGCGTTATTTTTAATCGAGTGACGTACGACTTAATATCGTGATCGGATAACGGTGTTTCAGGTAGCTTGATTGGTAGTTTTTTGGCATTTTTCGTAAAAACAATCCATAACCAGTTTTGTGTTTCTTTAAATACATGCCGCTACCCTTTTTTCCCAATGCAATCGCTTCCATTGTTTCGTTGTGTCGTTTCGATTCTTTTAACTTCTCCTTGGCACTTTGAGCATCAGTAACGGCCTTCGCTATCCCCGCGGCGCCTCCGCTTAGTGCTCCTAGGGCACTAAGTCCTGCAAATATGGGAATAAGGGGTAGAAACCCACCCTGTTTCGGTAATGGTATTATTCGTGGTACGTTGATCCTCTTCCTCCCACCTTCTTGACCGTTACTCGAGCAGCTTTAAGTATTTTACTGAGAGTCCTTTTCTTACTAACATCACCACTACCCGTATGTCGAAGTTGTTTCTTAAGCAGAGTAACCACTGATGATAGGGGTTTCATGTTCTTCTTCTTGCCAGCACCCAACTTGCGTTTTACCTTCATGGCGTTAGTTACTAACCACGCTGAAGCTTTTTCACCAAAACTGGAATCGTTTGCCTTTACTCGTTCCCAAGCCCGATTCTCCAACACGCGATCGGCTCGATGTCTTTGTTCCAACTCTTTAGACTTTGCGTATTCGATATCGTGATCGCGACAAGCACTATCCAATTTGTTTTTTGGTCGATCCCCTCGAGCCAGCCGCTCTTGAAGTTTGGTTCCCGGTCCGCAATAGGAATAACCAGGCAAATGAAGCTCGAACGGAAGCTTGTTGTTGCAGAGCTGTCATTCGTAATGAGGTCCTGGGTGGGTGTAGAGTAGTATTTATAGAGATGCGTCAAGAGAAGCAGAAACTAAAAATCCAAGTTTATAATTGCGATATGAAAACAGACATGTCCCTACGTAGCAAGCATGGACAACTTTTGCCTTCTACAATTCGAGCGTTAATCTGTGGTCCGAGTAATTGTGGCAAAACCAATGTAATGATTAGTCTTTTGATTGATGAAAATGGTTTAAAATTCGAGAATGTGTACGTGTATTCCAAATCTCTGCAGCAAGACAAGTACGACTTTCTTCAACAGGCTATGAAACATTCCCGTTTAGGCTATTTCGGCTACAGTGATAATGATGAAGTTTTAGATCCTGCCAGTGCCCAACCTCACTCTGTATTCATATTTGATGATGTAGCATGTGAGAAGCAGGATAAAATACGTAATTACTTTTGTATGGGCCGGCATCATGCAATTGATTCATTCTATTTATCGCAAACTTACTCGAAAATACCCAAACAGCTGGTTCGTGACAATGCTAATGTATTAATTTTATTTAAGCAGGACGACTTAAACTTGAAACATATCTACGATGATCACGTTAATACAGACATGACATTCGATGCATTTAAACATATTTGTTCCGAATGCTGGAAAGATAGGTATGGGTTCCTAGTAGTGGTGAAAGACAATGATATTGCTAAAGGCCGATATCGTAACAAGTTTGATACTTATATCATACCCTAAACCCCCGAGGTTCAGTGTAACACTTGACGTCCTAGAAGTTAGATGTGTTAAGTCTCGAGAAACAGGGTCTGTTTAGTAGTTGTTTTAGCTGTTTCCTAGCTGTTTCCAGAAACAGGGTCTGTTTATTAGTTGTTTTCCAGAACAGGGTCGGTTTTTAGCTGTTTTTCCAGAAACAGGGGTCTGTTTTTTAGCTCTTTTTCTCCGAACAGGGTCTGTTTGTAGCATGTCTATCCCCATTAGCCAGCTCGATAAAGACGTTAAACGTACGATTCTCCAAGCTGCACGCACAATAAGAAAGAAGTATTTAGCATTAAAGTTGGAGCGAGGCGAAGAAGATGAAGCTCTTAATAAATTCTTAATGCCTATTACCGATCCTCTGAATAAGCTTGTGAGTGCTTCCGCCACCACCACTGTAAAATCTAAGAAACGTATGATTAAATTGGAAGAGAGCGTTGGTGTTGATGATGATGATAATGCTGTGTTTGAAGAACCAGCTCAGGATCCTGCGGAACACATAAGAATGAATTTTGAAGATTCTCTTCGAAAATCTGAGGTGTTTGAGTCTTTTATCGAGCAGTATCCGAAGATTGCTCAAGACTATCTGAAACTATATTGGACGGACTCTAGTGAAATAGATGCTAACGGTATGAAATATGATTTAGTGACTGATTCTTGGAGCTTAGGTTCAGAACCGGTTAATTTTTTAAAGAATGGTGATATTCAAGTTGGTTCCCTTACGTACAAAGGAACTCTGGGTCTATACGATTTATTGTTTCTCAAGGTTCCTCAATTTAATACCGCTGCCGATGAAGAACAATATAAGGATATTCTAAAGCGAACAGATTTATACTTGAAAGACAATGGTCAGTTGAAAGGTAATATATCTCACAAATACAATACCATTGTAAAACCACTAATGTCGAGAGGTTCTACCAGTAAAATTCCTTCGCCCGGGGGTAGAATAGTGACCAGATCGAACTCTGAGAAATCCGGATCTGTGAAATCTGGATCTGCCTTAATGGAATACAACGAAAAACCCAAAGAATATGTCTACTATGATGACGTAAATGAGCTGGTTGATAGGTTAAAAAAGCTAGACGCTTCCAATCAGGTTGGCAACAATAATAACATCAACGAGATTTGGAGCATTTTGCATGAATTGGAACACCTTGGAGTAATTGAATTCTATAAATAAGTTTGTTTAAAGCTACTATGTCTTAGTATCGCAGTAATCATGAATAAGTTTGGACGTTCCTTACCCTCTTCATCTAATCAGAAAAGAGTGAGAGTGTTGCAAACACCCAAGTTGATCACTCTTACAAAAGATGGCGATTACAATATTCAAGATCATCGGCTTTGTAACGTCAAATCACCAACAGATGTCGCTGATGCCGTAAATAACAAGTTTGTAGAGAGTATGCTAACTTCACTTTCTACTACCATTGATAGATCGCTGAATGATAAAATACAAGTATCCCACGTGGAGATGCTGAGACACGTAAATGTGTTGGAACAAAAAGTAAACAACTCTATCGATAGTATTGTAAAGCAAATGGAGGCCTTTACAAAAACTAATAAGGATTCTGTAGACTCGGTATCCGACCAACTTAAGCTACTTGACAGCAAATTAAAGAGCGAGACTTTAATTTTGGATACAAACCTGGATCGCCGATCTACCCAATTCAAGGACCTCGAAAAACGCCTAAAAGTTTACACAAATACGACTATTCGAAATGCTCTCAAACCAATCGGTGTTGATATGAAAAAGATTCGTGAAGAACTCTCAAAATTATTACAAACAGTTGATTTGCTAAAGAAAGGATGTTCCCATCCACCGCCAACTATCTAAAATTTAGACGTATATAATTCGTTATCTTGCTGCAGAACCTCATTCTTTGGGAAATAATGGCTAAGGGCATTACGAAGGCGAGAGAACAAGTTGTTAAGGAACTACATAAACCAGCTAGAATCAAATTCAAATGCCGCAGATTTATCCAGTATGGTTTAGATGATACGTTTGCTTCCGATCTTGCTCAACTCGATCAGTACGCTCGTGAAAACAAGGGATTTAAATACATCTTGGTTGATATTGATTGTTTTTCAAAATTTCTCTGGCCAGGCCTCTAAAGTCAAAAAATGCTCAGGATGTGACTACTGCAATGGATCATATCGTCAAACAGTCTCGGAGGATTCCGAAAAAGCTGGTTACAGATAATGGGAAAGAGTATTATAACGCTAGCTTTCAAAGTCTTATGAAGAAACATGGGATACATCATTACAGTACCTTTAGTATTTTAAAGGCTTCTATTGCTGAACGAGTAATTCGAACGCTCAAAGAACAACTGTTTAAGTTGTTTACCTTGAATGGTAACCATAAATGGATCGACTTGTTGGAACAAGTTACAAATACTTACAACAACACGAAACATCGTACGATTCACATGAAACCGAAGGTTGTTATCAAGAGTAATGAGAAGAAAATATTGGACTCTGTTTATAGTCGTTTAAAGGTTGTGGGGAAGCAAAAATTCAAAGTTGGTGACATTGTTCGCATAAGTAAGGCTAAGCACGTGTTTGAAAAGGGTTATGTACCCAATTGGACCACTGAGTTGTTCAAAGAATCTCAGGTGAAGATTACCAATCCTACGACTTATTTGCTAGAGGATATGGGCGGTCAACCAATTAGCGGTGGATTCTATGAAGAAGAATTGCAAAAAACCAAACAATATTGAACAAGTTTTGCGTAAAAAAGGCAAAAAGATGTATGTAAAATGGCTTGGGTTTGATAAGTCTCATAACAGTTGGATATATATGGATAAGGATGTGGTTTAAGCTTGATCTCTGTACAAAAAGACAGCATTTTTTCCGGTTTTCGTTAGTTGAAATCATGCCTTATTGCAAAGAGTGTGATACGCAAATTTTATCTCGTAGTGCTCATAACCGCACCACAAAACATAAGCAGCAATGTAGTGAGAACTTGTACTCTCATGTAAAACTAGTTCGAACTGCTTTTAAACAACGGATACTAACTTACCATCTGACGAGTGACTTACATTCAACTGATGTCAAGCAATATTTAGGAAATCTAAAAGATACGGTTATTACTCTACTCACTGATCCTTTAAAGACTTATCCCCAGCTTAAAGCTAATATGGAGCTATATGGTTGTTATCTGTTGGCATCAACACAAGAACAAGACATTAAATCGTTTAATACAAAATTTAGTGTTATTTCTCCCAGCACTAATTTGGAGGACTTGTACAGCGAATATCAGATGTCTAGTGAAAAAAGCTTCCGAATTCACCGAGATGGGAAGCGGATGGGCGTTATCCAGACTACTGTTTCTCGAACTTAACATCAATAAATGTGGAGTGGGGGTAGAGTTCTCTCTATAATAACATTACTACGTTGGTTGGTATTACTATTTTAGTGTGAACCATGGCAAGTAAAAGTTGTGCCGCTGCTCGTGAGTTGCTAGAAGAAGACGATAGTTCCCAAAGCTCATCGCCCTATTGGACTTATTTAGACAGTATGATTCTCCGAAGTAATAGAGAAATTCGCAAGGAGAATAAACTCTTGGGCGAATTTTGCTATCCTGCTGGCAATTTTACAGTAATTGTGGGTCTCAGTGTTGCCAGGGGGATGATGCCAAGTGTTAAACTAGTTCCCACAACGTCTGAACATGAGCCAGTCTCCCTCAGCCATTCTGATTGGATCGAGTTTTTGGAGATCATTGACAGGATGTTTGAAGATATTGATGGAAGTGCGACAACAACGCAGATGTCGTTATCGGAAAATTTTACCGTGTCCAGTGCTATTCTTTTAAACGAGCGAATATTTCGGCTTGGAAGCAATTATGTAACTTTAACGTTTTCTTGTAATGATATAAATTCTATTGTTAGCATTAAGAGTTTAATTAACTTTAGACTAGAATTAGTGAATCGTTTACAATTTAGAACCTATTATGATGATACTTTACAGTATGCCCAATGTTTTGCTGATATTAGGGAAAACTTTTTTGAAATTATTACCAATCTCTGTAATTTAAACCTGTTTGAACAAAGTTATTACATGTTGGAATAATTGCATTATAATCCGCAAAAATTGCTCGATGACTTTGATAAACTGTGCATGTATGCTGATGATTCATAATAATAAATATTTTAAAGCTTTAGGTTCTTTTCTTTCACCCTTCCCTCTCCTTTCCCTCCGATAGTAAATATTTCTGCTGTTACTAATAAATACAACTCGATTCTAGCAGAGATTTCATAGTTGTTTCAACAGTCGTTACATACAGTTCTAACCTATCGAGACCTGTCATAACTTGTCAGTAGGCTGTTTAGAAGTTGGTTCAACACCACCGTTGTTATCTTTGAGTTTGGCTAGTGTGCAAGATGTCTAAACAACGTCAGGAAGTTTGCATCGATCTTCAAGGTTATCCTTTAGCCAGTGGGTTTATACCAAAGGAGTTGGCTGTGTATGATGGTGCCCGATTTTGCAGCTTTCTCTTCAAGCCTCCATATGGTAGGAAATTTTGAAAGCCTGAAGACCTCAAAATAGTAGAACATTTGGAGGAGAAATACCATGGCCTAATGTGGGAGTCTGGTTATTTGGACTTGAACCAATTTGAAAGTGTTTTACGTGACGTCCGTCTTCAGTATGATTCTCCTAAATTTCTGGTTAAGGGAGATTTGAAGGCAACTTGTTTAAAACAGATGTTTGATTCTTGTCTTATATTTAGTATTCCTTTAAAGACTGAACCTAAATTAACTAAATATAAGAAAGGTGTTGAATGTTTTCATCATAAGGACTTTAATGTTTGGCATTGTGCCTGTAATAATGTTAAGTTATTGTATAATTTCCGACATTGTTTTTTAAATGACTTGGAATAAAGTATATAACATATTTCTTTTAGTTTTCTTTATTAGTATAGTTCGATTAGTCTAAGTAGAAAGACGAGAAATGATTAGCCACAGTGTAGATTGTACTGATTGCTCAGATGCTGGTTTTATCGTTATTCGCACTTTTGAAGAAAGACTGATTACGTTTGAAAATTGGATCAATAAAGTTTGTCCTAAAGACTTAGCACAGGCTGGTTTTTATTACACCCAACGATTAGATATAGTTAAATGTGCATTTTGTCATTGTGAGTTTGCTGATTGGATCGAAGGAGATGATCCGTTAGTCGATCACTATAAGTACTCTAAACATTGTCGGTTAGCTGAAGTATTGTGGAAGTGTCGACAAATGAAAAAGGTAGTCACACCCCGAAGCTTGAAAAAGATAAAACCAGAACCGCTCCGAACTCTCCATGTTAGTTCTCTGTTCTTAACACCGCTGTTGGTGTTATTAACCAGTGGAATTATACACCTTTATGATATTATACATCTCTATTCTTCGACGCTTTAAATCATTTTAACGCGTTGATCTCCAGTTAACGTCCCCTATTGCTGTGCGGTTAGCGCCCTGTTGTTGTCCTGTTAACGCCCGGTTGCTGTTCTGTTAACGCCCGGTTGCTGTCCTGTTAACGCCCGGTTGCTGTCCTGTTAATGCCCGGTTGCTGTCCGGTTAACACCCGGTTGCTGTCCGGTTAACGCTCAGTTGCTGTGGAATTATACACCTTTATGATTTTATAAATCTCTATTCTTCGACGCTTTAAATCATTTTGACGTCAGCCATGGTTATGTTGAGTTCGTCTTTCATTCTGCTGATTGCAGTAGTACACAACGTCTTCTACGTGCATCGGCCTTTAAATGTTAAAAACGCCTCTGTTTTGTTCGATTTTGGAAATTATAACGCTAGCAGTCCATGGATTCTGATGGCTTTCAACCCTCAGATTACTGGTCACATACCCGTATTGGCCGCCACGATACCTCAATCAAACAGCAGCAGCAGCTCTTTTCGCTACAAGGTTCAGTCTCTCTTTCAAGATTCGACGATTGGTGAAACAGGATGGATGACGTTCCTTAGCAAGTGCAAGGATGAGACCGCATCTCCTACTATTACTCCTACTGCTAATTCTACACTAACTACATCTTTATCCGAAAATATGAATAGTATTTCTAGTTTACTTGTATTCATAGCTGTAACCTGTTTAATATTATTAACTAATTTTGTATATAAAGTTGTTAAATATCGATATAAATTGTGGTTAAATAAATAATTTTCTATAATTACTACTTTTGTTACATATCCATACCTCGAAATATGTGTCTAAAATATTAAAACGACAGCTGCGCAATCCAACACCGCTAGCACCGTCAGCCGGTGTCGTCATCGTCTTTGAGATGCTGAATTACAAAAGACGCAAAGCCCAGGTGTTTATTTGGTAGAAAAGGTTCTTCGTCAGTGCAACAAGTATAATAAAGAACAATTATATGTAAAATGGTTAGGTTTTCCAATCCAGTTTAATTCTTGGATAGATAAGCCAGATATTGTTTAAATAATATACTTATATTCGTTTTATTTTATAAGATATGTCATAAAAATAAAAGTATATAGGAATACAAATGTTTTATTTAGTGTCTACGTAAAACTTAGGGACTATATCCAAACTGTCGTAATTCACTTTTTCGTAGGCATATGGCCCGGAACCCTCGTTCTTCATCATCATCGACGTCGCTAGTTTCCCTTAGATATTCTTCATCAGAAGAATCAAGTGGTGCATCAAGAAGTGATGGTGTGCGACTAGACGAGCCACCCGATAACGCTGGTGAATTGAAATTCCAACCTTGTCCCTCTTGACTAAATATCGGAGACGTACTTCTAATATTTCCCGAAAGTTCGGCATGCGGTGATGATGATAATGATTGAACTGGAGACGGACTTCTTGAATGTCTAGCCAACTGTGGCTGTTGTAAAGTGTTAGATGACACTCTTCTTCTTCTTATAGGCGGTTGGTCTGGCGATGGTGACCTCAGGCTATCCTCTAAGGCAACTACATTGGATGATGTTTCAGAGACTTTTGCTCGTCGCTCTTCACTGAATTTTTTTCACACTAATCACAAAAACCTGTACTCTTGTTTGTTATTACTTTATAATTATCACAGTTATTGCACATATATCGTCCATTAATACAAAATGGTCGAATATATGCAACTGTTCGTTCTGCATTAGACTGCATTGTAACTGAAGAGTTTAAAATAATTTAGATGCTGAATCGACTGCTCTGAACGAAACCTTGCTATCGACTGTTGAATAGACCAGCGCTCTCGCAATTGAAAGCGTCCCCAAGCGCGTCTACACACAAAAAAAGTGAGCGATGCGTCGTCACTGCACAGCAACACCACTAGCACCGTCGAGCGGTGTCGCAGCCCAGAGCACGACACCGGTCGGCGGTGCACAGTTTGACCTTGCCACGTGTCGATCACTTTTAGCGCGATTTGTCTGGTATTTTTTCCGCTGATGATGCAATCTTTATAGCATATAATATTGTGGCATACGCCGCAAGACCCACGACAGCAGCACCGTTTCGTGAGGTGACAGTAAACAGATCGAAGATGACAGGTGACAGCTAACAAATTTTTTCTCATGTCTTATGACGTCATACTCAACACGTGCCCTATGTCAGATTTTAATTTTGACAAGTGACAGGTGACAGAAGACAGATCGAAGATGACAGGTGATAGCTTTGACATTTTAGCACAAAACAGCCCTACGATTCATAAAAAAACACGAAACTAAACTTCTATAGTTTTTATTTCAATGGATTTTCCATTTCCCACGCAAAAATAAAAAACTATAGACAATAATTTGTATATTATTACACCATGGTCCTTTCGCTGTACTGGTTACCGCTATTTCTATCGGTCGATGCGAATAGCACGAGATTTTTCGTCTTTTCTCTAAACGACTTATTACGCTATCACCGGCTGCGAGTGCACAGGCTGGCACACGTGATGCATGTTAAATATAAAGAAACTATTTTATTATTCGTATTACCCACGTAAAATACATAAAACATACCTACTACGTCACGTCACGCCTCATATATCACTGAAGATATCATTTTTAATGTTTATTTATTCAACTAGGTGCCGTAGCGTACTTGGTTCTATAGCTGGGAAACGTATATAATACGAAATTTATACACATGGTGTGTGCGGGTTCGATCCGCGCCTTGGACAGAAAACGTTTTTCAGTGCATACGCGACTTACGAAATAAATACATTTAATTAGGTAGGATTAACGAAAACGTTTGTGACGTCATCGTGAATAAGGACCTAACGACAGAAAGAAGAAGAAGTAGAAGAAGAAGAAGAAGAAGAATAGATAGTACCCAAATAGATAGTGCCCAAGTAGTTAAGACCAAAGTAACTAGCGCCCAAGAGTGTGACAGATGACGTATCACAGTTGACATATGACAGTTGACAGATGACAGTTGACAGATGACAGTTGACAGATGGCAGTTGACAGGTGACAGGTGACATATGATAGGTAACAGATAGCGTATGACAGGTGACAGATGACGTATGGCAGTTGACAGATGACGTATGACAGGTGACAGATGTGCGCGCAGGTTTGACGCATGCGCACGTTGGGTTTGATACCGACGCATGCGGTATGACTGGGTTTGATACCGACGCATGCGGTATGGCTGGGTTTGATACTGACGTCATAGATCATAAGGTAAAATCCCCCGGGGGCGGGGTGGCGTAGAATGCCCTATCTCCCTCTACTGACTTAAAATGGTTTTGCAGTTAGCTAAAGAATACGGATTGGATATAAATATGAAAAAATGTCAATTCCTTAAACGTAGAATTGAATTCTTAGGTCATATTATAGAAGACGGACAGATTTTTCCATCAAAAAGTAAAACAGAAGTAGTCATGAAATTTCCGCAGCCATCAACAAAGAAACAAGTACAAAGCTTTTTGGGTCCGACAGGATATTTTAGAAAATTTATACCGTTTTATTCTCTTAAAGCTAGATCCCTTACAGATTTAATAAAGAAAGATGCTGTTTTTAAATTTGAGGTCGGAGAGATACATGCCTATAACGAACTAAAGAAATGCCTAGCAGAAAAACCAGTTTTAAAAATTTATGAAAGGGAAGCCGAGACCGAGTTACACACCGACGCTAGCCAAGAAGGATACGGTGCAATTTTGCTGCAGAAATCTCAAAAAGATAAATCTTTACATCCTGTTTATTTCATGAGCCGAAAGACTACCGAAGCAGAAAAAAAATACTGCAGTTATGAGTTGGAAGTTTTAGCTGTGATTGAAGCTCTAAAGAAATTTCGAGTCTACCTGCTTGGTATTCCATTTAAGATCGTTACTGACTGTTCTGCGTTTCAAAAGACCATAGATAAAAAAGATCTAACAACCAGAGTTGCCAGATGGGTACTGCTACTAGAAGAATTTAACTATGTCATCGAACATCGCAGCGGTACTAGGATGAAACACGTAGATGCGTTAAGCAGAAACCCTATTATGCAGATTACTGTAAAGGATTAAAATAGTAAATCAAGAATTAAGAAAGCTCAAGATGAAGACGGAGAAGTCAAAGTTATAAAAGAAATTCTAAAGACGCGACCATACGAAGACTTTGTTGTTAAAGATGACATCCTTTTTAAATACTGTGACGGGTTAGAAGTTTTAGTTGTGCCAAAAGTCATGCAAACTGAAATTATTAAGAAAGTACACGAAGAAGGTCATTTTGCCGCAAAGAAGATTGAAGAAAAATTAAAACAAAATTTCTACATTCCCAAACTTAAAGACAAAATAGAAAAAGTTATATCGAACTGTGTCAGATGCATATTATGTAATCGAAAAAGGGGCAAACAAGAAGGTTACCTACATTCTTTATGAAAGGAAAGTGTTCCTTTATCCACATACCACATAGATCATTTGGGTCCCTTGGAATCAACGAATAAAAATTATAAGCATATTTTTGTAGTCGTAGATGCATTCACAAAATTCGTCTGGTTATACCCATCGAAGTCCGCAACATCCGCTACAAACACAGAAGAAAGTTTTTGGAAATCCTGCTGTTATTATATCAGATAGAGATACGAGTTTTATATCACAAGAATTCGAAGACTACTGTTATGAGGAAAACATAAAACATTATACGATAGCCACTGGTTTACCACGTGCTAACGGTCAAGTGGAAAGAATGAATTTGATAAATATTAATGTTTGTTGCAAAGAATTATGAACTCTACCTATCAAAGAAATATTCGAACAACGCCATTTGAATTAATGACTAGAGCTCGGCGAAATTTTGTTCATGCAGTGGCGGGACACTGTGTTGCCAAGAGTGCTCTTACACTGTGATTACAAATAGCAGAAAATTCATAAAACCCCTGAAGATCGCTGTCAATCAGTTTAAAAAGTATAAAGCGTTCCGTCAAGTATACGGCTTTGTAATTTGCATTTAAAATTGTAAAATAATTTCGCACTTTCATGTCAGCGGTCGGGTGGTTTCCTCTGACTTAATAGGAAAAATTGAGCAGGCGGCAACACAGCGCCAAGCCTCGCGGCATACAGCTGGTTGCAATGGTGCTTTCCGTTCTGGTTTAAGAGAAGCAAGCGTAATTCCCTTTTCGTTGCTTATGTGTTAAAAGAGGAAGAGGGATAGATCCACGACTCCACCGGAGGTTGTTTACTCGTGGGCCAGTTACGACGTAATTTGGTAGGGGAACTCTAGGTACTGTAGCGGCGTTTGGTAATTTAATTTTTTTCATCGTTTTGGTCGGAATTTTTGACAGACAGTCAGGCGTACTGGTTACAACAATGAGTCATGTGCCTGTCAAAAATTCCAATCAAAACGATGAAAAATATTGAATTGCCGAACGCCGCTTGTGTGTCGCGCAGAGGATTATCCTTTTTTACAACAGCATTTTCATAAAAATTTGTGAAAGGTTTTCAAACATTTTAGACAAAAATACCGATTTAGCTATATTACAGGGCATTTGCGTACGGTATCAGATAAATGAAACCTTAAACGAATGCCAGAAAAGTTTCCTGTTTGCTAACCTTACACCAAATCCTACAAGTGTTTACGCGGAATAATCCTACATATCGGTAAGGTAAGTAAGTATAATGTGCATAAGTAATGACTTATTATCGCCTATCTCACGAACTGTTGTATCGCATGTTTTTGTAATTTAAGACAGGCCTAGAATTACATTTTTTCCATGCACTTTAATCTCATAAAGTGTCTGGCTCATCGCGCCTTCAGTAAAATTGACAAACCTGGGGTACGTCAAGTCCGGAGATAGGAGACGCTTTACTGGCATCCCAAACGTAGATCTCGCGCCTTCGGTAAAATTGTTAAACATGAGTTACGACAGTTTGTGAGACAGGCAAAAAAGTGCCCCATACTGAACGCTAAACAACCCACTCTTTAAACTAAGGAAGAGGCATATCTCAATATCTATCTAGGGATGTAGCTGATATAGAATTTCACAAAGGTACAACGAATTTGGAAATACTTAATACATGGGGCGAGGCAATTTAAAAATGTACACTTGTATAAGCTTACAGCGCTGTATGCATGTCCCACCTATCTCTCGTACACGTCGTGTTATTTATTCTACCAGCGCCATAACCAGATGTAAAGATAAACACACTCACAATCGTAAAATCGCTTTCCCAGCACATTAAGCTGGAAGGTGTTAATTTGAATATCTATGATGACATCTAAGTCGCCATACGGCTCATTTCACATCCATAGTCGACGACTTTTTTTTCCTAGGCGTGGAAACTTCAAACGTTCCTACTTTGACAAGCCTTATTCGCTCTATTTAGAGCGCTTGACTATAGTTAACAATAAGAATAGCTAGCATTATCGCTAGTGCTATTTTTACTTATTTTACACATTTGTATGTGGTTCGTACCCTACTTCCCCTACTTTCCCAAACCTTTCCATTTGCTCCGCAGCTGACATTGCAGGATTTTGCACTGCTTTATTAATGACTGGAGTGGTCATGAAAGATAAGAATGACTGAAAAGATATAGATTTAATAAACCAAGAAATTCAAAATAATTTTGAAGAAGACAGAGAGCAACTGAGAGAAACAGCCAAAGAACAAATAGAGACGATTCAAAAAGAAAATAGAAAAACCTACAATTTAAGAAGACGCCAACCTCGAAAGTACAGAGTAAATGATTTAGCGATTAAACGCACACAATTTGGTCCTGCATTGAAATTAAAACCAGAATATTTTGGGCCATACAAAGTTATCAAGTTCAAGCAAAACGACACTTATGACGTTCAAAAACAAGGTTGTCACGAAGGACCGATTGGCATCTCAACATGCGCAGAATTCATGAAACCCTGGATTCCTTATGACGAAGATGACGCAGAGATAACATCTGGGGCTGATTACCTGCAGGACGGTCGAGTGGTCTGATCTAGAGCAGTTTGCGCTCAGTCGAACCTGCCGGGTGGCGGGATCTAGAGCAGTTTGCACTCACCCAAAGACGAGAAGCTTAGCAGGCGGCTGTTAAAAAAGACGAAATGACGTGTTATGACGATGTAAATCGATTTTAATACTTTTTGCCCGTAAATAGTTTAGTTAGTTTGTTAATAAACGTTTTTCTTAAAGTAGTGAAGTCTATTGCTTTTCTTCGACATGCCACATATATATTCTTCGACATGCCACATATAATTCGTGGTAGCATTTTGTACAGACCTTATATATATATATATATATATATATATATATATATATATATATATATATATATATATATATATATATATATATACATATTCAAGAAAAATAACAAAGTATATATACAGGGTGTTATGAAATTCACTACATATATTGAAACCTGTAAATCCTGATTTGAATTCAGATTGGGGAAAAATAGTCATAAATGGCGCTTCGCTCCTGAGGTAGTCTACAGACATATCCAATACTTGTTTTTCCTTAAATCGAACATTTTGAAAATTTTCAGAAATACCCTAAAACCTTACGCACCTGCCTGAGCGAACACATGGCCCGACATAAAGCCTGGCAAAAAATTGCGCGCGAAAAACTTAAAACAATTGAATTTGTTGTAACGTTGCCAGACATATAAATCTTTAGGTATAATTTATTTGCTGTTTTAAGCGTAATTTAAGACACAGCTAAAAAAAATTAAACCTGATCCTAAATCCGAAGCTCAGAGAAAAAAAATTAGTAAAAAGGCCACTGCGAAATCACTCCTTTTTATCGGCAGCCTTAGTTTTAACCAATATTTGCCTAACATAAAAATGCCTAAAACAAAAAAATAAGTTTCAAAGAATGATACTTATCTAGTAGAGAATAGGTATGTTGAAAATGTCTTCCATTATTTGCTTCCAAACAACCGGGCGTCCGCAGCGTATTGTCCAGAACCAGTTGAAGGATATTTGTTAGGATAATTTTAATAAACACTGGAATGAAAGTACGAACGTATTTTTTATTGTTAATAAGCAAAAGTAAAAATTATCAGCTTAAACAAAAGACTTTGTTGAACACACTACACTAATTACTTAAAACTTTCTTCTCAAGTTAAACAAGAAAACAGTATTGATATCATTAAAGCTTTGGAAACGGGGCTTATTCCAGGGATGGCTCTAACCTAGTTGGAAATAAAATTAGGATCCGAGTTGAAAATAAAATACAAATATTTACTCACTCTGTGTAATTTGAAAATGCAAAATACGAAAATACTTCGGTAAAAGTAATATAACATACAGGGTGTCTAAAAAGTATTAGTATGGGTAAATATCTTTGCTATTAATAAAGATAGATACACCAAATTGTAGTTGTGTCTAATTGGTTAATAAATCTACTTTTTTTACCCCCTTGGGGGGTGACGCTAAGGAGTTGAGATCAAAAATTTTGAATGCAAAGCTATGCCGTGTGGTCCCTTCTTTTAAAAGTCTCCAAAAAAGAAACATTTTACCGCAAACCTCGTATTTTAATTCATTTTTAAATGGCAAGCCTATACAAATTATAAATCGTAAATCGTATAATCGGGCGAGGCATAAGTCGACCGTTGGTCGACCTCTTGTGCCATACAGTAATAGTCTGATCGCACATTCATTTCTTGTTTTGTGGGGCCCTTTTATTTCTAACTTTTTTCCAACTTTTTGCACTTCTTCATTTGTCTTTTTTTTATATTTTTCGTTTTTTTGGCATCTGCGCAGTAGACCAAAATGCGTACCACGCGCAAACCAAGAGGGTTAGACATGCACACGAAATTTCAGGACTTTGGTGTCTACGTTCAAACCTACCCACTTTGAAGCAATAGTAAAACCACAACTACATATTTCTACGATTTTATGACGTCTTACTCTTTTGACCATTCTTAACTATGTGACATTGTGACACCTCACAACAAGAATATGGCAGGAAACATCAGCAAATTTATTAAAAATATATAAACACAATCTTACGGTGGTACGGAACCCTATATGCGCGAGTCAAACTCGCACTTTACCGTTTTGTTTTATTTTACACAATCACTGCAACGCCCATGAATAAAATTATTTTTGTCAAATACCGTATACTTACGTACTTATTTTCGGCATTGACGCCTCTGGGAACAGACTAACCGTGCCAGCCTTACTAATCAGTTATATAACCTATACACACTGACTTATTTCCGGCATGGCCGCCTCTTGTTATTTATTCAAGGGTTAGCTTTACCATAGTTATTGAGACTTTTGCATCCTGTGAGAAATTCACAATATTGTATGTGGCACGGAACCCTTTATGCGCTGGTCGAACTCGCACTCAACCGCTTTTTTTTATTTTACACAATCACTGCAACGCCCATGAATTAAATTATTTCTGTCAAATACGTACGTACTTATTTTCGGCATCGACGCGTCTGGTAACAGACCAGCAGTGCCTGCCATACTTATTACGTTAAAAGTTGTTTAGAATGACCACCATGAACTTCTTGCCAGTAATAAAGTCAATTTTGGAACTCTGCCAAGAAGTAATATCTGCCATTCTCGAAAACACCTTTAAAATGAGGTAAGACACGGCATAGGGTTGCATTTAAAATTTTTGACCTCAACTCTCTAGCGTAACCCCCCAAGTGGGTGGAAAAGGTCAAATTACATAGAAAAGTAGATTTATTAACCAATAAGATACAACTAAAATTTGGTGTTTCTATCTTTATTAATAATAGTATTAGTAATAGTAAAGATGCTAAGACTTTTCATGCAGACACTCTGTATGGTATATCACTGTAACCGAAGTATTTTCGTATATCGCATTTTCAAATAACACAATGTGGGTAAATAAATAATTGTATTTTATTTTCAAATCGGGTACTAATTTTTCTTCCAACTAGGTTATAGCCGTCCCTGGAATATCCCCCGTTTGCAAAGCTTTAGATATCATGGATAAACTACTACACTATGGATATTACTATACGCAACCCATAATACACGTCGTTCTCTCTCTCTTTCTTTCCTCGATCTCATTTTTATCGCTCTGCTCTCTCCATCTATTTGTTGCGCCGAGAGGACCTAACGGATTCGACTTTCACGCTTCTATTTTCGCCGGACGCGTAAGCGACGAAAGGTCACGCTGTGATTGGTTGAATATCTGGCATAGCGACGCGTTAGGTGACTGCGCAACATCACGACGTCATCAGGAGCTCGTGCCGTGGTTCCGTTAGCTCCCCCCGCCCACTTTGATCGGCCGGCTTTTAAAATTCTGTCATTCTCCTAGTGAAAAAAAAGTTTTCAATTTATAAAAGGTGCTATGGTATGTGTTTATAGTGTTGACTATTTATAAAAAAACATTTCGTAGTGTTTGTTGGACTTTCATGTTTCAACCCAACGGCGGGGTTGTATTGTGTAGTAATAGTAATAAACTTTATTATTTGAACAGCGTGCGAGTCCGACAGAGAATGTTCGTTTTGGACTTTACTTCCAGTCAAGAGCCTCGTAATGCGTCGTTTGGAAGCGCGTTCGTTTTTATAGTTATTTTGTCGAGTTTGTGATTTGTTTTGTCGTAAATAAGTGCGCTAGGCAAGTGTAAATACAATGATGCTATTTGAAAAAACTTTCCCTTGTATCAAAAAATCTTGATTTGACTTACCGGAAGATGGTATGAAGGTAAAGTTTATTATTAATTTATCTGTGAGGAATTTCGCTTAAAAATTAAGGACGATATAAATAAACCTGTGAATAAATGCCAAATCTTCTGTTAAATATGCTTAAAAATTGGCAAATAAAAAAAGTACATGCTTAAGTGTTGGGAGTTTTTTGTTTAAAGCTAATTTGGAACCAAAATTTTTGTATAGGTACTCTTTTTCTTCCAAAAATTTCTGGTCGGCCTAGTTGAACAAAATTTTACTCTTGTTTTGAACGGCTGTTCTCTGGATTTTTTGTGTTGTAGTATTTTAACTTTTTGAAATTGAATGTTTTAAAAGAGTTACTATGATTTCTTACTTTAAAGATAACAAATCTATTATTTTTCAATTGCCAATTCTACAGAGAATTGGCAACGTCACAGTGACTACTGATGTCAAAACAAAAGTTTTTTTTCTGTAGCTGACGTTTCTCGCTGTTTTCATATGGCCATGTATTTATTGCCAGTGGTGCGCAGTTACTCAAATTTGTTTTTGCGGGACGATATCTACCATCTTTTTTTATCATGAAGCGCCATTTATGAATATTTTCATTCAGTCTGAATTCATACCAGCATTTACGGGGTTCAATATTTGCAGTGAATTTCATAACACCCTATATATATATATATATATATATATATATATATATATATATATATATATATATATATATATATATATATATATATATATATATATATATATATATATATATATATATACAGGGTGTCCCAGGATAGGTGTTACGATAGGACATATGGGTCAAAAAAAATTGAATTTGAAAATGTCATTTTGGGAACATGCCCCGCTTGGTCCAAAACTGAGAAATACAAAATTTCACTCGGATTGGTATTATACAGGGCGAGTTATAACTAAACATATGAAAAATGACCAAGAGTAAAGTACTCTTATTTTTCCAAATGGAACAAAAGCTTAGTAGAAAAAGTTGTTCAGAAATGAAACTAATATTATAATTTGAAATTAGAGCTTTCTATTCAATATTTTTATTTTCGTCAAATTTTTTGAAATGTAGTACATTTTCCCCCAATATCGTATTTCAATACATTATTAGGCTATACCTGGTAAATGTACATATTACATGTTAGAAAACGTAGTTTCCAAGTATAATAAAAACCGAATACGACAGTGGTGGAAAATGTACTATTACATTTCAAAAATTTGACAAAAATATTGACTAGAAAGCTCTAATTTCCAATTATAATATTAGTTTCATTTCTGAACAACTTTTTCTACTAAGCTTTTGTTCCATTTGGACAAATAAGAGTACTTTACTCTTGGCCATTTTTCATATTTTTAGTTATAACTCGCCCTGTATAATACCAATCCGAGTGAAATTTTGTATTCCTCAGTTTTGGACCAAGCGGGGCATGTTCCCAAAATGCCATTTTCAAATTCAAAATTTTTTGACCCATTTGTCCTATCGTAACACCTATCCTGGGACACCCTGTATATATATATATATATATATATATATATATATATATATATACCGGGTGTCAACGAATCTATTAGACAAGTCATAACTTCTAGAGTATAAGGTAGATAAAAATTGGATTTGGTATAGGTAAATGGTATGAAAAGAGGAGAGTTTTCGCATATTTTTTACTTTCCGGCCACTTCCGGTGTCACCGGAAATGGCTCAGGTTTTGAATTTTTAAATGGAATATCCTATATATTTTAACATTTTTGGATTTCTGAGACAATTCTGGATTGGAATTTGGCATTTTGAAAAGCTTTTACGCCTTCTTGATTTTTTGAGAGCCGCTTTTAATATTGCATGTAGGTGGCCATGATCGCTCGCAAACTAACCAACGGACCTCAGGTGATGTCAGAAAATTACAATCGCAAAGTTTTAGTAAATAGTATGATACATACGAATAAGACAAGTTGGAAAAATCACATTTTCCTGTATAACTATTATTTTTCAAATGGCGACCCTTTTTTGACAAGTACTTTTCGAAAAAAGAATTTTGTGACGAATTTGACGATACTAATTTATTTGCGACTGGATTAAAAAAATTAACAAAATTAACACATTAACATAACAAAATTAACAAAATTATCTAACAACTTTAATGATGCTTCAATTAAAGTACTACCTATCTAAAATTTATCAAAAATCTTACTGTAGTAAATGTTCAAAGTGCATTCCTCCGTGTTCACGACACATATCAGCTCGTTCAATTGTTTCTCTCAACGCGTTTTGCAACATTTGAGGCGTTATACTTCTGAATGCCAAATGGAATTCTTTCTTCTAAGATTTCAAGAGTGGCTGGGGCTGTTGGATAGTAGACCCTTTCTTTAACATATCCCCAAATAAAAAAATCAAGGACAGTGAGATCCGGTGAGCGGGGAGGCCACCGTACTGGACCATTGGTTGCAATAACTTGATTATTAAAATGCCCTATTAAGTAATCAAGAACTTCTCTGGTATTGTGAGGAGATGCTCCATCTTGTTGGAAGTAAATTCGCCGTAAATCTTCTAAAGGTACCTAGATGTTCAAGATGTTCCTCGATTTCATTTTGTAGAAATCCTAAGTATCTAGCCTCTGTTAACTGACCTTGAAAGAATATGGGCCCAATTATTCTGTCTCCAACGATACCAGCCCAGACATTCACCCCAAACCTTTCTTGAAAATTGCCCTCTCTTATTTCATGTTGATTTTGTGTGGCCCAGTAAAGAGTATTTTGCTTATTGAACATACCATTATTTGTAAATCGGGATTCGTCGGAAAACAGAATAAAATTGATAAAATTGGGGTTAATTCTATGATTTTGAAGCAGCCAATCACAGAACACTACCCGTCTATCGCCATCGTCAGGATACAAATGTTGATGTAACTGATATTTGAATGATCGATATCCGTGCTTTTTCAATATTTTTCTTGTTGATTCATGACCTATCTGCAGTTCTTGACTAATTTCCCTTAAAGAAGCCGTTTTATCAACTTCAACCATAGCAAGAACGTTAATCTCAGTCTCTTCATTTATGATAAACCTCTGTTCCGCCTCTCGATTTCTTTCTTGCCTTAACCACTTCTCAACATACAGAAAATACTGATGACCTGGATGATGCCGATTGGGATATCTTTCAGCATTCCTTGAATTTCTCTGACATTCTCCAAATATTAACAACATATCAACTTTTTCACTTTGAGTATACACTATTTTGATGAAAAATTTAACTGAAATTTAACGAAAACTAAAAAACTTTCACTATCTGCCCATAAAGCATAATGTCATTGTTATTAATTAAGTGAGAATTTTGTTTTTCACAGAAGACTAGATGAAAATAACTACAAAATATTATGCACCATGGCTATCCATGGCACACTTCACAAAAGTAAATAAATTATTATCCAGTATTTTGCTTAGCAATAGGTAGGTATTTAATTTATTTTCTTATTTTTAGTCCAATCGCAAATAAATTAGTATCGTTAAATTCGTCACAAAATTCTCTTTTCGAAAAGTACTTGTCAAAAAAGGGTCGACATTTGAAAAATAATAGTTAGACATGAAAATGTGATTTTTCCAACTTGTCTTATTCCTATGTATCATACTATTTACTAAAACTTTGCGATTGTAATTTTCTGACATCACCTGAGGTCCGTTGGTTAGTTTGCGAGCGATCATGGCCACCTAGATGCAATATTAAAAGCGGCTCTCAAAAAATCAAGAAGGCGTAAAAACTTTTCAAAATGTCAAATTCTAATCCAGAATTGTCTCAGAAATCCAAAAATGTTAAAATATATAGGGTATTCCATTTAAAAATTCAAAACCGGAGCCATTTCTGGTGAAACCGGAAGTGACCGGAAAGTAAAAAATATGCGAAAACTCTCCTCTTTTCATACCATTTACCTATACCAAATCTAATTTTTACATATTTTTACATACCTTATACTCTAGAAGTTATGACTTGTCTAATAGATTCGTTGACACCCGATATATATATATATATATATATATATATATATATATATATATATATATATATATATATATATATATATATATATATATATATATATATATATATATATATATATATATATATATATATGTTGATTCTGGTCCGGGTGCCCTCCTGCTATCGCGATCATCAAGGATCAAAAAGAATAATCCTTTTATTTATTTTGTCATTTTACGGTCTTGTGTTTTGCACTAGCGAAAGATAAAGCTTTTGGATTTACCGACTATATTAAATATATGGACCGAAGAAAATTCCCCATTTTCTATATAGTTATACAGGGTGGTCCTTAAGTAATGGGACACAGAGAAGCACTGAATTTTTCACTTCAAAATATTACGATTTAGCACAATTTTCATAGTCCGAAAATTGATATTAAGAAAGATACAGGGTGTCAAAGTTAAAAAATAATTTGGAGTTTTTTAGATATTTTCAAAAGTTTTCGGAGCATTGGGTTAAAATTTAGTGTAGGTGGGTTTTTTGGGGCGGGAAATAATAATCTGGGCTCATTTTTCTTCTACCGGATAGAGGGCGCTACGGGCAGCACTTTTCTTGCTTTTGAACTGCAATAACTTTTTGTCACTAGGTATAATACGATTTATCACCTCTAGTTAATAATATTTCGACTTTTTTGAAGGTACTCTTGTCAAATAACGCTAAAGTTATACATATACAGGGTGTCTGGAAAATGCTACCACGTATTCGTGAGACTAAAATAAGACGATTTAACCCAACTTACCTATATCCAAAAGTGTTTCGTTAGGGAGATACAGAGCTCCAAAGGGGTACTTAACGATTTACTTTTTTGGCTCTAACTTTTGAACCGTCTTGTATAATTGAATGAAATTTTAATATTTTATGTTGGCCATAAAGACTCATAAAACCACACCTCAGTAGATGTTTGACATCGTCAGGAAAGTCAGGAACGGACTTGCCACCACACTCTTTGGGCCAAATTTTTTACAGGTATCATTTTACAGAGCTGAAAACTGATTTTTTAAATACTTTGGTCATTCCTCTTTGAAAAAGGTAGGTACTCTACATTTGTTTCGATAAAATTAGCCGTTTTCCAAAAAATTAAGTTTTTGTATGTAAACACGTTATTGAAATAATCTTCAGAATAATCAGAATATTACAATAAAACACCAGTGGTTTTTATTTCGTTGACAATGTGTTATTGACAACACTTTTCAAAATTGTCTGACTGATTATACAAGAATTAAGTAATGGAGCATTATTCCTATAGCGAATATGCTGATATGCATCTAATTTATGGACAAGCACTTGGCAATTTTGTGGAGGCAAGAAGAATTTATGCTGGTACATTTCCAAATCGACGTTTACCGCACCGAAGAACTTTTGAAAGGGTGGATCGTAGCTTAAGAGAAACAGGTAAAAAGTCAAGTGAAATAAAAAATGCTAAAAATAGCGAATCTTTTGCTAATCCATTTTAGGAAGTTTTTTGCCGCGCCGTGGTGGAGAAGGGCCTCCAAGAAGAGCAAGACACTCTCAGTTAGAGGAGGAAATTCTGGATGAGATTGCTGAAAATCCCTCTAATAGTGTAAGAAAGTTGTCGGTTCAAGTTCATGCGACAAAGTGGGTTGTTCATGAGACCCTTCGAAAACAACTGCTACATCCGTATCACATCCAAAAGGTACATGCCATGTCTCCCGCTGATTATCCTGCAAGAGTCAATTACGCAAATTGGTTTTCTCAACGATTTAGGCAAAATCCAAATTTTACTAGTATTGTTTTGTTCACGGACGAAGCAGGTTTCACCCGAGACGGTGTAATAAATTGCCATAATTTGCATATCTGGCGTGAAGAAAATCCCCATGCAATAGAACAGGCAAAGCATCAACAAAGATTTATGGTTAACGTGTGGGCGGGGATTATTGGGAATCATCTCATTGGACCGTTCTTTATTGAAGACAGATTAATGTATTGTATGGCCACTGAGGTCGCCCGACATGGCTCCTTTAGATTTCTTCTTGTGGGGAAATTTAAAAAGGCTTGTATATTCAACGCCTGTTCACACCAGGGAAAACCTGATAGAAAGAATATCACACAATTGCAACGAAATTCGAAACAATCCTGGAATGTTGTTTCAAGTACAACAACAAAACATCCGTCGGATAAGAAAATGTATAGAGGTACAGGGCGCCCACTTCGAAAATCTGCTCAAGTAAATAAGAAGAAGGAGAGCTTTCACATTTTAAACATTTTTCTGTTTAAGCGATTTCTGAAATATCAAAAAGATTCAGTTTTAAGTACTTTTTATGATTTAACTTTTACCTGTCAATAACACATTGTTAACGAAATAAAAATGACTGGTGTTTTATTGTAGTATTGTAGTATTATTTCAATAATGTGTTATACAAAACCTTAATTTTTTCGAAAACGGCTAATTTTATCGAAACAAATGTAGAGAACCTTTTTTAAAGAGGAATGACCAAAGTATTTAAAAAATCAGTTTTGAGCTCTGTAAGATGATACCTGTCAAAAATTTGGCCTAACGAGTGTGGTGGCACGTCCGTTCCTGACTTCCCTGACGATGTCAAACATCTACTGCAGTATGGCTTTGAGTCTTTATGGTCAACATAAAATATTAAAATTTCATTAAATTATACAAGTCGGTTCAAAAGTTAGAGCCAAAAAGTAAATCGTTAAGTACCCCTTTGGGGCTCTGTATCACCCTAACGAAACACTTTTGGATATGGGTAAGTTGGATTAAATCGTCTTATTTTAGTCTCACGAATACGTGGTAGCATTTTGTACACACCTTTTAATTAATTTATGTTCTCCTTCTTTTATTGTCATCTCCTTTGAAAGGCATTGCTTCTGTATTTTCACCAGCTCCAGTTTTGCTTCTGACAATGTATTAATTTTTATTCGGCAGTCAGCTGTCAAGATTGTTTTTTTCTTTATAGCTACAACCAAATAAATAGATCACAAAAAATACAGTTCTATATTAACATACATAATACTTTAAAGCCAGTATCAGCATAAGTTACTAAACATGATGGGTAAAGAGATGATGGTAAAGTAGTTTAAGTGAAAGCACCAGATAAAAGGCTTGCAAGTCCGAAAACAAAACATGAAGCACTTATTTAAGCATCTGAACTACCAAGTCTCGATGACATAGCGCAGTGCCTGCAAGCACTTAAAGGGCTTAAAGCCCTGCCTAGCTGCGGTACATTTAACTAAAACTTTTATTTTAGGTTTGGGGACAGTTGAGAGAACCTTGTTTTTCCGGTAGGTCAGGTACTATAAGTTCTGGAGCCTCTAGGACTTTAAATGCTACTGGATTCCACGAAGCCCAATTATTATTCTGAGAGATAACAGAATCTAAAAACCAAAATGTAAATAGAAATAGATACCTGTCTTATAAAAAAGCAACAATATTAAATAGGCTTATACCATTACAAATAAATAAGCTCGTAAATAAGTATGTTTAACTATGTAACAATATTTGGGTCTGAACTAACTGACTTACCTATGGGGTCTTTTTCAAAATTATCGGAATCCCAGCAATTATGTTCTTCAGTTACAGCGACTCCTATAATAGACTTTATTCTTTCATCACTCTGTAATATCAACATTTTTTTTTGGCCGCTACCTGTTTTAAACTTCTCAATTTTCTCCTCGCCATATTTTCTCTTCGTTTCTTTTTTAAGGTTACCCCATTTGTCCCTTAATTGTTTTGTTGGGTAATTATGTAGTATACGGTTTTCAGCTATTTTTGCGTTTTTTGGGAAAATTCTTTTATGGTCACATTCTACTGTCTTTCCTGATTGCAAATATAAGTGCGCACATAATAAATTATGTTGCTTTTTAATAATTTTTAATGAAACAAACTTACGGGACCTGGGAGCGAATAGGGGTGCTGGGCGGGGTAAAAACAAAAAACAAAGTACACAACATCGTAAAAGGTTTAAAAACACTTTTCCTAACGTTATTAAGTGTAAAATCGAAGAAAAACGGTGAAAAATGCACTTAAAATAATTTTTTTGACAACGTTCTAAATCGTTTATGTGTCAGTGTCAGTATGATGTCGGCGCTTGGGTATGTCCAAATTAGTCCAGAAATATATCTGTGCAAAAAGTTGTATACACCCAAGCAAACCTGAGCAAAAAGGTGGTCAGGTTTGCTCAGTTTTCATTGATATAGATACATAATATGTATCTATATCAATGAAAACTGAGCAAACCTGACCACCTTTTTACTCACCAACCTGAGTTTGTGTCATTAAAAATTATTAAAAAACAACATAATTTATTATGTGCGCACTTATATTTGCAATCAGGAAAGACAGTAGAATGTGACCATCAAAGAATTTTCCCAAAAAACGCAAAAATAGCTGAAAACCGTATACTACATAATTACCTTTTGTTGTTCTTTGTGGAAAACCCAACCCTGTAAGGTGATTCGCAATTTTCTCCCAAACATGTTCCTTTTCTTTCCACATAACACTATCTGTTTTTTTACACTCTATAATGTTTTTATATTCTTCTACACTGGATATAAGAATACTAATTTCATCATCAGCAGCCTCGAGCTCGTGAAGCTTGTTTCTCGCAGAGCGGACATTGTAATGTAGCAGTTTTATACATGACGATTTGCTACCAACAGGCTTCGCCCCTGTTGAGGTTCTAACCTTCTTAGGTTTAAAAAACTGTTTACTTGAATACCAACTGGCTAAAGATTTTCCTCAAGAATGACAGATTTTTTTATCCTTGGGCACACCAATTTTAAAAGAATTATATTTCTGCTTCCACTTTGTTTTTATCCGTTCGCATTCACAGTCGATGTTATAATTTAATTTTAGGTATTTTCCAATGTCCTCAGGTTTTGTGTCATTAGACAATCGCGATACAAATAACCAAGAATAGCTACCTGATGAAGCGGCTTTCAAGGTGGTTGCATCCTCTCTTTTGCCGTCGATTGAGTTTGGTCCCAGTTTTGGGTCCACTTGTTTCTTTTATTTTTTACTGTAAGCTTCTGTTTGTTTTTGTTCAACTTCGTTGAAAGCATAGAAAAATATTGACGGGGTTGAAAGTAGGGTTAATGTCACTGTAATTTTCTTCTTTTTTCTTGGAATGGCTTGCAGTCACGCTAGACTGTTGTTGTGGTCCTACTGTGGCAACTCGTTTTGTTCGATGTCAATTTCTGCTTCTTTTGTTTCTTTCGCAGCTAATTTCACGGAATTTTTGGTTTTACCGCTTTTTTTATTAGGTTAGAATTTTCGAAATTTTCTATATTCTTTTCCAAGTAAGCATTTTTTTCTTTAAGAAGTTTATTGTTTTCTTGAAGAATTTCATTTTTACTCTTTAGTTCGTCCACTAAAGTCTTTAAATACATAATTTCGATATACTTCTCTGGTTTGGGAATATCATCACTTTGTTTACATTCCTTTCACATCAATCGAGTTTTGTAACTTATTATTATAACTATATTAAGTATATTAACTTTATTATTTAGTGAAAAAGAATGTTTCCAGTGCTATAAGGATAAAACCGGACATTTCTGGCTATTATTTAGTGAAGAAGAAAGTTTCCAGTTCCAGTGCTAATAAGTACGTTTAGTTGAAAATTATTATTTTACACTTCATTTGAAGAGCAGTTCTCTGTATTGTTTTGTGTTGTAATATTTTAGCTCTTTGAAATTAGTGTTACTAGGAGTTCTTTCTTTAAAGGTAACAAAAATATTAGGTTTTCAAACTTGATTCATAGAAATATGGTAAAAAAATTTGGCAACGCCTGACGTCGAAACAAATTTTCTTTTCTGTAACTGACATTTCTTGCTGTTTTTTATATGGCCATGTATTTATGACAGTGGCGCGCAGGTACTAAAATTTTTTTTTTTTCGAAGGCCGATATCTACCTTTTTATATAGTGAAGCACCATTTATGAATATTTTTATTCAATCTGAATTCATATCAGGAGTTACCCATTCCAATATATTAAATGATTTCCATAACACCCTGTATATATATATATATATATATATATATATATATATATATATATATATATATATATGATATAGATATGATGATATTCCCAAACGAGAGAAGTATATCGAAATTATGTATTTAAAGACTTTAGTGGACGAACTAAAGAGTAAAAATGAAATTCTTCAAGAAAACAATAAACTTCTTAAAGAAAAAAATGCTTACTTAAAAAAGAATATAGAAAATTTCGAAAATTCTAACCTAATAAAAAAAGCGGTAAAACCACAAATTCCGTGAAATTAGCTGCGAAAGAAACAAAAGAAGCAGAAATTGCCACAGTAGGACCACAACAACAGTCTAGCGTGACTGCAAGCCATCCCAAGAAAAAAGAAGAAAATTACAGTGACATTAACCCTACTTTCAACACCGTCAATAGTTTTCTATGCTTTCAACGAAGTTGAACAAAAACAAACAGAAGCTTACAGTAAAAAATAAAAGAAACAAGTGGACCCAAAACTGGGACCAAACTCAATCGACGGCAAAAAAGGGGATGCAACCACCTTGAAAGCCGCTTCATCAGGTAGCTATTCTTGGTTATTTGTATCGCGATTGTCTAATGACACAAAACCTGAGGACATTGGAAAACACCTAAAATTAAATTATAACATCGACTGTGAATGCGAACGGATAAAAACAAAGTGGAAGCAGAAATATAGTTCTTTTAAAATTGGTGTGCCCAAGGATAAAAAAATCTGTCATTCTTGAGGAAAATCTTTAGCCAGTTGGTATTCAAGTAAACAGTTTTTTAAACATAAGAAGGTTAGAACCTCAACAGGGGCGAAGCCTGTTGGTAGCAAATTGTCATGTATAAACATGTATACTACATAATTACCCAACAAAACAATTAAGGGACAAATGGGGTAACCTTAAAAAAACGAAGAGAAAATATGGCGAGGAGAAAATTGAGAAGTTTAAAACAGGTAGTGGCCAAAAAAAATGTTGATATTACAGAGTGATGAAAGAATAAAATCTATTATAGGAGTCGCTGTAACTGGGGAACATAATTGCTGGGATTCCGATAATTTTGAAAAAGACCCCATAGGTAAGTCAGTTAGTTCAGACCCAAATATTGTTACATAGTTAAACATACTTATTTACGAGCTTATTTATTTGTAATGGTATAAGCCTATTTAATATTGTTGCTTTTTTTATAAGACAGGTATCTATTTCTATTTACATTTTGGTTTTTAGATTCTGTTATCTCTCAGAATAATAATTGGGCTTCGTGGAATCCAGTAGCATTTAAAGTCCTAGAGGCTTCAGAACTTATAGTACCTGACCTACCGGAAAACAAGGTAAAATATTCTCTCAACTGTCCCCAAACCTAAAATAAAAGTTGTAGTTAAATGTACCACAGCTAGACAGGGCTTTAAGCCCTTTAAGTGCTTGCAAGCACTGCGCTATGTCATCGAGACTTGGTAGTTCAGATGCTTAAATAAGGGCTTCATGTTTTGTTTTCGGACTTGCAAGCCTTTTATCTGGTGCTTTCACTTAAACTACTTTACCATCAGCTCTTTACCCATCATGTTTAGTAACTTATGCTGATACTGGCTTTAAAGTATTATGTACGTTAATATAGAACTGTATTTTTTGTGATCTATTTATTTGGTTGTAGCTATAAAGAAAAAAACAATCTTGACAGACAGCTGACTGCCGAATAAAAATTAATACATTGTCAGAAGCCAAACTGGAGCTGGTGAAAATACAGAAGCAATGCCTTTCAAAGGAGATGACAATAAAAGAAGAAGAACATAAATTACACATGGAACAATCAAAAGAAGAACATAAATTACACATGGAACAATCAAAAGAAGAACATGCAATAAAAATGAGAAAACATAAAATAGAATTAGACATTTTAGAATTAGAACTAGAAAAAAAGTCTTAGATTAACTCATCTTGACAAGTTTTAAAAGTATTAGAACAAATTATTTCATTTTTAAAAATCAGTGTTCTGCCAACTGTTTTGTCACCTAATTAGCAGTGGCGGCTCGTGAGTTTTTCAACAGGGTCGGCAAAATTTTAATCTGACAAACTCGAGGATTTACTGTGTTTTTGTCCCTCAGAAAGTATGAAAAAATATATAATATTTTTTTCATATGTGTCATCATAGGAGCAATAGGTTTTTAAGGCCTAAGTTTTTAAAATTTTTGTTTATGAATTTTGTGTTTTTTTTATTTTATTTTTTTTTGCATTTTAGCTACATAATATAATGTAATCAAAAGATGTGATCTTAAATTAAGATTATGTTGACCTTAATAAAACAATGCAAAGTCTTGAGATAAAAGTTCATTGACAATATCTTTACTTTTGATAATACTTACAATTTGAGCAGCATCCAAAGCATTTCCCTCCATTTTTTAAATACTTACGCTGTTACTTTACCAAATTTTTCGAGCCGGCAAAAAATAACTTAAAATGTTTAAAGTGAAAGGTACACAAAGTACGGCACAGCACAAGACAGTAAGACACAATATCTAATTTACTTAGGCACTTAATCAAGTACTAAGGAAAATGCCGAAAATGGTTCTGAAAGTAGGCCTAAAATTTGCGAAAAACAGTAATCATTCAATACTAATCAATTCACCCAGTCCCTACTGTCAGAGTGTCACTCTTCACCCTCATCAAAACGCTTTTCCGCAGTTGCCAATATCGCATCATCCTGGTTCTTTTGACCGTTGAAAATATAATTTTAAGTAAATAAACATTAAAAATCTAAACCACATCACAATAAAACATTCAATAATATACACTACGTATTAAATTGTAAGTAAATTAATATTTGCCATTATTCCACAAGCACAAAGAAGTTTTATTAACTTGATTGTATTGTATCAAGACCCAAATAAATTTTCCATGGATAAAAAAGTGCACAAATCGGCAACATGCGGCAAAACCAAGTCTGCCGCAGAGCACATTTTTGAAACCCGGTGTTAAATCTTTTAATTGTATTACTATTGTATGTTTGGTTGCCTGTTTCGGTAGCTTTTCTCGGCGGCTTGCCTCAGTGGCCGTTTCCTAATCTGTGAGAAGACCTGCTATTATTACTTTCGGCCGTAGTCATTGCCTAATATGGAGATGACCGACCGGTGAAAGAGTAAATAAGTTTGTAAATAGAAATAAACAGTTGAATTAAAAGCTAAATAATTGAACTATTAGTTTTAAAAAATAGTTAAAATTAAAAATATAGAAATTTTAAATATTGAATAAGAGATTCATTACTGCCTATTTTTCTATTTTGTTGGGTCGGCACTGCCGACCCTGCCGCCCCTGGCGAGCCGCCACTGCTAATTAGGTGATTATTTTAGGATGTAGGTACATAGTTTATTGTTTGTTTAAAGGTTGTAGACCATAATGTATGTTAAGGAATAGAATATGGTTCTAAGTAATTGCTGAATCATAATGTTTCAACTGGTAAGTATGCTCCGCCATCTTACGTTCCTGGTTCTGCAATAACTTAAGACAATGCAAGTCTAAAATATATTTATTCTTATACAAAGTTTATGTTTTAATAAATGTTTTTAGAAAGAAAATTACTTCTTTTATTTTCACTTAGATTACTATACAATCACACTTATAATATGTAAGTAGTTGTAAAGGTTATTCCAATACCAGTAGCGGCTGGTGAAATTTCAAAGTTGTATATCTCTGTTCCTACTTACAGGACCCGTACCAAATTTAGGGGTTTTAATAGTGAGCCCACTGGGAATGTTTCGGTAAAGAAAAATAACATTTTATAATTTGCGAAAAAAAGTTGAATTTTTGGTGTGTCCCTCCTAAGAAAAAAATGAACACGTCTAGGTATTTTATTTATTATTTTTTCTAAACAAATTCTACATCATTCTGTCGACAGTTTTTAAATTTTAAGAGAAACAAATGTGTTATTAGGAAGTTATAGTCATTTTAATTTCTTTTTAAATTATATTTTAGGCTAACAGCTAAGGGACCATGGAAATTTCATGGTTTTAATGCTGATAGAGGACGACCCCGCAACCAAAATACTTTGGTTGCAGAAGAGGAAATTTTAGTCGCAGTTGAAGAAGACCCTGGAGTAAGTACTCGTCGCTTAACGACGCAAATTGGACGAGCATCCAATTATATCACCTGGCGCACGTTGCAGGAAAACTTGCTCCATCCATACCACGTGCAGAAAGTACAAGCACTGTACCCGGAGGATTACGGTACACGAATGGAGTACTGTCAGTGGTTCGCACAGAAAAGCGAAGACGAGCCACACTGGTTCCACAATGTATTATTCACTGACGAAGCAGGATTTACAAGAGACGGAATAATGAACCAGCATAACACGCATATTTGGGCCAGCGAAAATCCCCATGCATATCGTGAAACCCACCGCCAGCGGCAGTTTTCAATAAATGTTTGGGGTGGGATATTAGACAACCACTTAATAGGACCACATATCTTACCGAATAGATTGAATGGCGAGGGCTGCTTAGCATTTTTACAAGATGTTACCAGATTTGCTAGAAGATGTGCCACTGGCCGTGAGAACAGACATGTGGCTTTTGCATGACGGCGCCCCTTGTCATAACGCAGGAATAGTTAATGGATACCTACAGGAAAATTTCCCCAACAGATGGATTGGACTAAGCGGGCCTGTCCGATGGCCTCCACGGTCTCCTGACCTCAATCCATGCGACTTCTTCTTGTGGGATACGATGAAGGAAATAGTGTATAGTGTCCCAATTGAAAACGTGGAACAACTGCGAAATCGTGTTGAAATGGCAGCTGAAGAAATAAGGAATATGGAGAATATTTTTGAACGAGTTAGAGACAACATGTTGCGAAGAGTACATGCCTGTTTAGAAGCAAATGGGGGTCATTTTCAACATATTCCCTACTAGATAAGTATCATTTTTTGAAACTTTTATTTATTTATTAGTTTTACTTATTGATATTTAAACTATTCCACAGTTTGTGACAGGATCACCAAGCAAATTTTTCTCTATACTACGTCTATAAGACACAGCTTTCTAAAACTTACTTTGTAGTCAATACACCTTTCTAATAATTTTACTGCTAACTGTTTATCAAGTTTACGTATCCTTAGGTGTTGGATGTCATTTGAATGTCCATAGTGTGATATAGTCCTCTTACCTTAAATAAAACATATTTTATCACATCAAAACCAACTGTTTGTGTAATTTAATTATCTGAAAAGAGACAATTTGTATAAAAATTTATGTTACTAATATTTTTCATACATACCACTTCTACAACAACGAAAGTATTGTACTTTCTAATAATTTTACTGCTAACTGTTTATCAAGTTTACGTATCCTTAGGTGTTGGATGCCATTTGAATGTCCATAGTGTGATATAGTCCTCTTACCTTAAATAAAACATATTTTATCACATCAAAACCAACTGTTTGTGTAATTTAATTATCTGAAAAGAGACAATTTGTATAAAAAATTATGTACTAATATTTTTCATACATACCACTTCTACAACAACGAAAGTATTGTACTTTCTAATAATTTTACTGCTAACTGTTTATCAAGTTTACGTATCCTTAGGTGTTGGATGGCATTTGAATGTCCATAGTGTGATATAGTCCTCTTACCTTAAATAAAACATATTTGATCACATCAAAACCAACTGTTTGTGTAATTTAATTATCTGAAAAGAGACAATTTGTATAAAAAATTATCTACTAATATTTTTCATACATACCACTTCTACAACAATGAAAGTATTGTACTTCATCAGCTTTCCACACAATTTTATAATTATAATACCTCGTATTCTTCTTCTGTTCTATATTTAACGAATGTTCATTTTGTAAGTGATACTTAAATAAAATTATGGTAATTATGTAGTATACGGTTTTCAGCTATTTTTGCGTTTTTTGGGAAAATTCTTTTATGGTCACATTCTACTGTCTTTCCTGATTGCAAATATAAGTGCGCACATAATAAATTATGAGCAAACCTGATCACCTTTTTGCTCACCAACCTGAGCAAAAAGGTGGTCAGGTTTGCTCAGTTCTCATTGATATAGATACTACATACTACAATGAAATACTACAAATGAAAACTGAGCAAACCTGACCACTTTTTGCTCAGGTTAGTGAGCAAAAAGGTGGTCAGGTTTGCTCATAATTTATTATGTGCGCACTTATATTTGCAATCGGGGAAGACAGTAGAACATAAAAGAATTTTCCCAAAAAACGCAAAAATAGCTGAAATCCGTATACTACATAATTACCAAAATTATTTCCAAAAAAACCAGGACAAATAAAATTAACTTTAAAATCCACTTTGACATTCATTTGCCATACGAATCACGTGACCAGCCCTGACGAATAGACATAAAGTCTATGACGTGACACTTTTAGCCAATTGAATGCATAAGGTATAAGTGGTTGCCTATGACTAGAGCATATTAGCTAATTTCAAATAAAGATATTTAAACAAATTTGATAATTACAAATTTTTAAATGTTACGTTTTCTATGTATTTTATATTTTAACTGCCCCGCAAGAGTTTTTACAGCTTATTATTATAAAAAAACGCCATCTAAATTATAAATTACTCGCAAAATTTCGAAAACTCCGCCGAAATAACCTATGACCAATGAGAAAGCCGTTAATTGGTCCTGTCATAATTGTCATAAAAGTCATTATTCCTATTCGGTACAGAGCGACAGGTTAGTTAATAGTTAATTGCATGATTTTTGATTTAGAAAAATATAATTATAAAACGAGAGATTTTTGCCGATTTTTAATGTTTCTTAATCCAAGATGCCGAGATGTTTACCTTGTTTTATGCTACGGAGCAGTTAACAAAAACACCGGACAACTTTTGTACATTGAAAGTTTTCTACTTCGAACCTCCCAGTGATAGAACATTTATTTTGTGTTAGTGGTACCTACAGCAGCTAAGGAACCATATCAACCACTTCTTGTAGGATACGATGAAGGAAATAGTGTATAATGTGCCAATTAGAAAAGTGAATTAACTGAGAAATCATGGAGAACTTCTTTCTACGGGTTCGGGACATTATGTTAGGAATCATGCTTGTTTGGGAGCAAATTAAAGACATCTTCAACACATTCCCTACTAGATATGTATCATTTTTGCAACTTACTTTTAGTTTTACTTATTGATATTTAAATTTTGTTAGGCAACTACTGGTTAAAACTAAGACTGCTGACAAAAAGGATTGATTTTGCAGTGGTATTTTGACTATTTTTTTTGTTTTTTCTTCGAAAAAGGTTTAAATTTGTTTTACCTTTGTCTTAAATTACGGTTAAGAACAGAAAATAAATTATTCTTAAAGATTTATAATATGTCTGGCAACGTTTCAAAAAATTCAATTGTTTTAATTTTTTCGCGCGTAATTTTCTGTCAAACGCTATATCGAGCCACGTGCTCGCTACGCCAGGTGCGTCGAATATAGACTGGTTTTAGGGTATTTTTGAAAATTTTTAAAATGTTCGATTTAAGCAAAAAAAAGTATTGGATATGTCTGTAGGCTACCCCAGGAGTCACCCATTCCAATATATTAAATGATTTCCATAACACCCTGTGTGTATATATATATATATATATATATATATATATATATATATATATATATATATATATATATATATACAGGGTGTTATGAAATTCACTGCATATATTGAAACTGGTAAATCCTGATATGAATTCAGATTGAATAAAAATAGTCATAAATGTCGCTTCACTATAAAAAAAGGTTGATATCGGCCCTGAAAAAATTTTTCTTAAGTAACAGCTCACCACTGGCAATAAACACATGACCATATAAAAACAGCGGGAAACGTCAGTTACAGAAAAAATCTTTTGTTTTGACATCAGTAGTCACTGACTGACGTTGCCAATTCTTTCTAGAAAATTCCTATGTAAGTAACAGATTTGAAAAAATAATAGATTTGTTATCTTTAAAGTAAGAAATCATACTAAATCTTTTAAAACATTCAATTTCAAAACGTTAAAATACAATACAAAAAATTCAGAGAACAGCTGTTCAAAACAAGAGTAAAATTTTGTTCAACTAGGCCGACCAGAAATTTTTGGAAGAAAAAGAGTACCTATACAAAAATTTTGGTTCCAAATTAGCTTTAAACAAAAAACTCCCAATACTTAAGCATGTAGGTACATTTTGTTATGTGCCTATTGTAAATCATATTTAACAGAAGATTTGGCATTTATTAACAGGTTTATTTACCTTTATCTTCCTTAATTCGGTGGTTTTATGGCAAATGGTGCTATGTCGATATCTTGGCCAAATCACGTTTTTTTGTATTACATATTATAGGCATGGCAATAAGATCTATGTTCTCTAAAAATCATATGGCCCGATTTGCCTTAAATATAATTCGATTTTAAATTGTCAAGATGAGCTAAGTTTGTTTCTGTTACATATTTGTATGACAGAATGCTGCTTTTGCTCGCCTGTAAAATTTTACTTTTCTCACATAATATCACCTTTTGCCATAAAACCACTGAATTTTTAAGCGAAATTCCTCACAACTAAATTAACACTAAACTTTACCTTCATACCATGTTCCAGTAAATAGCCAACACTATAAACACATACCACTTAATAATTTCAAAATGTTAAAATAGTACTGCCTATAACACAAATTTAATAAAACTCTCTAGAGAAAAGCTGTTTAAACCAAAATAAATACCCCAACTTCAACTAAATTTAAAATGCACCTCACTAAGCGACGAAACGATATTTTGTTAACATTAAACGGCTTTAACTTTTGTTAATATTTAACGGCATTAACTTTTTCTTTCACAAATTAAGAAATAAATGGCAAAAATAATGTAAATGTAAACCGTATTATAGACAGCTGATGATGATGCATGAGCTCGGTTCAGCCAATCGGAATCACTCTAGCGGGCGGAATGGGGTCAACAACCCTTGAGCGTGTCTTCGGCAAACGTTGGATATTCCAGGGACGGCTCTAACCGAGTTGGAAGTAAATTCATTTGAAAATAAAATACAAATATATTTATTTACCCACATTGTGTTATTTGAAAATGCGATATACGAAAATCCTTCGGTTACAGTGATATACCATACAGAGTGTCTGAAAAGTCTTGGCAAGGGCAAATATCTTTACTGTTAATAAAGATAGAGACACCAAATTTTAGTTGTATCTTATTGGTTAATAAATCTACTTTTTTATGTAATTTGACTTTTACCACCCCCTTGGGGGTTACGCTAGGGAGTTGACGTCAAAAATTTTAAATGAAACCCTATGCTGTGTGGTACCTCATTTTAAAGGTCTTTTCGAGAATGGCAGATGTTACTTCTTGGCAGAGCTCCAAAATGGACTTTATTACTGGCAAGAAGTTCATGGTGGTCATTCTAAACAACTTTTAACGTAATACGTAAGGCAGGCACTGCTGGTCCGTTACCAGACGCGTCGATACCGAAAATAAGTACGTACGTATTACGGTATTTGACAGAAATAATTTAATTCATGGGCGTTGCCGTAATTGTGTGAAATAAAAAAACCGGTTGAGTGCGAGTTCCACTCGCGCATAGAGGGTTCCGAGCCACACACAGTATTGTGAATTTCTCACAGGACGCAAAAGTCTCCATAACTATGGTAAACTGGAATAAATATCAGGAGGCGGCCATGCCGGAAATACGTCAGTGCGTATAGGTTATATAACTTATTATAAAGGCTGGCACGGTTGGTCTGTTCCCAGAGGCGTCAGTGCCGAAAATAAATAAGTACGTACGTATACGGTATTTGACAAAAATAATTTTATTAATGAACGTTGCTGTGATTGTGTAAAATAAAAAAACGGTCGAGTCCGAGTTCGACTCGCGCATATAGGTTCCGTAGCACCGTAAGATTGTGTTTATATATTTTTAATAAATTTGCTGATGTTTCATCCCATATTCTTGTTGTGGGGTGTCACATTGCCACATAGTTAAGAATGTTCACAAGAGTAAGACGTCATAACATCGAAGAAATATGTTAAATACGTAGTTGTAGTTTTACTATTGGAGATATATTCTTCAAATTGGGTAGGTTTGAATGTAGACACCAGAGTACATCGCCTGAAATTTCGTGCGCATGTCTGGCCCTCTTGGTTTGCGCGTGGTACGCATTTTGGTCTACTGCGCAGATGTCAAAAAACGACAAATGAAGAAGTCCAAAAAGTTGGAAAAAAGTTAGAAAGAAAAGTGCCCCACAAATCAAAAAATAAATGTGCGAGCAGACTGGTACTGTATGGCACAAGAGGTCGACTAACGGTCGACTTATGCCTCGCCCGATTATACGATTTACGGTTTATAATTTTTATAGGCTTGCCATTTAAAAATGAATTAAAATACGGGGATTGCGGTAAAATGTTCCTTTTTTGAAGACTTTTAAAAGAAGGGACCACACGGCATAAATTTTTGACCTCAACTCCCCAGCGTCACCCCCCAAGAGGGTTGAAAAAGTCAAATTACCTGAAAAAAGTAGATTTATTAACCAATAAGACACAACTACAATTTGGTGTCTCTATCTTTAATAATAACAAAGATATTTACCCATACTAATACTTTTTAGACACCCTGTATGTTATATTACTTTTACCGAAGTATTTTCGTATTTCGCATTTTCAAATTACACAGAGTGAGTAAATAAATATTTGTATTTTATTTTCAAATCGGATCCCAATTTTATATCCAAGTAGGTTAGAGCCATCCCTGGACTAACCCCCGTTTCCAAAGCTTTAATGATATCAATACTGTTTTCTTGTTTAACTTGAGAAGAAAGTTTTAAGTAATTAGTGTAGTGTGTTCAACAAAGTATTTTGTTTAAGCTGATAATTTTTATATTTGCTCATTAACAATAAAAAATACTTTGTACTTTGATCCCAGTGTTTATTAAAATTATCCTAACAAATATCCTTCAACTGGTTCTGGACAATACGCTACGGACGCACGCTTGTTTGGAAGCAAGTAATGGAAGACATTTTCAACATACCTATTCTCTACTATTCAACAAACTAAAACCCCTACTACGGACCTGTTCCCTTGGCCTTGGATGTTTTGTCGTCATGCGACCCACGCACCCATGAGGTGCTGCCGATGTTTTGTCGTCATGCGACCCACGCACCCATGAGGTGCTGCCAAAATGGCCCGCAGACGAACTACGCCAAAAGGGACAGAAGATGCCAGTAAAAGCGAGAGAAAGGGGAGAAGAAGAAAAACTTTTTCCAGACAAGAACGCGGAATTAAGAAGTAGTAAAAGTGTCGTGTTTTAAAATATTAGGAACGTTATTATTATTTAGCTCACGTGTAAGCTTAAGAAGGTGCTACAGTTTAAGCTTAATCATGTAGAACTCATAACTTTAGTCTAATCCTGAAATAAAAGTGAAAAAGTTAATGTTCGCGCTTTATTTCAAGACAACGACGTTACAACTATAAAATGGTTTGTGCTCTGATTATAGCGTTTCTTAAATTAGCCTAATACGGTTGAAAATTAAATAAAACACTATAATATTTACATATTGTGGTAACATTTGCGGGTGCAGAACTCATTTATGGGGATCTTTTCAAAAAAATCGGTAAGTTTAAGATAATTTCTTCTTAACTGAAGGACGAATAACAACTTTCTGAACATGCTGCGTGAAACGAATAGTGTTGTTTTTACAAATGCTGTAATGGAAGAATTTTGCTTACACTTTTAAAATACTATGTAGTTGAGCTCAATTAGTATTGTTCGTTTGGATTTTTAACTTTTTCTTAGCAGAAAGTTTATTTAAGGTAGTAGGAATAACGCTTATCTTATTTATAACCTAATATAAGGTGTCATAAATATTAATTAAAACTGAGGCTACTACAAAAAGGATTGATTTCGCAGTGCCTTTTTACTATTTTTTATTTGTTTTTTTCTGAAAAAAAGGTTTCTTTTCTGAGGAAAAGGTTATTTTCTTTGTCTTAAATTACGCTTAAAAACAGAAAATAAATTCTCTTAAAGATGTATATGTCTGGCAACCTTACAACAAATTCATTTGTTTGAAGTTTTTCCCGCGTAATTTTCTGTCAAGCGCTATGACGGACCATGTGCTCGCTATCCAGGTGCGGCGAATATAGACTGGTTTTAGGGTATTTTGGAAAATTTTTAAAATCTTCGATTTAAGTAAAAAAAAGTATTGGGTATGTCTGTAGACAACCCCAGGAGTCACCCATTCCAATATATGCAGTGAATTTCATAACACCCTGTATACATATATATATATATATATATATATATATATATATATATATATATATATATATATATATATATATATATATATATATATATATATATATGTACAGTGACCGGCAAAAAGTTCGCAACATATGGGAAAAATTTTTATTAGGAGAGTATCGGAAAAACTTTCCCAGGGGATCGGTTCTGCATGTCCGATAACCTAAAAATCGATTTTGACATACGTCACGTGACCACTGGTATAGCGTCAAATTAAAAAAAAAATTGTTAATTTACAAAAAGTGAGGTTAGTTGACGAGATATCAAAAAAAGTTATTTGAAAAAATTGCTTAGAATTAAATTCTAGGTCCTTGTGCAAAATTTTAAGATTTTATTTAAAAAAATTGGAAAACTCAATTTTTTTTAAATATTTTTTTATCGATTTACAAATTTCCGGTTTTTTTCGTTTAGATAGCTTGGCTAATGTAAAGCCCATGTATCTGGATGAAAATAAACGAATGTAGTAGTTTTTTCTACAATTGACAGGACAAAATTAAAAAAAACAGGGTTTCGCCGGACGCTAGCTGTTGCAATGATTTGTATCTAGCAGCAGTGTCAAAATTTTAGAGACATTTCAATGAGATTACATTGAGAAAACCTTAATCGTCTTAAATATATCTGAAGTTCGACTTTTTGTAAAGTTAAGGGGATTAAAATAGATAATAAACAAAAAATTACCTGTTTATTTAATCGAAATTTTATAAACGAAAACCAATGTAAGAAAAACTTAAAAGTAGTCAAATTCTGTACTAACAACACAAAAAATCATTGTTTTTCCTTGGGTGCACAAAATTTAAAACTCAGTATGACCACCATTTCTCTCCATACATACTGTTGTTCTCGAGCGCAACTCTCGATTAACATTTCGGAGCATTTTACGATTTATTTGCAATACACAATTTATAATGACATTCTCTAAATTTTGTATATTCCTAAAGGGTCGATGTTTGTACACAGGGTTCTTTAGGTATCCCCACATAAAAAAATCTAACGGAGTCAGATCTACAATTCTACAATTGACAGGACAAAATCGAAAAAATAGGTGTTCGCCGGACGCTCGCTGTTGCAATGGTTTGAATCTAATGAAATGACTGTATCAAGATTTTATTAAGATTTTTCGCACATAAATTTAACAACCAGGTCTATTTAGTTGTACTTAAAACTACCAAAGCAGGCTCTGAAATTAAAACAACCAAATAATCTAGTAGGTTAAAAACAACAGAAAATGTCAAACAAATTATAATTTGTTTGATTTCAACCTATGTCATTGGTTTATGTCTCGCATCTTACTAAGTTTGATATTTTACATAAGTTTATTAATATTTTATTCCTTAAAATGGCACCCACAGTACTTCTTCAGGAAAAGATAGAAATTATTTTAATTTCTGGAGATAATTACAAAAGCCATAGAGAAACAGCAGCAATTTTTAATGAGAGGCACCCCGATAAATCCCTCCATTATTCCACAGTATCTCGTCTAGTCAATAAATTTAAAGAAACGGGATCGGTAGAAAATCAGTATAAAGTTTCCCATGAAAAACCGGTAACAGGTGACGAAGGTTCTCTGGATGTGTGTTTGTCGATCACAGAAACACCCCAATTAGCAGTTAGTCAAATATCGGAGATCACTAACATTCACGAAAGATCTGTGCGGAGGATATTAAAAAGAAAGAAATTTCATCCGTACAAACCTAAATTTGTACAAGTATTAAAAGATAGGGATTATGACGCCCGCCTCGATTTTTGTGCCTGGTTCCAGGGTATGATTGAGGAAGATTTTAATTTCCCAAAGAACGTTCTTTTCTCGGATGAAGCTACATTTACCTCTAACGGAACCGTCAGTTCACAAAACTGTAGATGGTGGGCCACCGAAAACCCAGACTTTGTAATTCAGAGTAAAGACCAATATAGTTTTAAGGTTAATGTGTGGTGCGAAATTTTCAACCTCAGAATAGTGGGACCTTTTTTCTTTAGAGACAATTTAAATTCAGAACGATATTTAGAATTTCTACAAACTGAGATATCTGACTTTTTAGACAATTTGTCATTAGCCGAAAGAAGAAATTTATACTTTCAACAAGACGGAGCTAGCATTCATTCCACAAATGAGGTGAAGAGATGGCTGGATCAAGAATTTGGAAACCAGTGGATAGGACGGTTTTCTGAAAATCCGTGGCCTGCGAGATCACCAGATCTGACTCCGTTAGATTTCTTTATGTGGGGATACCTAAAGAACTCTGTGTACAAACATCGACCCTTTAGGAATATACAAAATTTAGAGAATGTCATTAGAAATTGTGTATTGCAAATAAATCGTAAAATGCTCCGAAATGTTAATCGAGAGTTGCGCTCGAGAACAATAGTATGTATGGAGAGAAATGGTGGTCATACTGAGTTTTAAATTTTGTGCACCCAAGGAAAAACAATGATTTTTTATGTTGTTAGTACAGAATTTGACTACTTTTAAGTTTTTCTTACATTGGTTTTCGTTTATGAAATTTCGATTAAATAAACAGGTAATTTTTTGTTTATTATCTATTTTACTCCCCTTAACTTTACAAAAAGTCGAACTTCAGATATATTTAAGACGATTAAGGTTTTCTCAATGTAATCTCATTGAAATGTCTCTAAAATTTTGACACTGCTGCTAGATACAAATCATTGCAACAGCTAGCGTCCGGCGAAACCCTGTTTTTTTTAATTTTGTCCTGTCAATTGTAGAAAAAACTACTACATTCGTTTATTTTCATCCAGATACATGGGCTTTACATTAGCCAAGCTATCTAAACGAAAAAAACTGGAAATTTGTAAATCGATAAAAAAATATTTAAAAAAAATTGAGTTTTCCAATTTTTTTAAATAAAATCTTAAAATTTTGCACAAGGACCTAGAATTTAATTCTAAGCAATTTTTTCAAATAACTTTTTTTGATATCTCGTCAACTAACCTCACTTTTTGTAAATTAACAATTTTTTTTTTTAATTTGACGCTATACCAGTGGTCACGTGACGTATGTCAAAATCGATTTTTAGGTTATCGGACATGCAGAACCGATCCCCCGGAAAAGTTTTTCCAATACTCACCTAATAAAAATTTTTCCCATATGTTGCGAACTTTTTGCCGGTCACTGTATATATATATATATATATATATATATATATATATATATATATATATATATATATATATATATATATATATATATATATATATATATATATATATATATATCTGTACCTCAGAGGTCAACTGTACTAAGTCCATTTTTGCCCAAAATGAGGTTTATAATGCTAGTGACATAACTTTGTGTGGCCATTTAGGAAAAAATATTTGCAAATTCAAATTAAGACAAAGTACCGAATTAGCCAGTGTTAAACAATATTAAGTCACAAAATCACTGAGAGGTAAACTATCATAAGTGGACATAGTATCCCTGTACCACTGTACTATTTCCATCACAAGTGGACTTGGTACAAAAAGCAATATGTCCTAATACTATGTCCATCAGGCGTGGACTTGGTATAAAACGAAAAATATTTACAGTAGGTACATCCTCTAACGTGTTAGAACAGGAAGACATTTGTTGTTTTAAATAATTTGTTTAGTGTGTTGTGGTGTCTTGCCAAGATAAGGTGTTTTGTTACTGTGCTATAATGAATTCTAGAAGTGCTAAAATATTTGCTGCATTAAAAGCGGTTGAACCATTGGAAACAGACGAACACGTGCAACAAAATGGTAAGTATTTCTAAAGTTTTTTATTTTTTTGGTTATCAGGCTGTGTAAGTTCCGTTACACAATGGAAAGATGACATTTTAATGTAGTAAGTAATCAGTACCAAATGATCAAGGTGGCCAGAGGTAATTTTATGTATCTCAGTCACTGTTAATTACTTGCGAGATTTGTTATATAAAAATGATACAACTGGGTCTTAGGAATTTTATATTATAGAATTTTAACCCGGCTATATAAAATTCGTTTTATTTTAGAATCTTCAACGACATATTATGGTCCAAGTTTTCCGCAAGATTACGGTGAATTTGATGACTTATTAGTTGGAAGTCCTAAATCCGTTCTGAGCCCTGTATCCACCGCATATAGAGTGCAAGTAGAAATTACCCGGTTTAGTATGTTTGGTAAAGCAACTCTCGATATATTTTAAGAAAATGTTAGTTTTGTCTAGTTGCTAAATTCTAAAGAGTTTATTAGATGGCACTTAAAAAAAACCTACCGTATTTTAATTATAAAAATATAATAACTTTAAGTAAGTGGTAAATGTCTGTAATAAGCCCTTGTTTGCATTGTGTAAGCCTTGTATTTTTTATGTTACAGATGTGGAACAAGAAAACCCGGAGTTATCTGAAGAAAGGCTCTGTCTTGCGGAATTATCTTTAAATGGCGGTTCCTTAGTTAAACCAAGCAAATCTGGGAACGAGAAAGCTACTTCATCCGTAACACCAGATGTAACGGTAAAAGATTCAAAGCCTCAAGTCAAAACGTCTTCAATAAATGAAGATTTTATTCAGCAATGTCATGCAAATGACAATCAGCCTCAATCAAGCTATATTGTGAATGCTGATCTACTAGTTAATTCGGATGATAGCGTAAACGATCCCGATTACGAGACCTCCTCTAGTAGCAGTGATGAGAGCGTTCTGGGAAACAAAAAACCGGCAGTAAACTTTCTAAAGAATCCAATAGAAAACATTAGTGATAGTTCCGATGAAAGCGCTAATTTAAATGAGTTAGGTTCGAACGGAGAGCAAATGGTTCGCAAAAAATGTAGAAAACGTCAAAGGAATCCTGACTCCTGGGAGTGCAATGTAAGAAAACGCAAACGCCTTTCTGGAAAACAATATATTTGCAGCCGTAAAACTTTAATTGAGGTCAAGTCCCTGGGTCCTCCTTGTAAAGACACGTGCAGATTTAAATGTTTCTTAAATATTACGCCGGAACAACGCCGAAATATTTTTAAAATGTTTTGGTCGCCATCAAAGTCAGTCGAACTAAAACGTCAGTTCGTAGCTTCCAGTGTCCATTTAGTTAATGTTAAAAGAAGACGTTCGAGAACAGGACAAAGAGAAAATAAAAAAACGTGCAACAGAAAGTTTACTGATCAAAAAGGTATGATTTAAAAAACAAAGATAAAAAAAATGCTCAAAATTCCACAAATCAAAAGTGCCTAACAGTAGACCTCGAAAAGTGCTTACCAATACCCACCCTGACAAACGCTCAAAGCTTTTATTCATTGAAATTATGGACTTTTAACTACACAATTAAAGACACTACTAAGAACATCACATCATGTTGTATGTGGGATGAAAGTGTAGCAGGGCGAGGTGGCAATGAAATCGCCTCATGCTTGATGAAATATCTAGCAACAAAAATTGAGAAATCTACTGAAGACGTTACTATTTGGTCCGATAATTGCCCGTCTCAGAATCGGAACATTAATGCAATTTTGGCGTATATTGCCTTTTTAAAATTAATTCCAACTTTGAAAGTAATAAATCACAAATATCTTTTAAGAGGGCATACACACCTTGAAGTGGATAGTGATCATTCTCTTATAGAGAGAGCCACAAAAAAGATGCCTAAATTTCAGATTATGACGCCATGGGACTGGCAACAGCTTGTGCGATTAGCTAGTACCAGATTTCCTGTAGTTAACATGGAGACTACAGATTTTAAAGATTTCTTGTTTTTGATTAATGGCAGTAACGCACCACTTATGCATAGGAAAAAGTGTGAAAATGGAAAAGACTTTAAAATATGTCAATTGGTTCACATACAGCTTCGATCTGACCAACCAGGCAAGGTTTTTTGCAAGAGTTCTTTCGATCAAAATGATTTTGATATCCTTGATTTAAATAGAAATACACGAAGATCAATAGTATTTCCAGACGAAATACCAGTGATAAGAAACGTACCAAAACCAATAGGAGAAAAGAAATACAAACATCTGCAAAATTTATTAAAGTGGGTGCCAAGAATGTTTCATGCCTTCTACCAAAACCTTCCACACAGTGATGCTGTTGGTGATGAAGATTAGGTGGATAAAGCTAATAAGTTTTTAAATTTAATTTGTTATTTTTACTTTATTAGTTCGACAAATTACAGTTGTTTCAAAAAAATATTTTCGTTATAAAACAAAAAAGCTTTCCATGTGTAAAGATCTAAGATATAAGTAGATACCTGTAAATTTTGGTAAACGAGAAGCTTTTTTATTATAATGTTTTTGTAGAATCTAAAACTAACAGTTAGTTGGAAAAATTATAAACTGTACTGGTAAAACCATTATTGTTTGTTGTCAGTATTTTATAAGGCCCATTTTTCGTATGTAATATTAAATAATTAAAATTTTTATTTTATTTTTTCGCATAATATTCCTAACAAAAATACCAACTCCTGCTCATTACAAAATAAGGTATACTAAGTCACGTTAGTTTAAATATTTAATACTAAGTCCACAAAAAAAATATTCCTTTTTGGTGGTAACCTATACTAAGTCCAGTAAAACCAAAATTTTACGGATTTTTGATTTTTAAATCCTAACATGTTGTACCTATCAATAACTTATATAAATGTTCTCATTATTAAAAAAAAATAAACAATATTTAAAAAATGACAACCAATTAGTTATGAATAATTCTATAAAACTGTTCTCCTATAAAATTAGATAAATGTGACTTAGTACAGTTGACCTCTGAGGTACAGATATATATATATATATATATATATATATATATATATATATATATATATATATATATATATATATATATATATATATATATATATATACAGGATGTCCCTGGATGGGGTTACCTATACCACAAATGGACCTAATTTTTAATTTTTCGACAAAAAGTTATTCTTAATAAAAATTTTTGCTTGTAAAAAAAATACGATTTGTGGTAAGAAAAGTTAGATATTATATACAGGGAGGTCAAAAACTTCAAAAATATAAATTTTACCTTAGGGTAGACTGTTATTTTCATTGTAAAGAAAAATGCCATTTGAAAAATTTGCTTAGAATTACATCTTTAGTGATAATCCAAAACTTCAGAAAAAAACTTTTTATTTTTGTAAAACATGAAATTTTTTATTGAAATGTTAATTAAACTAAACGTTTTATTTACAAAGTTATTATTCAACGTGAAAGCCGCCAACTTCTACACACTTTTGTAGTCATCTTTTAAACTCGTTATAAGTAGAATTAATCATCTGTTGATTTATTTCGGCGATAGCTTCACGTATTCTGTATTTCAAAATTTAAACATCATGATTTAAATTATATTTATAAACCTTTTCTTTTAAAAATCCCCAAAGAAAAGAATCGCATGCCGTTAGATTAGGGGATCGAGCCGGCCAGCGTATGGGACCATATCTACCCAGCCATTTTTGTGGAAAATGTCCATTAAGCCAATTTTGAATTTGCAGTGTCGAATGCGCTGGACATCCGTCTTGCTGAAAATAGGCTTTGCGTCTGTATTCTAAATTTTCTTCTTCAAACTCTGTCCAAAAATAAGTATTCAACATCTCTAAGTAAGAATTTTGATTAAGATTTACCTGAAATAAGTAAGGCCCAATAATTCTATTTATTGTAATAGCCAGAGGCGTACCGCTGGGGGGGGGGGTGGTGGGTTTGGGGTTCCCCCCCCCCATTGATCTCTTATAGTAGTTATTATAAACATTATACAGCACGGTAGTATATACAAATTTATATAAAAACAAGGGTTATTATTATAGTATTCCTTACGACATTCGAACAAAACTGGGGCTTAAAAAATTGATTTAAACAAAACTTTTTTTAAATCTTGAATCATGACTAGAAAGCATTTCTAATGAAATGTTCCTTAAAAATGTAAAATAACGGTAGTTTACTCTTAAGTAAAATTTATATTTTTAAGTTTTTGACCTCCCTGTAAACAAAAACTAATTTTTTTTACAACAAATCGTATTTTTTTTACAAGCAAAAATTTTTATCAAGAATAACTTTTTGTCGAACTATTAAAAATTAGGTCCATTTGTGGTATAGGTAACCCCATCCAGGGACACCCTGTATATATATATATATATATATATATATATATATATATATATATATATATATATATATATATATGTATATATATATATATATATATATATATATATATATATATATATATATTATATATATATATTGTCAGAGAACTTCTCTGAGCGTTCAGTTGATTGCTGTACACTTTTTTGTATCCAAAATAACCAATTTCCAACAAATTTGTAGCTTTATTTATTCCAACTTTTTTGACATACCCAATGATTTTTTCTAACAATCACAACAATAATCTTAGTTTCCATAGTCACCCTTTAGGGCTCGACAGCATAATGTCCTTATGTTAAATAGTAAGTTCAATGTTTTACGACAAAACAGTGAAGCCAAATAATTTCATAAAACATTTCATAATTTCATAAACATAAACAGACAAATTTACTAACAATATCTAACATATACCCCCCACCTTGAAAGGGCTACTTTCAACACAAAACCTTTGCAAAGATGATTATTCCTATATGTACAAAAGGTATATGCAAAATACATTATGATAATTATACTAATCGATAATAGCGCAACAAACACTAGTAATGTCATTTAGTTTACGCATTGTCCTCAATTGGAAAAGGGCAAAGCTTTGAGATAGGTCTTTTAAACACACTATGAGTCGTTTGAACAGAAGCAACACGGCACTGTTTGTCAAGTCCAGAGTGAAGCTCCTTAACTCGTCCAATCTTCCAATGTAGAGGAGGTAAGTTATCATCACGAATAAGGACGAGCTCACCAACTTGAAGATTTCTTTGTGGGTATTTCCATTTCAGGCGTTGTTGAAGTAGAATCACATACTCCTTTGACCAACGTGACCACAAATGTTGATATAATTTCTGTATGTGTTGAAATTTAGAAAGACGAATGTCAGGTACATCACTGACATTCAAATCTGGTAATGCGGTTAATCTTCTGCCGATCAAAAAGTGAGCTGGTGTAAGGATATCATAATCACTAGGATCAGGAGAAACTGGGACTAAAGGACGGGAATTTAAGGTGGCTTCAACTTGGGTTAGTAACGTGTAAAAATTCTCAAATGTTAAAGACGCGTTTCCCATAATACGCTTCATGTGAAATTTGCAAGCCTTAACACCCGCTTCCCAAATACCACCGAAGTCTGGGGATTGAGCAGGACTAAACTTCCAGTTCACACCTTCATTTTCGACAGTTTCAACTAAATTTGTACCTTGCTTCTGCAAAAAATTTCCAAGTTCTTTCAACTCAGAATTGGCTCCAACAAAATTGAGACCATTGTCTGACCAAACATGGGCAGGTTTACCTCGCCGAGACACAAAACGACGAAAAGTGGCTATAAAAGCTTCAGATGTTAATTCAGAAACTAGTTCCAAATGGACAGCGCGAGTGGAAAAACAAACAAACAAGCATACATAGCATTTTAATAATTTTGTACCACGACCATCCTTTGTCTTTAAATTGAATGGACCAGCATAGTCAACCCCTGTTGTGTGAAAAGGCGGTGTAGGTATAACGCGATCCTTTGGCAATACACCCATTATTTGACCAATGGACTTGGGTTTAACTCTAAAACAAGTTATGCATTTATGAACAACCTTTCTGGCTAAATTGCGACCTCCAAGTGGCCAGTAGTGCTCCCTTAAGGACGCCAGCAACTGCTGAGGACCAGCATGAAGCAAAACTATATGCTCAAATGAGAAAAGCAGCTTTGTAAATACATGTTTACATGAAATAACAGCAGGATGCTTTTTAGCATAATCCAAATTGGATAGTTGTAAATCTACCCCCCACCCTTAAGACACCCTGGGAATCTATAAATGCGTTTAGGGAGCTCAAGGGTCCTTTACAAGGATTGTATTCTAACACCAAAGGATATTCATCAGAGAAGGATTCTTTCTGAGAAATAATAAGCAAACGTTGGTTTGCGCTATTTAATTCATGCGATGAAAGTGGACCAGTTAATCTAGAGCGTTTTTCAATTTTACAATTATTGTAAAAACGCCAAAGATATGCGAAACTGCGTTTGAGCCGAGAAAAATTTGAGAATCTGTACATAGGGAAGACTTCAGGAACTACCCGACAAACCTTCACTTTTTTCTTTAGTTCAGGCAATACAGTCATTTCTCCTATTGACTTGGGCCAATTTGAACAATCTTGAATTAACCAACTAGGCCCCTGCCACCAAAATTCACACTGAATCAAATTTTCTGGAAAACAACCTCTGGATACAATATCTGCAGGATTATTTTTAGAACAAATATGGCGCCAATCGTCAACAGAAGTTAATGTCTGGATTTGTGAAACTCGATTACCAACAAAAGTATGTAAATTATGAGGAGACTGAGAAATCCAACCCAAGACAACAGTTGAATCAGTCCAAAGGTAAATTTTTGAAATATTCAAACTGGCAGATTGTCTGAAGTTGTGTACCAACTGAGCTAAGACCAATGCCCCACATAACTCTAGGCGTGGCAAGGTTACTACCTTTAAAGGGGCAACCTTGGCCTTGGCATATACTAATGAGATTTTAATTTGACTATACTACTTAGTAGTATATATATATATATATATATATATATATATATATATATATATATATATATATATATATATATATATATATATATATATATATATAGATAGATAAATAGATAGATAGATGCTGGAAAATGGCATAAGATGAAATTAACATCCATACACCCTCAAATCGTGTTGTGTAGCAATTCATACACAAGTTGACTCGAGAGCCCCATTTTACATAGAATTGAACGGTGCAATACCTCGACCTCAACCTACGCGTCCTGCGTACATTTCCATGTTGCACATTTCTTGCCACTCTCTGTTCGTCATCGGATTTACTGGTATAACCATTATCCGAACTTGATGACATCTTGGCTTTAAGTGAATTTCATTTTCTAAAACGATGAATCCGCGAGAGAGGTGAATCCTCTGAAATTGGCTGAGTAGAACTTAGTCAAGCAGCTCTGCTCTAACTAATTTTTAAATAAAGTGAAAGCGAAAAGATACTCACAGAGTGAAAGTATCGTGTTACAGAGATGCTCATAGAGTGATAGCTTTAGAGCGTTAGAGCTTAAAAGGTTGAGTTTTAGTTTGGGATTAGTTTTAGATTTTGAATTACTTAAATTAGGGAAGTACCTACTATTCAGTAGCGGCTTTAGGGCATGGCCATAGTATAAATAGTCCCCACCATTAAAACCTTAGTTTAGTTATGGAACCATGTAAATAAATAGCTGTAAAGGGTTTCGCGGAACTAACACACACAAAAATTGAAACTTTCCCTGATTAGATTAAAATCAAACAACTAACAAAGACAAATTAAAAGAAATTTCCCTCCGTGCAAAATTTCAGGGCTCGGGTAGTCGAGGCTATCTAAGTTCTTAAATTGCTGGACGTGCCCGTATCAGCTTCTCTTACAGATAAATCTTTAGGATGTTCCTGGCTTTATCCTAGCCTGGAGAATTTATCTGAAAAAATCTTTTTTGAATTCTATTAAAATATTATCGTCACCACATTTCCTTGGTGGACTGCTAGCAACTTCCAGCTAGCGGCAAAGGAGGTGGGACCACCCATGACAAAGACAGACGCGCTGTCTGTTGTTTGTCTAACCGGTACCTAAAGTACCTGGCATCCCTAGACAATAGACTAACCGGCGACACAAACCAGAGATAATTTTAACTAAACTTAGAGATAAGGCGCCGCAGATGGCTCCGTTTCAGGTGACCTTCATCCAGTTGAAGTGAAAACTTAATAAACGTCACTTGATAGTCCGGTTAACAAGGCTGTTTGCGCCTTGGAGAACAAATTGCAAACAATAAAATAAATAACGCATCTGAGGAGCGTACAACGTTAAACCGTGAGAGGGGATTTAGAATCTTTTGGGAAAAAGATTCCAACGCGACAAAATTAAATTGTTTTCTTGTAAACAAAATCAGGGGAAATCGGTGATGTGCAGGACGACTCTTCCGGGGATTCTTTGCCGACACTTGAAAGATAGTGATTTTATAGTAGAAACCGTTTTCGAACCCGCCCATGTTCCAGGAACTCTCGGCAGAGGTTTTCTGGGCGTGACAGTCTTCGGTCGAGCGCCGATGATTGATTGATTTATTCGAAACTGTAGCCGTTCGAAAAGTCGCGAATACGGGGGAGAATTGTGCGGCAATAGCCACTCCTTCGCCGCTCAGATCATTTCCTCTATCCATTGTCACTAATGTGTACCCATTAATCAGCAAATTATCATTATTTAAATTATTGTTAAGCCATATTTCGCTAAGTGTAATAATATTAAACTTTGAAACTTTCACAAAATTTAAAAACTCTACAAAATGAACAAACATTCAGATGCTAAATTTTATGTTACATTGTTTTGATATTACCAGCCAAAATAAAATTATAAAAAGGTCGACAAAAAGCTAATTAGTAAGAACCCAAAAATAATAAAAATATATGTACATATATCGTTTTAAAACTACAATAAGTTGCACAATACGCAAATAGGACAGTTAAGGGAAAAGAAATATCGAAAATTGCCAAGGAAATACATATCTTTGCTATATATATGTAGAGGGTATTATAATTTTTGTTTCACAATTATTAATAATTTTTATCTAAATAAATAATTTAATAATTTAATTACAGAGAATACCTCAAAAATAAAAACTATGTAAGATACTACAAAAAAGGTATTAATAATGTTTCCCTTAAAATTGATTCAGTATAAATCAAGAATAATAGACTATGGAATTCATAACACGCCTAAATTAAACCTAAATTTTAATTACAAAAATGGTTACGGTGCTTTCCTAGATCTTAAATTTTTTACCAAAGTCTTCGCTGTTGTAGGCACGCTACGGGCTCGTTGTATCTCTTCTGGTACTATTTGTGCACTGTAGAAATCACCTGACATATACTCTAACTGTTCAGCAGTATATATCGCATTAGTAGATAAAGAAACCAGGTCATGAGTCTCCGTATGTGCAATAGGGTCGACCTTGATCGCGCAGGTGTGCTTGTGTTATTTGGCCTTGATATGCGCAGGTGGTATTCCAAGGTCATGACCAAGAACATGGTGAGGACGGGGAGTTAAATTTTAGTATAAAACATTGTGTTGAGTAAGACGGTTGAAGCAAGTTAACCTAAAAGTCATGGCTTACGTGTGTGAAGATTGTGGTAAATCACTTACTCGTAGTTATAATATGGTACGACACAAAAGAGAATCGTGTGTAGCACGATCTGCAAACATACATGGTGGAAAACAGCGAAAACTTGACGATGCAGCATCAACATCGTAGGTGCGTTCTTGCGCTTCCTGCAATATAATCATGCCAGCAAATCGAATGGCAGCTCACCAAAGCACAATACACCATAAAAATAATACATGTTCACCAATATCAGCAGGTGTTGACCTCGTGTCCAGTGCTTTTAGAAATAGGATTGCCACATACCGTATATCAAGTGAGAATGAACGTATTGACTATTCATTATTTTTTGATGAAATTAAAGCAAAAGTGTTACAGGTAGTAAGTGACATAGTAAGAGTGCGTTCTGCTTTGAAGGTTAATATGGTGGATGTTGGTCGGTATATTTTACCAACACAAGATAATATGTACAGTGACAAGTCATGTATTACACGCAATGAAATTGTTACTGCAGGAAGCGATTTGAAAGAAATATACTAATCATTAGTGGAAACCATGAAGATTCTATCGACTGAGTTTCAGGAAAAAGATTCAGGTATGTTATAAATTAAAGACAAAAATTGAAATAAAGACTTACTGTCTCTTTCTTTGTTTTCATAGGTTGGGCTCTGGAAAAAATACTATACCTGGAAGTAAATGTCAACGAGTATAAACCTTTTGGTGGCCCTTCATACATAAAGTTACCACGTTTCATCGAATTGAAAAAAGCCATCATTAATGTGATTAATCAGGATGAGTGTTGTTTTGCGTAATCAAACGTGTCTGCTTTGTGTCCTGCCACTAGTATGGCGTCACAGATCCAATCTTATCCACACTATTCAAGAGTATTGAATTTTACAGGTGTGGACTTTCCAGTAAAGTTGCATGATATATCAAAATTTGAAGAAATGAATAATATTTCAGTTAACGTTTATGGTTTGCAACAAAAATTTGAAAATAATAAATTAAACTATGAAGTTGTCGGTCCATTAAGGATTCGGGTAAAAAACTAAATAGACATGTAAACTTGTTGGTAATAACAAAGGATTGTAGTAGACCATGTTTGTGATACGCGTTGTTGTAAAAGTCATTACGGTTGGATAAAAGACTTATCCAAATTATATTCCAGTCACATTACATCATGTGAAGATAAAATATATTTTTGTGACGGTTGTCTGATATACTTTAATTCACCATCATCTTTGATGTCGCATCAGAAAAATGATTGTAATCAGAAATATTCATTAACACCATCGCTAAATTTAAAAATAGATAAATTAGGAAAGAGTGTAAGTGAAAGTATATTAAAATTTGAAAACATAGAAAAGCAAATGCGCGTATAGTTTGTTGTTTACGCGGACTTTGAATCGGTGCTTAAACCATTGGATACAGTGGAACCAAATCCTACAAATTCTTATTCAGTAAAAAGCATCAATCATGAACCGTATTATTTTGCAGATTTAATAAAGTGTTCGATTTCTAAATTTGAGCTCTATCGGGGAAACGACGCAGCCCAGGATTTCGTTTCTCGACTTGAAAGTGATTTAAGATCTCTTTACAGTGCATACTTAAAAGACATAAAAACAATGGAAACTTTAACGGTTGGCCAAATAGCGGAGTTCAATATTGCCACAAAATGTGGTACAAGTGAACGACCTTTTTAAAATAATAATTGTAAAGTGAGGGACCACTGTCACATAACTGGGAAAAAAAGACCTGGTGCTGCTCATTCAATTTGCAATTTAAATTACTAGTTACCCTATTTTATTCCAAATTTATTTCATAACTTGAGTGGGTACGATTGTCATATGTTTATTAAAGAATTGTGTCGTCACGGAGACAAGATCGATGTTTTAGCTCAAAGCAAGGAAAGGTACATTTCGTTTACGAAAAGTATTTACGCTCACGATTATGTCGATAATAAAAGTGGGGTAATAAAGAATAAATATTTAAAATTGCAGTTCATCGATAGTTTTAAATTTCTATCAATTTCACTCGAAAATTTGGACAACGGGTTAGCTGTGGGTAGTTTTAGGAAGACACTAAACTATTTTTCTGATAATGAGCAGTTTAATTTAATGTGCAGAAATGGTGTTTTTCCTTATAGTTTTGTCGATTCAATGGAGAAAATGAATCATATAACTCTACCCACAGAAAATCAGTTTTATCATAGTTTGTCAGAGGAGCACATTAGCGATGCAGATTACGATAGACTAAAAATGTGTGGAGCACATTTATTTGTAACAATTTGGGGGACTATTCGGATTTATATTTGAAATCTGACGTTTTATTAACCGATGTTTTTAAACAATTTCGTGATACTTGTTTAGAAACGTATAAATTCAGTTAACAGCACTACACCCTTCCAAGTTTTTCTTTTGATTGTATGTTACGTATGTCTAAGGTAGAGTTGGAGCTATTGTAAGTAAGTAAGTATTCGAGGCGGTATAAGTCAGTGTTCGGAAAGGAAGCATGTTGCCAACAACATATATGTACCAAACTACGACCCCAACGAACAATCATCTTTTATTGCTTATCTTGATGCTACAAATCTGTACGGTCATAGTATGTCGCAGGCATTACCATTTGGTGGCTTTAGATGGCTATCAGAGCATACAATTTTAAATTTAAATATTATGGATATGGACGATACCGGCCCAGAAGGATACGTTTTGGAAGTTGACGTTCATTATCCGGATACACTATATGATGATCATTCCAACTTACCCATTTTAGTTGAAAATATTGTACCACCCACGGAATCGGCAAAATTATCAAAGTTAATTCCAAATTTAAACGATAAACAGACATACATCGCTCATAACCGAACATTACAACAAGCAATCAATAACGGCGTAATGGTAATGCAAACACATAGAATTTTAAAATTTAATCGATCACCATGGTTAAAGACGTATATCGACTTAAATACAAATTTGCGCAAGAGATCAACGACAAAGTTTGGTAAAGACACTTTTAAATTAATCATTAATGCTATTTTAGGAAAGACTATGGAAAATGTGGAGAATCGTAACGATATAAAACTAGTTACCCGATGGGCCAATGACAGGAATAAAATTGGGGCAGGAGCATTAATTTCTCATCCTAATTTTAAAAGTTCAACGGTTCAAACGTAATTTACATATAATAAACCAATTTATATCGGATTTTCCATACTGGACATGTTGAAAACAGTAATTTATGATTTTTTCTACTCCTTCATTAAAGTAAAATATGGTAAAAATGCTTCTTTACTGTATACCGACACAGATTCGCTAATATTAAAAGTTTACACCGAAAACTTATCGCATAATTGCAGAAAATCTTGATAAATTCGATACGTCGAATTATAGCGAAGGAAATATTTTTAATATAAAGAAAAGTAGTAGGTCGAATGAAGGATGAATTTCTAGGTGATCCAATAATAAGTTTTTAAGGTACCGGAGACAAGGCTTATTTCATCAACTCGATCAGTAGCAAAATTAAAAAAGCAAAAGGTATAAAATATGTGTAATTGAAAAACAACTTCACCTGGAAGATTATCAGAATATCGTAGAACGTGATGGTCAGATATTTTGAAAATGAAAACCTTTAGAAGTTATAAACACGACGTTTATACTGAAATAATAAAGTTGCTTGATCCCACCACGACGATAAACGTTATATTATACCATCTGCTTCGTTAGCTCTCGAGTGGTAAAACCTAGTATCTCTCTTTTTTTGAGGTTTGGGCAGAGCCCACCTCCCCAAAAAATAATTATTTCATTATTATCAACTTATTATAAAAATAGTCGGCGGCCAGTGATTTATATCATTGAATAGAGGCGACACCCTTTGACTAACAGGCTGGTTGCATTGGGGCCCCCCACGACGACAGCACAGGAAAAAATGGGAACAAGCTTTGAGCACTACACTTGGCTAAGTACTTTAGTATACTCGTTCTAAAATCACGCATTTTGCACGCATCCTCCAGCGGTCAGAGGGACCAAAAAAAGTCACCTGGTTGATGTGATATCAAGCACTGGATGTTTTTGCGCGCTATCGCGTTTTATTAGAATATTAATTTTTTCCATAAATAAAAATTTAGCAATTAATTTAAAGTTTAAATGAAAAGCGAATGTTTTAAGTATACCTGTAAAAACCAAAAAGTAGGAAAACTTACAGGGCACAAAAGAGAAATCAGAAAGAGAAGATAATTTTTAAGTTGCCACTTAAATTAAAATAATAACTAAAATTAAGGATTATTTTTGCATACAAAAATGACTACTTTCTAGTTCAAAACTGAACATTCCGGCCCCAAAGATGCTACGCATCTTGAGAGGAAGAATAAATCGGTAGTGGACATAATTTCGATAAAGGGCGCTTTAGCACATTATTGGTAGTCCTTACAGTGGCGACTCGAGCAACACCGTCACGACCCGGATGAAAGGTGATAATACGGCCAATGCGTCACTGAAGAGGAGGGGATAGATCGCCCTTAATCAAAACTAAGGTAACCACAGCGGGAGCATCAATGGGTTTCAAAAACTTGCTCCGCTGCTGAAGCGTATGTAAATATTCAGAATGCCAACGTCTCCAAAAGTCTTGGTGCAACCTCTGGAGAAGCTGCCATCGAGATAAGCGATTAAGTTGTACGTCCGCTAGATCCACGGGACGGAACTTAATGGTTCCAATGTTAAAAAATCACCGGGGGTTAAAACTGAGAGATCATTAGGATCGGTGATCATAGGGGTAAGAGGTCTCGAATTTAGGATGGCTTCAATCTGGCAAAGAACCGTCAGAAACTCCTCACACGTTAATAATTGAGCCCCTATAACCCTAATAAGATGAGTTTTTACAGACTTGACGCCCGCCTCCCACAAGCCTCCACAATTCGGACTTTGAGGTGATATAAACTGCCAGTGTATGGGTTGGTCTGTATTAATTTGTAGAAGCTGTTTACTTGCACTAAGCAAGTTAGTAGCATTGTCGCTATATAAATGACTACACCGTCCCCGTCGTGCCACAAATCCACGTAATGCCGCGATGAAAGCGTCAGCGGTTAATTCACTAATTAGCTCTAAAAGGATAGCCTTAGTGACCATAAATACAAACAGACCTATATATTCCTTATAAGTTTTAGCCCCACGAGTTTTTCCCATTGTTATAGAATAAGGCCCAGCTAAATCCACCCCGGCGTGAGAAAAACATTTAAGCTAAGAAACGCGAGGAGACGGTAAATTACTCGTAAAAGGGGTAAGCGGTTGAGGTTTATTCCGGAAACATTTCCAGAACCTCAGAAGTGGATACATAAATGGGATTTGGCCACAGTTTGAGCGAAAGTTTTAAAAATTCAGGACCTCGGTAAAATAGAGTACGATTTAATAATTCTGAAGGAAAAACACCTCTAGAAGCGACGTCAGCGGGATTTAAACAAATAGATATATATCGCCAATTAGAGAGAGCAATTTGTTCTTGTATTAAACTTTGATGAAAATTTTCAATAATAAGATTAGTTAAGCGATACGACTTGGGCAATAAGATTGAATACTCTTTATCGTAAGAAAGGTACGAGGTGTAACCTGCCCCCAACTCGTAATATATTTTGGGAATCTAAAAATAAATTAAGTTTTTGGAGAGGTCTGGAAAGTGGTTGTTTCTTCTTTAAAGCTTTTATTTCTTTCCCGAACGCACTAGTTTGTACGTATTTAGTGATATGCAGTAAAATATTATGCACTTCATGATATGTAAAATTTTTATCATATTGATGTAGAGACCTTTTATGAAGTTTACACGTTAACTGACCAGTAAAACGTAAAATATAGGCTAGAACGCGTTGTAGCGTGGTTACCGAAGAATTTTTATTAATAAGAACATGCAGTAGGGGATCAGAATCAGTATTTTTGACGGAAACTAAACCAACAACATTTCGAGCGAAAGTTTTAAAAATTCAGGACCTCGGTAAAATAGAGTATGATTTAATAATTCTGAAGGAAAAACACTTCTAAAAGCGACGTCAGCGGGATTTAAAGAAATAGATATATATCCCCAATTGGAGAGAGCAATTTTTTCTTGTATTAAACTTACGCGATTAGAAACAAAGGTTTTCCATCGAGATAAGTGTGATTTTATCCACGATAAGGCAAAACGTAAAATATAGGCTACAACTCGTTGTAGCGTGGTTACCGAAGAATATTTATTAATGAGAACATGCAATAGGGGATCAGAAACAGCATTTTTAACGGAAACTAGACCAACAACTTTCCTCTTCCAGAACCTGAGAAGTGGATACATAAATGGGATTTGGCCACACTTCGAGCGAAAGTTTTAAAAATTCAGGACCTCGGTAAAATAAAGTATGATTTAATAATTCTGAAGGAAAAACACTTCCAAAAGCGACGTCAGCGGGATTTAAAGAAACAGATATATATCCCCAATTGGAGAGAGCAATTTTTTCTTGTATTAAACTTACGCGATTAGAAACAAAGGTTTTCCATCGAGATAGGTGTGATTTTATCCACGATAAGGCAACAGTCGAATCTGACCAGCCGTTTACGTTACTAATAAAAATACGTTTGTGGTAAGTTCGTAAAATCAAATCTACAAGTTCCGATAATAATAACGCTGCACACAACTCTAATTTGGGTATAGAAATTGTTTTTTAAGGCGCGACTCAAGATTTAGCACACAAAAAATAAACATTTACTTCATTATAAGAGACGCGCAGGTAGGTTACAGCAGCATATCCGCGCATCGCGATAAAATCAGTTCGGATTTATATTTATTCCAAATACTACTTGTTTCTGGCGGAGTTTCAGCGTCCCAATCTAGACCTAACACCCAAAGTTTTGATATCAAGGATTTTGCGAATAAAGTAACTGGGGTGAGATATCCTAACGGATCAAAACTCGCGCAAGCGCAGATAAAATATGTCGTTTTGTACAACTATTAGTCATAGGTTCCACGACGAAATGCGTGCGGATCACTACAATTTACAAAGGGTGCAATTTCAATGGCAGACCAATGAGCTTGAGCTAAAAGCCGTTTATTATTATATCGTTTTACTAAGCTGTTATAAGCGATTGAGTAATTTGCCGCCAATAAGGGCAAACATTTAACCATGCTTAACGGGGGACCTTCTAAGTATGAAATTAAATAAAAGAACTTGTCAATATTGGAAAGCGTAACATTTAAATGATTAAGTTTTCAAATAAATCATAAAAAGCGGGAAAGATTTTTATATCACCATTAAATTTTAAAAGTTCCAATTTTGGCAAATTAATATGCTGCGGGTTGACTACATTTGAAGGGTTACTACGGAGTGATGACCTGGCATTAGAAGAAGAAAACAATTTATTATAAATAGCGCAAGTTTCTGCCTACAATTTTTGAAACGAATGAACTTCTGCAGTGGCAAGCTTAACTTCATCCTTGTCATTAAACACAAGGTTAATTAAAGTACTATGTTGTTTCGCAAATTCTTGCTTTATATCTTCAATTTCGAGAAACTGACTTTCGAAAACAACTTTTTTATTTGAATCTTTTTCAGATAAAATTGCGCAACTGTTAATTACTTTAAGTTTAGACATCTCAAGATCGCGTAATATTTTAGATTTAGTTACTTTATCCTGGGACATTTTGCTAAGCGTTACCAAACTTTTCATTATTTTAAATGGACGGTGTTATGCAAAAATCGTCTAATCCACAAACGATTTTTGTTAAGATAATTAAGTTTAAAGTTTAACACGAGCAAATAAAAAACGTTTTGCAAAGTAATATCTTATTTATATTAATTATAAATAAGATATTCCTTTGCAAAACGTTTTTTATTTGCTCGAGTTAAATTTTAAACTTAATTATCTTAACAAAAATCGTTTGTGGATTAGACGATTTTTGCATAACACCGTCCAAATATATTTATATAACAAATAGAATTTAAATTTAAATTTGCCGTCAACAACAAAAACTCTAGCTTGGGAGCACTCAGACATAAAGTTTTACTAAACAAATCCCGAGGATAACCTAAATATGTTAGTACACGCTATACAAAATTTTTTTACCCGAAAATAATAGTTATAGTCACAAAAATGTTGGAAAGTCCATGTTTTAGAAAAATAAAAAAATATTAGCTCCAATGTCATGTAGTTTTATTTATCACTATAGTAATAGTTCAAATCTTATAACACAGAAGAGTGAAATACATACAAGTTTGTTTCAATAATATGTTGTTTTATTTAACAATATAGTAATAAAGTTAAAAAATAAAAATCAACCAATGTGTTGCTTGTAAACTTCTCGTAGCATCCATCTTCTCAACGTATTAGATCTGTTAATCGGCCCTCGTTGACAGATCAGCGTTCCACAGAAATGGCACCTAACAATCTTGACTCTCAACAATTCAATATAACTGTGAGATTGGATGTGGTCAGTCCAAATATATATTCGTCCTTTATTATTAAAGCAAATGGCAGAAACGATTATTTGTGCTGCTACAAAAGTATCAGCCGAAAAACTATTATCTTGACCTGCACCCAACATTATAGTATCTGATAATAGTCATCGAAGGAAAGAGAGTGTCTAGAAGTATGGGTTGTCTTGATCAGATAACCTTGAAAGCACAAACAATAACAGAAGTAAGCACACGTTCCTTTCTACCCCTCCACCCTTCCCGGTAATTTCTTTAACATCGGTTAGACAAAATTAGATTTTCTGACCTCAGTAACCCCGAAAAACCTATTAGTTAACATTTTTGGGGAAATTCTCAGTCGCTCCTTCTGACCCCTTCCCCGTTAATATATTTTTAGCATCTGTTAAACAAAATTACATTGTCTGACCTCCATAAAATCGAATGATACATTAATTAACATGGTTGGAGAAATTACCAGCCTCTCCTTTTATTCTCTTTAACCCCCCCCCCCTTAACTTTTGTTAGAAAAGATTTGATATTCTGACCTCGCTAGCCCCGATGTTAGTAGACATTTTTGAAGAAATTCCTGGTCACTTCTTCTTATTACGTCCCCTGTCCCCTCCCGTTAATTTTTTTAACATCTGTTAGACAAAATTTAATTTTCTGACCTTAATAGCCCCGAAAATAACACGTTAGTTACACACATTAGAAAACACTTTCGAAACTTGTCGCTTGCTTGTTGTTTGGACCGCCGTATATAACTCGTGTAAAATCCATTTAATGCGCTTACTCGAGCCACAGTGTACTTTGTCGACCAAACTCCACCTACTGCCAGCCTACTGCGACTTGGGCGGGGAAGGCGGTAAGTAGCGACGGTCGATCGGTGGCATGCTGACGAGTGCGGCAACTGATAGTTATTCGGTAAACTCTGATTTAACAACAGAGTGTTTTTAGCGGCCTTAAAAAGATTTATGGCTCGACGAAGAAAATGTTCTCAAAAAATATATTCTGATAAAGGCACTACTTTTGTGGGCGCAAACACCGAATTAAGGTAATTTTTAGCAAATTATGGTTTAGATATTAAAACAAATTTGGCAAATGATGGTATAAGGTGGAGCTTTATACCTCCACAAGCACCACACTCCGGTGGTTTTTGGGAAGCCGGTGTGAAGTCAGTAAAATGCCATTTAAAACGTGTAGTCGGAAACGCATCACTGACATTTGAGAAATTGTGCACGGTATTATATCAAATAGAGACTTAAGCTCACGACCCCATTTGTCCATTATCTGCTGACCCTAATGATTCTACACCCTTGACTTCTGCACATTTCATAGTTGGCGAGTCCTTAGCAACCACTTCAGAAGCTAATTATCAAGATGTAAATGAAAATAAGCTATCCCAGTTTCAACGACTGCAGCAAATTACACAGCATTTCTGGAACAGGTGGTCAAAGGAATACATATCTAATTTGCAAACCCGTAACAAGTGGATAAAAAATAATCAACAAGAGCTTCAAGTTGGTGTTTTAGTGTTAATTAAGGACAGTGGATTACCCCTCTAAAGTGGGTCCTAGGACGTATTACTGAATTGTAACCTTGGCCTTGTGACAGTTTAATTTTGTTGCTGTGAGTTTTACTAACTACTATTGTTTAAAATTGTTTAATTCCTACCATAAGTTAAGCTGCTGTATTTTTTATTCAACGGTTACGCCTCGTAAGTTTGTCTTGCCTTGTTTTCAGGTTGTTTCCTAGAAGTGTTGATTTACTTGACTTCCTTTTATCTCGTCCAAGTCAGCTTGTTCTTTGGCTCTTGTAGCTTATGGTCTGACTTAATATTGTTCTTTTGTTATGACCCTGAATTTCGTTTTCTTCGCCTTGCTCAAAGTCCTCCCTATGTATAGACGGTCGCTCCTAATCTGTTTATGCTAATTTATTGGTTTTACTTACATTTTTTTTACTGAAAATATTTTGTTTACATTTTCTTGCGACATTGGAACACCCTTAATTTATATGGTTTCTGACCACATTGCCTTCACTGTCCTAAATTCCGCACGTGCTTTTTAACATTCTGTATTATTTAAATGGCATTCGTTTTCCCAGACCTTGTTTTTAAATTCTATAGTTAATTTAATTAATATAAGCCTTATTTATATTGACAGGTTAGTTTTTGTATTGACAGCTGTCAGTGTTTTCCAGTGTTGACAAGTCGGAGGTTCAAAATTTGTCCTGGTAGCTTTTAGGTATTTTCACGTGGTAATGGTATGGTTTGTTGTTGCTTATTTTTTTAAGCCGTGGGTTTGTAGCTGTCTTCACGACTTCCATTGGGGTTGTGGGCGCAGGACGGAAATGCTCCATTTTGTTACCATGAGAGGTGGGGGGATGGGGAGTGACATTTTGTTCATTCGAGAAAAAGGCCTGGCTTTCAAATTTTGGCTTTCGACGAAGACGTTGCGGTCTCGGGTCTTGGCCATTTTAGGGCCCAAGTATTTTTGGATTAATTCCGAGACCGCGATTAAATTCTTTGGTAAATTTTTGCCTGCTAAATACAGGGTCCTGTTTGTGACTTCGGTCGATACCATCGAGAAAGGTGAGTCTGTTGTTTTTTTATAAAAATATTTCTTGGATCTATACGTAGATGTTTGGCGGAAATCTAGATTTTTAAAAGTCTTTCTTTATTTCTTTCAACAGTCATCCCCATCTGTTTGGTGCTACTTGCCTGTAGCTGCCCTTTTTGCCGGGATTTGTCTCATTGAATTCAACATCTCGAGCCCTGTTGAAGAGGTAAGTGACCTTGAAGTTTTCAGTAGTTCGTGGTCTCAGATACATATTATTTGTCTATATTAATGCCCATATATTGTAATTAAAATTTTGACCGACCTTAATTTATTGAAATTCTGCTTCACAGTAAGAGATTCTAAGATTCGAGTTTTTGGTAGAACTTTGTGCTACATCATATTTTGAATAATAATAACCAAGCTGGTCGATTGCTTTACTATTAATTTTTGGCTATCATTATACATTACCTAATTTGCATTAGCTTTCATTAACAATTTGAATACTTTTAAGACTTGTTCGTTTATTATAATACCTATAATCTCTAAGTTATATCTAGAACTTCTTAATATCACCTTACGAGCCAGTTATAACGACTAGGATTGGGTTTTATTAGACTTTTAGTAGATTAAATACCATGAATAGCTAATTTAGATTGTTTTTATCAAGAGTTTTTATTGATTTTATACTATCACGCAGCACTTGCAGAAAGGTATTGGGCTATCTGTAAGCTTATCATATGTAATTGCAACACGTAATTTATCGTTGAGTAAAAGAGTTTGTGGTTCTAGTTAATTTTGACAGTATAATTTGTTATCGTAAACGTCAAGTTGACAAGTCTATCATATACACCAGATATATATATATATATATATATATATATATATATATATATATATATATATATATATATATATATATATATATATATATATATATATATATACAATTAGTGATTACTTGAGTGACACTGTTGGTGATGTCACTTGATTTCAGCAGTCAAAAAGTTTAATGCGGGCTACTCACACGCCTGCCGCAGGTGCAATCTAGGGCGCACGGCAGACGGGGCAATCTAGGAAGCTTTTCTACACACATCCCTGGATGTTTTTTGTTTTTACTGTTCAGGTTCAGCGTGCAAGTGAGTGTGAAGTATGCCGCGCTAATAACAGGAAGATCGCGCCAATATTGTCATTACACCCAAATTTTGGTTTAGCATTAGCTCTTTCCGTTGTCCTACCAAAAAAAAAAGAAAAAGGAGATACTGGGTGAAGGGGTGGCTACTGGCTACAGAAAAGAAAAGATTAGTGCCACATGGACGTCATGCAACAATTGGAAGCTTAAGAACTTTTTGCGAGTGGACACAGATTCCTTTGAAGGGCTCCTTGTTATGGTGTCACCAATCAATAATAGATAAACAAGATTCATTAATGCGCCATAAGTGCTCGAGAACGACTAACTGCTACTCTACGATTTTAGGTTAGCGGACAAAACTATGAGGATTTAAAATTTAGTACTATCATATCACCTCAATAAGGAATATGCACATTTTTTTTTTATTGCTTAAATCGTTTAAGGAAGTCATTACAACCACAAAACTGCTATTTTGAGGAAAATTACTGCGTTAATTTAGCTAAAAAAAATTTTTACTTTTCGGTATAATTTATTACAATTTCAAAAGGAGCCATTTGCCCAGCAAAAAAGTTACGTCACGAAACTTAAGTGGCAATCTACATTGAACGTGTTGGCGACTCAAATTAAAGTAACGACTTAAAAGGGGATACGGCAACACCGCCATGTCGATGCTCATTGCCTTCTGCTCCCCTACCGGCCACTTCTATAACTGTAGTTGACATTTTGTCTTTATTTATTTAAGAACTTTTTAGACATTTTAGAATTAAATAATAGGTAATTATTAGTTTAGACAATTGTAGCTAAATAATTGTATTTGGAAATATTTTGGTATGAATCTGGACTATTACAACATTTTTAAAGGGAAGTGTTATAACCTGATTACCTCAAGGACTGTCTTTATTCATCCAAGGTTATGTTGTGTTATTGTAAGCTGTGGTTATGTTTTTATAAGCCTAAAAAGATCGTTGTTGGATATAATAAAAGTTAAATAAAACTTAAGAAAGTGTAAGTTCACATCGCTGCTTAAGAAAAGAGGCTGTAAAAATTGCGTGGTCTAATTAGATGAAACCCTATGAGAAGCTGAAGACACAAACATTTCATTTGATGCAGGTAGGTACATCTACACGTTTATTTTTAGCCATTTAAAAACTTTTAAATAACTTTTTCCCGTTTTGAAAGGCAACTTTGAGTGCAAAGTATTAAATGTTCTGTGTTCTATACACACATTACTTATTATACTTTAATAGGTATAAAATAATGTTAGGCAAACTTACAGTAGAATGATATTGCTATTGTTCATTTTTGGATGACATGGATGAAAGTATTGTTGTTATTATAATTAAGTATAGAGAATCCGATTTCTGCATTTTTTTAAGTTTCTGTTATGCAGGTACTTAGCCGATAGTACCTAGATACCTACCTTTATAAACTGCTTAAACTGCTTTAATAATGTAAAAATGTCCCTACATAGGGGTTATTGTTATTGGAGTTAGTTGATCAAGCTAACAATAATAACTAATAGGATATTGTAAAATTTGGGTAGTACGTGATATTTATTATTAAATAATTATATTTTTCTTTAATAAACTAAATTCATGTAGGTTTTTCTCGTGGCTATTTCGAATTTTTAAGGCTCCTAGTTTTACATGTTTTACATGTTTTGTAATATTTTCAAATTGTTTTGTATATTTTAGGTAATTATGCCAGGCATACAAGATTAAAAGGGTTCCTCCCAGAATTTGCTATTGTAATCTCAGCATGACCATAGCAGAACTTAAACATAAGTAAGTACCAAATTTGATTATGAAAAGTAACTACTTGGTAAATGTTAGGATGTGCTCAAGTTAATATGGGTTTTCCTCAAGCCTCGTGCGCTCACAAAGTTGCACAGGAAAGAAAGAAATTTTTTGCAGCACATTTGCAACTCCTTTTTCACAAAATCATATTTGATCATGTCTGGTGTTTCACTCCCAATATAGCCAAGATGCAAAATTTATTAAAAATTAATGGAGTTTTCTATGAAGAGATCTAGAGTTCTTTTTACCTTCTATTAATAGTTCCGTTAAAATAAAAGTAAAAACAATATTTTAAAAATGGGGTGCTAACTTCAAGCAGCCCCCCATTATTGCAAAAACAAAAGTATGGCCACAGTCAGTGATGTGAAATAATGGTCATTTATCATCCGTAACAAATGACCATCATGTGACGGTCATATAGGTCATTTATAAAAAATACCCTTAATTTACATTAGTAATAAAACTAAAAGTTTAAGAATACTTTGTAGTTAAAAAAGAATATTCTTACAAAATTTAAAAAAGAAAAGCATGTCCTTAAGTTTCATCATGTTCTTCTACGTCATGTGCAAATTCGTCAGTTATTTCGTTTTTGTCTCGTTTTAGAATTAAGCCAGGAATATTCTAAAACGCGACAGAGCACGCGTGATGTCTTCATTTCTTTGTACAAGCCTAAGGTTTGTGCTTTTGCGATGCACCAAACTGCACTAACCTGCACATTTTTTATTCGTGGAAGAAGCCCATAAGCAAAAAGTCAGTGCAGATTAGTGCAGTTTCGTGCAACACAAAAGAACAAACCGCTAGTGTGCAATGTCAACAGGTGATCTGCTTTAAGCTTTTTTTATTATTGTTAACAATATATCCTATTTATAAACGAATCAAAAAGATTTTAGATAGTATGTAATTCGTTTTCTATTTTTCTTTAAATTTAGATTTTTTTGACTTCAGTAGGATACATGATAATTTTTGCAAACTAGTTTATTAGGATAGCCGAAAAAAAAAAACTTTTTCATTATTAGTTATTGTTTCTATTTTTAGTAATATTATTAGTATTACCAAACTTGGGCGTTTTAGCTGTTCTTGTGTTCCTGTTGATAAATAGGTGGTTTTAGTTCGTTGTTTTTTAAACATGTTTACTTATTGACAAATTTATTGCATATTATTTACTTTATCGTTACAAATGTAATCACATATGGATTTCTAATTATTTTCCTCTAAAACCTTGCATATTTGTCAGTTTGTGAAAAAAAAAACGCCATTTTGAAGAAAAAAAAACAAGCTTTATGTTTTTTTTTCACAAAAAAACACGGTTTTAAAAAAAAACATTGCCGTTTTATTTCATTTACATCACTATTTCTATGACGCTCGTGGCTTTTTCTTGCTTAATTTTTACTCTTACGTCGAAACATGAAATTTAAGAGGTTAAATGACCTGATGGTCATTTATTAATATGATGTGACGGTCATGACGTCATGACCGCACAAAATGACGAGGTCATATGACAGACTCACATCACTGGCCAGAGTGCTTAATAGTTCTAAAGGAGGTCCACAGTTCTTGATGGTTTTCGAGGTCAGAACTCTTACAAAAAAAAATATTACGTTTTGTGCTCTTTGGAAAGTAAAATATTCAACAACAAAATATCATTATCTTGATGCAGAACTGTAGAACTATGGCAACACTAACGGGAACTCATGAGTTGTAAACCAGAACTATTGTTAAAAAATATTTCGTAGGGGCCAACTTCACACAACAACACTCAAAAATGGAAGTTGTAAACAAAAAAATATCATTCTGATTCTGCAGAACTGTAAAACTATAGCAGCATTAACGGGAACTCATGAGTTTAAAGCAGAACTCTTGTTAAAAAGTATTTCATGGGGGGGGGGGCAACTTCACACTTTTTAAAAAAGGGTTTACAACTTAAATTTTTGACTTAAAAAAGTGTAAGGTTGGTCCCCCGTGAAATATTTTTTGACAGGAGTTCTGGTTTAAAACTCACGAGTTCCCGTTGGTGCTGCCATAGTTTTATAGTTCTACATAAAGATGATGACATTTTGTTGTTGAATTTTTTACTTTTGAAAAAGCACAAAACATGTAATAATTTTTTTTTGGTAAGAGTTCCGGCCTCGAAAATTATAAAGACCTGTAGAATTCCTTTAGAACAATTTTTTTTTATCTTCTGACAGCCCACGAAGACCGAAGTCTAAGTACCTATGTAGCGCGAGTGTATTGGGGAAATCCGACTCACACATCCATAGGGATTTCACCAGCCCTGTAACCAAACTTTTGTTTTTGCAATAATGGCGGGCTACGAGAAGTTAGCACCCCATTTTTAAAATATTATTTTTACGGAACTATTAATAAAAAGTAAAATATTCTGTTAAAAGTAAATAATTTTAGGATAGCGGTTTTTTTTCTGGGAGTGTATAAATATAAATATGTATATATATATATATATATATATATATATATATATATATATATATATATATATATATATATATATATATATATATTGTTGTTTGTTTCTTGGGATTAGGTTCATTCAATGAACCTAATCCCTAGAAACAAACAACAAAAAAAATGGTTCAAGATAACAAAGTATCTATATATATATATATATATATATATATATATATATATATATATATATATATATATATATATATGAGTTTTGTTTTGTAATTATTTACAGATTTGAAGAGTGCCTAGGACCAGAGGAGCTAACACCCACAGATTCGTAGTTCCTGAAACTGAAGACTGACAAATGTACAAAAGTGCCAGATGAAAGTGCCATGCCATGTATTCTTTAAAGTCCCCCAAACATTTTTTTTACATACATACATTTTTAAAACATATTTAAAAATATAATAATATATTATATAATATTAAAAAATATTTAAAAATTTAAAATTATTTGTTAGTAAAAAGAGCTCATCGAAATACGTGATATCCATAGATTTAAAAATCTTCATTCTTTATAGGAAGCAATCGATGATTAAATTTCGATTTTTTGACTTTTTTTGTCCTTTATTCGGTACATTTTAATCGACATTCATGTTTGTATGCATGTATGAGTGTACGAGTAGGTATTGTGGATATACGAGTTGGTGTGCTTGCATAGGTGTGTTCATCTATGGGTGTATATGTGTGTTTTTTTTTGTTTAAAACATCCGTGGCGTGCCGCAAGAGCTTGCCACCCGTATTGCTCTAACTCTCAGGAAAACAAACTTAATTAAGTAGATTATATAGGTTTGATTCTGCAGTAGTTTGAAACCAGTCAGAGCCAATCATTTTCAAGGAAAGCGGTTTGCTGATCGAAATTGGAGAATCTCATTATCTCTAACTGATTTCAAACTGCTGCGCTGCAGAAACAAACAGTATGGATGGGTGTTTGTTCTCGATCATCAGTGCGAAGGAGTGTGATATCTTTTTTAGTACAGGGTTAAAAATTATGAAATTTTGAATGCATGACAATGATGACAGGGTCGACCTTAGATGCCCCTGGAGAAGCCGTTTGGGCGGTCTGCACTCTAGTATAAATACTGATTGATACTAGCACTTTCGCGTATGTACAGTTACCATATGCAACTGTATGTTTATTCTGCAAATAATGCTTTCTTATGTTTGTAAATTATATGTAGCAAGAAAAAACATTAGTAACAAAAAACTGTTTTGTTACATCATACATTTTTTTCATATTAAAATAAATCCTATTTTATCCAGAATTCTCCTTTTCTATTTCCGTAAATACATGACAATCGTACATGTGTACCAAATTTGAAAGTACCTATGCGACTAGACGCAGGGTTTAAAAAAAGAACAAAAAACACCCTCTTCTATTTTGTTTTTTAAGTTAAAGGGATTCGTGCATTTTCGCATAGAACAATTCAGTATGCTCTTAGAGTGGAAAGTTCCTTTATTAAAACAAAAATAATATGCTTTAGACGCAAGTATTTTTTTATTTGTAAAATGTAGATAATATTATATGAACTAGTATTTTAAGAATTTGAAACCCAAGTGGATTTCTCATTTTTAATGTGCCGTGCCAAACGTAACACTTATGGTATCGGTGTCCGTCCGTCTGTCATAGGTGATTTTCTCTGAAACTATTCTTTATAGGAAGGGAGCAATCGCAGATTGAATTTCGATTTTTTGATTTTTTTTTGCCCTCGACACCGGTACATTTGAATCACTCTGTATTTTTTCCTATCTAATTTTTTCCCAATTTTTCAACACTGTCTTATAAAGGGATAATCACACTTTAAAATGTTTACCGAATGGGTCATCCAGGAGCGTATTTAAGGGGTAAAATCAGAATGTTCTTGATTATTCCCGACAAATCCTATTTTTAACCGACATTGTTCCACACTGTTTTACTTATTTAGTGAATCTTTTTGGGTTTATTTTATCCCCTAATTATCTAAGGTAAGAATACTTCCCACTAATTTAAATCGCTTATTGTATCGTTAAAGTTATAAATAAATAGGTTTATTTGCATCGGGGACATGCCAAATTTGATTTGCCATGTATTCTTTAAAGCCCCTCAAACTTTTTTTTAACAAGATTAACTCACCTTACTAACTTTGTTTTTTTATAATCCCTTTTATTTCTTGTTCTCATATTCTCTCATTTTCTCTAATGTATGGTTCTTGCATATTCTTAGACATGCTGTTTTTATAAAAAACCAAATACTGAAATTCCATCAAATCATTTATTTTTGTAAATGCATTATACAGCTGTTCAACAATATAAAAATATTTTGCGATAAAATAATGTTTTTATTCTACTTTATAAGATTAGTATAAATATGAAGCAGAAGCTAGCGGCTAGCGGCCGCAGCGATATTAAACGTACACAGTTTTTATGTTTCCCAAATAAGACCTAACCTAGAGTACTGCTTCCACATTTAGAAAGCTTCGACGCGAAAGAACTAGACTCTGTCATTTCCCCGTTGACTATTCCTAATAAAACAACACTGCGTTACCTATGCAGCCCTTTACAGTCTAGCTACAAAAACCTATGACATCCCACTTCTCTCACTCATTCACACTTAGGGTCTCCAGATTATAGAACAAATTGCCCGCAGATGTTTCCCTTTCCCTCCAATCCTTAAATCCTGTGTCGATAGGTTACATTTTCCTTCTCTTCAGACGCCCACGATTCGTTAGTAGAATACTTAGGCCTGTGTGGAGAGTCCAGTGTGACTCTTAGAATGGCTTCAAGTCAAACAGCATACAGGACAGGCCAAAAAAATAAAAATCGTTCAGGAGTAAAGTATCCTTATTTCGAAAAACGTTATTAAGAAAAGGTGTTTAAAATTAAAAGATATTTCCAATGCCTTCTATATATATTTTTTTAATTTTAAATTATCCCCTTATGATTTTTTTATATTTAGCTACAATAAACTCAAACTCAAAAAAACCTTTATTGTCCAAGACTTGTTTGTGTAACATTTTCAAATTAACCACACTTAAATCATTTCTGCATAACTTTCATCAAGTTGAAGAAAATTTGTGAAATTTACATATATTTATATTTCTTCTCAAGAAAATATTTTTTTTTTGAATAGAAGGTTATGACTTCGTATTTGGACATATTTTTTAATTCTAAACAACTTTTCTTAATAACGTTTTTCTGTGTTTTCGCAATAGGGATACTTTACTCTTGAACGATTTTTATTTTTTTAAACCCCCTTAAATAGTCTACACAACCTGCCCTAGGATATATTATACAAAGTATTATAGGAAAGGTGATGGTGTTTGCTTATTTTTCAAGAATATGTGTAGTTTAAAATGATACAAAAATATCTGGGATCATCAAGAGCTTAATGTGCAAAATAAAATTTATATAGCTTAAAATTAGCACCTCTAGACCAATTTCCCATATTTTAATACAGAATTACTCCCTTCCTTAGAGTATAATGTCAATGAAAGCAGCTATGCATAAAAAAAGAAATTATTCCATTATTTCTAAAAATGACTATACTAAGGTGGTCATATGGCTTTACATTATAAATAATTGTCACAAGAAAAACTGTCGTAGTTGCAGAAAAATAAATTAAATTTGTTACATTTTCTATGGTTTATTATCAATAGGCACTTTTTTTTACATATCACTGGTTACAAATACAAATATTTATTAATGATAGTGCATACAAAAGTACTTTCACACGTCAAGATTTTATGCTACAACTAAATAATGAGATAATGTTAAAATTTCCTAAATAGCTCATTAAAATATTAAAATTACAAATAAACATTTAAGTATAAAGTACAAACGGAAATGCTTAACGAAGCAAGACTAACATATTAGAACATATTTCAGAAAATTTTGAAGAATTTAAATAACCCAAATATCAGTTTTATGCTCCTCTTACACTTAGACAAGATCTGAAAAATCACCCTCCAAGAAATTCTCGATGCTATAAAAGGCTTTGTTCCTTAAATATTCTTACTTACATTGTAAAATAAGTTGCAAAGAAGAAATTATTCCTAGTGTAACACTCCTCAAAAATATTCTATTTATGACTACATCCTACATACACTGTGTCCAACATGTAAATACGTAAATATATCATTGACCATTCTAATTTCATTAATTTGATGGCTCTTTTTCTTCACAGCTTGGATATGAACTGCTAAAAACCTGAGTGAACTCTGTAGCTATGAAAACTTGTGGGTGTTAATGTGCTGGATAAACCCGTCATGGATAACAGTGCCTAAAAATTAAAAAAAAAATGATTCTCTTTGTTAATGTCTGTAATTAATTTGAAAATATAAAACAGTGCTTAGAAGTGTTTAGAAAATAGGTAGTTTGCACACTTTTGTAATTCCACTCAATTTGAAGCCTACAGAAAAGCTTTTGATAAATTTACAATCGTTATGCAACGTTCTTAGCTCTGGTTTTAAAGATTATTATTCTGTAAAATACTGTTTTTACTTATTAAATACATACTCGAGTGAAACTTTAACATTTCTCTATCAATTTTTAACAATCAAATTTAGTAAAAAATATTGGCATAAATTTATCACAGTGACACTTCACTGAATATTTCTTTAGCTATTTTTTTCAACCCAACAGGATATTTCATTGAAGTTATAGAAAAATAATAATTGGCTACAAGAACTGGCATTTAACCCCTTACAGGTTCCATTACTAAGGCTATGGAGTCAGTTCAGTCATATATTGTCCCAATACATAAATTATTGTGGAAAACATACATACTTAGCAAACAAGTAATGCCCCTATTTTGTAAAAATAAAACAAAGGTGTATATTTGGCATGAACAATACTTACAAATACGTACTTCAGCTTAACGGGAACCGCAGTTTCAGGATTCCAATTCCAGATTTTCTTCAGGTAAAATCTATGCTCTAACTACTGGTCTATATTTTCACATTTTATTTTAAGTGACTGAATGAATAACGGCTTCCCTTATTAGGATATCTAAAAAGTAATGTAATATTTGTTGTATAACTAAATGCATTGTGGCAAATCCGAAAAAGTGCAATAGCTATCCCTCCAAAAGGTGAAACCAACACTACCAACAGCTTTTAAAAAATTTTTAATCATGGTGAAAACTATGTCTGGTATTTAGCCAGCTTCCCTTGTGCAAGAAACGCCAAACTTACCTTGAAATGATGGTCCTCCACCTTTTGTGTCGCATTTGGGACAAAGTATACATTTAGTAATCATTATATAACAGAAACACATATCGAACACGATATGTGAAGGTTTTAAAACACTTGAAAAGTGCAAAAACGCATTGAACTAAAGAAACACACGTGTGTTTGTTTACTTCAATGAAAAAACGGCGAAAGCAAATGACATGAATGACATGTGTCTAGCGAAACCACAGAACAAAAGTTTGTTAGGCGAAACTATTCGATTATAACCCACGAATTACGTTGACATCAGCTGATAACTTATCTTTCTCTAGGAGTTGCAAATAAAAAAGGATAACCGGTATCCGTTGGTCTTGGAGTTCACTTGATTACCGGCTTTGGATTTATCGTTCCGTGGAGGACCAGTAAACAATACAAGTACACAACAAATATTGTTCACTAGCATTCTCCGTCCCTGGTCTGGACGTTTATTTTGTCTGTGTTACTTGTCTTGATATTAATTAAATCAAGAATGGCAGTGCAGAGATAAAATAGCATTGGAGTGACATAAAGTGATCCTGGTGATCCAATTTTTGTCAATCGAACACGCATCTGGATCATAAAATTGTTCGAGTGAGTCCTTCTTTACCATTTGAAATCAGCTGTTTGCAGCGGTGGCAACGTTGGTTTTTCAGTGTGTCGGCCCCTTTATTTGGTCAGCTCTTGTCCTTAAGTTTGTTTACATTGTTTATCTTTGATTATATTCGTATTTTGTTAGTAATCCTTTTTATTAAACAGTAGGAAATATTAAAAAACCACCCTACAGATATTATATTGTCCCAGTATAAAAAAATTCCATAGCGAATGGCTTGGAAAACTTCATTTTCTCGTGTCCAAAAGAGCCGGTATTGGAAGACAGTAGGTAGTGGAAAATTAATCAAAAATTTTACATAAGGCGGTATCTATAAAGGTCAGTATCGCCAAATTCAAGTAATCATAATGTTGCTGTACATTTATTTTTATAGCATAATAAGCAATAAAGTGTTTGTAACTAAATTGCGAGCTAAATTGTGAAGGCGAATAAGTAGCCATACAACATCAGCCAATTTTCCGATTTTCTTTGCACAAATGCCGTTTTGGTCATTTATAACCAGTCTATTTAATAAAATAAAAGGTTTTCTATGGACTAAATCTCCTAGTCTTTGGGAAAAACTCAAGAAAATGGATTTACACTGAAATTTACATTACACAAGCCATTATAAAACGTTTACTCAATAAAAAAAGTGACGTCACAAACAAAAGAACTGCGTTTTACGAGATGTTGGATATTGCAGGAAAATTTGCAGTTTTAAAACCTTTTTTTGATAATAAAACTCAAAAAAAATGGAAAACAGCAACTGCCATGAACATTTAATATATGTAGAGAATACAAAAAAAAATATTTCAGTTTTTTTTGGATTACATGCATATTCCCTATTAATGTCAACAATGATTCCTGAGACATGTTGGGCTATTTACAAATGTTTGCTGTCTGATATCTCGGTTGAAATATTGTTTGTTTTTTTTATCCCACACGTGAGGCCGGTCTTTATAAACTTCTATCACCTGCGTCCAAACTTCATGCTCTTTATTTTCCATTTTGTCATAATGAATTACCAAAAACACTACTCAGCGCTTCGTTGGTTATGTACGAACTGACTCAAATTGGCCCAATCACACTACACACGTGTTGAGTGGCAGGGCGGCAGGATCTGATCTAGGGAGCTAGGAAGGTTCGGAGCCCCTGCCGCCCTGCCTAGGAGACGATTTAGGAAATTGCCCCTGCTTGCCTACACACGTCACATTTAAGGAAGCAATTAAGGAACATAACCCTAGATTGCCCCTGCGGCAGGCGTGTGAGTAGCCCGCTTAAGCAGTGTAATATCAGTGTTTTTAAACATAATTTGATATTATTAAGGTTAAGTCGCCAGGCTGTTAAGAAACATCTAAATAAATAATGTCTTTCGCTTATTCTAAATAAAGACCGCAAAATCTTTTATTTCTTATTTATATATTTATTCTTATTTTTTTGTACAAGTTTTAGAATGTATACGGGCTTGGAGTTTCTCGTGCTACATTTTTACGATGTTGGAAACTTTAGATTCATGTTTACGTTTGTCTATAACTTTTGGTTAAATAATATTTTTATGTTTTCAGAGAGGTTAGTTAACGTTCTATTTTTTTTTTAATTTGTCATGCTTTGACTAGTATTTTGGTTAAAAAACGTATTAAGCTCGTGCATGTTTTATTCTTTTTTTATATCGTACTATTTGCTTTTATGGAACTTAAGGTAGTTAGAAAGTTGCTTTGGTTTTAGTGGTATATTTGCTTTTAGTTGCACATTTTTTTTAGATGTACATGTATAGTATTTTTGATTATTTCTATTTAAACGGTTTCTCCCTGTAAGGGGTGTTTTCTCTTTGTTTTAGTGACCTGCATTTTCTAAAGTCAATTATTATTTGGTTTTCTTTTTTTATGGTATCTAACATTGATTCGGTTTACTCGATTAGTACTAAACGCTTAACTTTTAAGTCGAGCTACTTCAGGGGTTTAAATTTTTAATTATTTTTACTGTCTTCGCTTAAGCTCATCTCTCCTTACTTTGAATCTTACGTAAACTTACGATTTAATGATCAATTATTTTTCTTGTCAAAAAGAAATCACTAAATTGTGTAAAATTCCACTATATTTAGACACTTGAACTTTTTCTAATAAAAAATTCTTGAGAAAGCTACCGTGTAGCGAAACATGTTGGATTTTTATTAGAAAAAGTTGAAGTGTTTAAATATAGTGGAATTTTACACAATTTAGTGTTTTCTTTTTGACAAGTTTGTTAAGATGGAGTTCCACCAAGTAAAGGCAGAATCAATCCAATAATTATTTTTCTTTTGTGGTACTACTGTTTATTTTTAATATAAGATAACATAATGTAGCCTTTAACTTGATCCGTTAGTGATCACTTAGGTTTTTTGTAAATATTATTACTATTTAGTTGTCCATGCCCTTGAGTAATAACTTCTTTTGTTTATTACCGTAACTTCTTAATCTTATCTTAAGCTTGCTTAAATTTTGCAATTGGACTTTCAATAATTACTTTCTCTTGTATTAGTAACTTTTTTATATTAACGTGATTTCATATTATATATATTTTTAACGTACTTAAATTTTGGTGATTTAGCTCAAGTCAATTGTTTCCCTTCAAATATTTTTTTTATTAATGTAACTTTATACTTTTTTATTAATTAAATTTGAAAAACTTTAAATACTAGGAATTGTTTTTCCTAGGGTTTTCCGGTGGGCGCTAAGGAGCCTCCCTATTTTCTTCCGGTGGGCGTTAACGAGCCTATCTTTTGTTTTTGGATGAGATGAGCTCCCCCAAAGAACTTCTGTCCCCAAGGACAAGTTTTTTTTTATTTTCTTTTGCGGGGGCACAATCGCCCAAACATTCTTCTTGTTTTGTAACGACATTGTAACGTGGGAAATTTTGTATGAATATACTTTTGTATATAGGGTTAAATGTATTGATGTTGTTTCATTTAGCTCACTACGCCTTACGTTTTGATTTTGAGGTACAGGCTTGTTGTGTGTGAAGCGGGTTCCTAGAACACATAGGCGACTTCCAGTTTGTGTCGGTGTAGAAAAACAGGTGGCGTCCAATTGAACCTATCCGGCTAACTGAGCTAAGGGCTAATTTGCACGCGCTCTACTACAACAGTATCTTTGACAGTTTCTAACTCAATACTTTTTCTTTAACAAAGTGCGTCGCAGCCTGACGGAGTAGTGCGTACGGTTTTGTTAAAAACAAGTTCTGGAATTTTTAAAAGACCAGTAGATAAAGTATGTGTTTCAACTAATCAAGGTTCCTAAGTTATTAGTGAGGGTTTGTTAAAAGCCTTAAGGCTTTCAAGGAGGGCGATATGTTTAGTCCGAAATATTAGTAACTTTCCATATTACGAGAAGGCCATGGATTCTCGTCGTCAAGTTGACAGTAGCAGTTTTTTATTAAAAGAAAATGATATATAATTTATATTTTTGAAATAATAAAAAGTAATTAAAGCGTTCGGCCGAATAACGGTCAATGTTACAAATTTGAAAAAATCCCGTTTTTCAAATAGAATAAGGGTCTGTCAAGTCTTAACTATCGACTAAAGGAGATTGTTTCTTTAAATAGCTGTATACGTCGCTGCTAGGTGACATTTCACGAATCCGAACTGGCGATTTCGGGTGTAATATCGGTCTATGTTACATAACAAACCCTTTATTTTTCTGTGATGTTACATCAACGGCGGCTGCGGTGTTAATAGTTTATTTGTTATTATATGTTATTTACAGAAATGACCTGTCGTTTTTAATAAAAAAATATACCTATTTCTTTTCTTTCAGATCATATATCAATAAAACTGCAATATACGGATTGTATTTAGTATTCTCCTTCCTTTTCATATTATAATATTACTTAAAAATACAAAAATTGGGGAAATACCGGTCTATGTTACATTTTCGCTCATGAATTCATTAAAATCAATAGATTTTGGAATTTCGCTTCTTTTGAAAAATTACTAAACTGTAATTTAGAATTTTGGAATTTCGCTTCTTTTGAAAAATTACTAAACTGTAATTTAGACCGTTATTCGGCCGAACGCTTCAGTTATTATAAAAAGTGAGATTCTATCAATATTCAGCATAGATTACAACTGTGAGGGTTAAGTCTTATTGGAACTAGAAATCGCATCTATTAAAATGGGCCGATTTTAAATACTGAGCGCTAAATGTTTTTACGACGAATTAGAATAAGATGCAGAAAGCGCCAGGAAGCGTAAATACATGAAATACTGAAATTAAAATTTTTATTGGAAATGCCCTATTAGGATTAAGGTAAAGATATACGAAAAATTCATTAATATTGGTCCCAAAATAAAAAAAAAATGCAAATGTATATTCAGATAAGGTGCCGGTCTTTAATACCAGTGCATAGATAATACAATTGGTCATTTGCGGTTTATCTCTAATATTAATAACTTATTCTGATATAGTCAAATTTAAGGTAAACGTATGTATGTACATAGTATATACATGCAAGCATGATTCGCAATATTTTCTAAAACCCACCATTTCGAGAAAAGCACGACAATATTTACCAATGGATGCAGATATCAGAAAATTCAATGCCATGTTTTGCTTGATACATATACATGGTGGTGTTTAAACAAATATAAAGAATACCTTGTCGAGCTATACCACGTTCGTACGTTGTTACTCCTTGTTACTCCTTTCTATAAAATGTCTTGATTATATTATAAAAGAACAATATTATACAAAAAAAAGAATAGAATAAGTTACAGGAAGGTAGTTTAATTATGTCCAAGGCGTTGCACCAAAAACTTCAAACGTTAATTTTTTGGAAACAGATAAAGATAATTATATTTTATATAACAAACGCTTTTCCAAATTCTGGCGTCGCCAAGCCACAAAGAGACTAATCGACTGCAGGAATTTTAAAAGGATAAAATCTAAAAAGAATAGTTCAATTTTTTATTTTATGCGCTAGCTCGGTTTTCCATTCTTTTCTGAGATTTCGTTTTTTTATCTAAGACATCCCATGTAGACTTCAAGCCTAAGTACTAATGTACCGTGAGCGTCGAGAGTCGAGCGAGAAGGGAAATGTAGTCTATCGACTTAATTGACTGAATTGATTTAAATGTTCCATAATCTGGAGACCCTAGGTATGAATGAGCGAGAGAAGTGGTCTGGCTTTTGTAGCTGGACACTAAAGGGACGCACGCGTAACGCGCCTCTTGTTGTTCTGTTAGGAACAGTCAAGGTAGCAATACCGGCTAGTTCTTGAGAGCAAAATCCGTGGAAGTACCGGTACAAAAGGGATAAATCCCCAACAGCGCGGCGATGAGCGAGAGAAGGGAGTTTTCTTGTGAGGACTGGGTCATTGATGAGTCGAATGGCTCTCTTTTGGATAAAATGAAGAATGTTATGTGTCGAAGGTGATGCAGCTCCACACATGTGGGAGCAGTACTTTAGGTTAGGTCTTATTTGGAAAACATAGACAGTGTATAAGTTGGAAGGGGAGAAGTATTTTCTGGCTCGAAAGAGAAAACCAACCTTTTTAGCTGCCGATGTGGCTACTGAAGTAATGTGTTTGTGCTACCTGAGATCATGTTCGAAAGCGACGCTAACAAGATCGAACGTTTCATTGTTTTGTAGGGCTTGGCCGTTCATGTGGATCGGGTAAGCGTTGCAAGATTTTTTGCGTGACAGGGAGCAAGACTGGGTTTTGGAGGCATTGAACTGAACAAAGTTATTGTCGTCCTAAGATTAATTAAAGAGCTTGGGAAAGGGATAGGTGTATAGATCTGCGTCTATTGTCCAACTCTTGATTTGAGACTTGTCTGGAAAAATAAGTATTGGAGTGAAGAGTACTATCGTCAGCATAACTGTAGAGCAGGAATCTCAGATTCGCCATGAAATTCGAGAGACTTGTTCCAGTTATGTGTGACAAAGCTAAGGAGATCAGCTGTGGATCTTTGGTGACGAAATCCGTACTGTCTCTCATGGATGATTTTGTGTTTTTCTAGATATTTTAGAATTTGCAAGTTGATCGCTTTCTCCAAAATTTTGCTGACAAAAGAGATAGGTCTATAATTGGATGGAAGGAACTTAGAACCTTTCTAGGGGACAGACTTCACACGAGCAGTCTTCCAGCTATCTGGGAAGATACCCGTGTCATAAGAGATCTGGAAAAGACGAGTTAAGATGGGTGCAAGTTCTGGAGCGATTTTTTTTTAGAACAATTGCTGGTATGCCATCCAGACCGGAGGACTTTTTGGTGTCAAGGGATAGAAGAATTTTTTGAACTTGTTTGACCTTAAGTATTTTGTCGGACATTTTGTGGGGTAGAGTCGTAGCGGTTGGAAGAGCGAAATTGCGGGGAGGGATTAGGGTGGAATTGGCAGCGAATTGTTGGGCAAATAGTTCAGCTTTCCCTTTAGAGGTGGAGATAATTTCGTTGTCAGAGGTCAGGGAGGAACAGTGTTTCTACAGAAGTTTTGACTAATGATTTTGGCAAGTGAAAAGAAAGATTTGCTGCCGTTGGGGCAGGAAAGCACTTTATCTTTTACGCGGTTGTTAAAAGCATTTTTGGACTCTAAGATGGATGGATGGATGGATGGATGGATGGCGGTTGTATGGATTTATTGCCTTGATGAAAATTTGACGATTGTCAGGTGTAGGATTTTGAAGATACCTTTTGTGAGCTTGGACTTTTTTCAGCCTGGCTTTATCACAGGCCTTGGAGAACCATGGCTTTTGATGGTGGAGTTTAGGTTTCTTGCGGGTATTTGGAATGAAACCTTTAGTACCTGCTTGAATGATGTATGTGATATGAGAGCAAATTTCGGTGGGATCGGGAGTGGAAAAACAGACAGGTTTCCAAGGGACAGCGGAGCAGAAGTTTCGATGACCATCCCAGTCGGCACAATTATAGTGCCAGATCGTGCATTCGGGCATGATTTCAACGAACTCAGGATGTATGGTACAAGAGACGGTAATGAGGCCATGATTTGAAAGACCACGAGGAGCGCTATAGATGTTAAGTATGGCTCAGGATGGGTGGTAAGAAAAATATCTAGTGGATTTGGATTATGAGTAGAAACTCGGGGAAAGTATGTTTGCTATCTGATTAAATTGGTGAGCGAGTTGCTGATTGCGAAGTTTTTTGCCGATCTGCCTTCTGGGTCAGTTTTTGTGGATTCTAGCCATTCCTTGCTATGGACGTTGAAGTCGCCTGGGACGATAACTTCAGCGGAAGGACATTCAGAGATAAGATGGTTAATTTTTGGCGAGAGAAAGTAAAATAACTCATTGTAGTTGTCTGATGGGGAGCGTAGATGCAAGAGATACATTTAGTAGAAGATTTAAGGGTAAGTTTTAGCCAGAGAATATCGGGCTTGCCTGATCCCAGGTTCAGGAGTCTGGTGTAAGAAAGACTGCTGCGAACGTAGGCACATGCCCCACTATGAAGACGAAAAGATGACAGAAGTTCATAGCCTGGAAACAGGAGATGATTGGTTGAGAATGTGGGACTGATTTGGGTTTCGGTCAGAAAAAGAATGTGGGGTTTCCATGATTGGAGGTAGTGGTAGACAGAGTCTAAATTGGAATTGAGCCCGCAGATGTTAGCAAAGGTTACTATACTCTTGGAGTTCTGGATGGTGGGCACCCCCGAAGCACTCCTCGCCCGGAGATCCGAATGGAGGGGGAGTATACCTCCGGAATTTTGTACCCCTGGGAGGGCCATCATCATTTTCACATTTGTTTTTTTCTTTGAAGAGGTGGATAGTAAGAACAGTAGGATTATAAGTGACAGAGAAAGAAGAGAGAAGAGAAAGAATGACAGTTTGAAGAGGAAGAGAAAAGAAAAAACCGACTCACGCACCCAGGGTAGGAAACATCCGCTAAGATGGATGGATGGTGGAATTGGGCTGGGCACGTGGCGAGAATGACAGACGGACGATGGACAAGGTTGATTCTGGAGTTGGGACCGCAACAAGATGCCTTTCGAAACAGAGGTCGCCCCCCAACAAGGTGGACCGACGACATTAAAAGAATAGAGCCAAATTGGATGAGTGCAGCACAGGATCGAGGACGTTAGTTAAGACTACGAGAGGTGTATGTTTAGCAATGGACGCGGTTGGGCTGATTGATAATGATGATGTGAGTATTTTAATGCCACTGGTAACCATTTTTTTGATATTAGCGATGTATTATATTGAAACTTTATTGATATTTATCTAGCTTTTTCCTAAAAGTTAATGTAAAATTACAACACAATATAAGGACATATTACCGTAGATATTGATTAAAGCATTTAGCTAAAGTATATTTTAAAAATTATAGTAAGGTTAATTTTAAATGTCTATGTTTTTTAATAATTATTGTTTTAATAAAAATAAAGTAGTTTCTTGGCATGAATGTCATAAAAGCAGAACTGAGGTTTATCAGTGATATATTTATATACAAAAAATATACCTGAAAATAACTGCATGGAGATTAAACGGTCAAATAAAATTTCTCGTTTATGATGAACCCAACCAGAGCATAATAGTTTGATACAAGTAAGTGCTGTTTATTTGTTTGACATTCTTACAAAACAAACCAAAAGAAATTAAATACATATCCTTAATAAATATTTTGTGACTTGGGTAGAAAAAGCAATTTAGTTAATGAGTTATTTCCTTTTCACTTTAAACAAAACTTCGAAAAAGTTATTTATTTTAAGAAATTAAAATTGTTTTTTTTATATGTTAGCAAAATATAGCAAATATTACCTTATTAGTCCACTGCAAGTAACAGTTAGGAACTAAGTTGATATTATCTGAATCAGTGGTGCATGGTACAATAGTCTTGTTGTTGAAAATTGCACCTTCTATAAGCAAATCAGATAGAATTATAGCTTCATCGTCAGAATAAGTCCAACTGGTTCGCAAAACCAGGTTATCCAAAGATGTAGACGATGTTCTAGAAAATAAAATTAATCTATATTAGGGCATATTAAACATACTACAGTTCAGAAGATCAATTTTATATCCTTTCCAATTCCATTTCCATTCAGTCGGCTATTTTCGCTTTGTATGGCATGTCTCCTCCGCTCCTACAACGTAGGGGAAACAAATGGCGTATATTTGCCAGAACGATGATCGAGCCTTTAAAAAATTAGCTTTTGTCCCGTTATAATTATTTTGTTTTATGTTATATTCAAAATATAATAAATAAAAACAATATTATTATAAAGTATTCTATCATAAGAAACGTTGCGGGAAAAAATTGGTTAAAGTCAGCCTTGGACAGAGTAACGTGGAAAAACATGAAAAAGGCTTACATCCAGGAGTAGATGAATAAAAGCTGAGAAGAAGAAAATTATAAGAAATAAATAATAAATAAAAATAAATAAATAAAATCATTGTAAATTCAAAAAGCAAGAAAACTGATAATCGAACTTTTTGAATAAATGTCCGGCATGACGTAAGTCTCTACTGAATAGTTTGACAGGTCAATAAAACCTGACAACATTTTAAATACGCTTTTTTTAGCGCAAAATGGCCTTTTTATTATACTTCTTTGAAAACACCTTATTTTCATCTGTTTTAGTAATAATGTAAGATGGGCTTTTTCGGGCTAGCGCACGGAAAGAGCGCACGGAAAAAATTTTCCTGGTCTCCAGTTCTTTCAGTGTGCTGAATGAAGATACCGACTATTTTTTGGCTTTAAAATAGAAATATAGGTATAGGAAAATAAACTAAACTCAAGAAAGTCTATATGCTATCTGATATTTAATATGTACCTATTTTGTATTTTATTTCGTAAATATTTGAATATTTAGATGAATTTCTGAAATATTTTTTGACGTTTTGTCAATCTTATCTGACATAGACAAATTTAAATCACCTTTTAAATGATTTGAAAGTTACCATGAAAACGCATCATACCTGCCAAAGACCATATATATATATGTATTTTTTTATGTTATATTTTGTTTTATGTTATCGTTTTCAAAGAAGTATAATAAAAAATATCGTTCATTACACGTCCAGAAATGGATTTTCCGTGCTTGCTTGACTTCCCGTGTTCGGCTGCGCCTCACACGAGAATTTGTCAAGCGCGCACAGAAAAATCCTTTTTTCCGGACTGGTAATGAAATATACTATTCCTTTATGGTATGTTTTAGTTATAACTTTTCTCTAACCCTAGCCGGACCAAAACAATAATTTTTTGTATGTTACCCAAACTGGGTCAGGACTGATCATAGTCTGTAAAATGTTTTCTTCTTGAATATTGGAGACGATATTTTACATAAAATTGTAGATTTTTAGTTTTTAAACATGTCATTAGAAAAATGCGACAAATTAAATCTTCTTTTAATATGAATAACACATGTAGTCTGTACAGAAAAGGTTGGCTGGTGACGGTATAATTATGACGTAACAGTTAACCTTTTTTGTACAAACTGTTACTTAACCTACTACTGTTTTTTACGAAAAAATGATAATTTTTTAGTTAAAAAAATGCAATAAACAAAGCAACATTTCCCAAAATCTGGCCAGCGGTGACCAAAATGCTGTTTTTATATAAAGAAATAATTTTTATGTAAAATGAGATAAAGGGCATTTTTTTCCTTCTAAATTAGGAAAACTCACAGAAAACACGCAGGAGAAATAAAGGAATTAGGAGATATTCACAAAATTGCAATTTTGAGGTCATCACTAACCCCCTTGTGGTACGACAAGGGCTAATGACGTTATAAAGTCGAAATACATGTCTTTGAGACCCATCTAAAACTCTACAGAGACCGATCGTTATAGGTGAAATCCGAAAAATATTTCTACTTTTCCAAAAACGCGAATTTGCAGGTCTGTGTGGAACAGTATTTAAATAGCAAAATAATTTATGTATATCACGATCATGTTCTTCTGAATAGTCATTAGGTATTTTAAATCAGTTGCGCCGTAATTTTATTTTCACTACTAGCGATATTATGGAACAAACTTTTAAAAAATTGTAAAACTTGATTTAATGATTAAAAAGTTACATTGTTTTAATACTAGCCTTTCTTTAATGGAATAATTATTTAAATAAATTAATTTACTTCTTAAAATTGACTGCATAACAGCATACCAGTGTTAAAATAAGCCATGAGTTTAATAATAACACAGCCCCACAAAAAAAACAAGTGTTCGGACTTGTGGGTCAGACATATGTATTCCCATGTATTTTTCGACGCTGAATACGATCCCGATCTCAGAAATGGCCCTCCACGTCTGGAATTGGCCCCAGGGGCCAAAAGTGGCCTCTATAGGGCCTGAAAGATAGATTCCGGGACGAGGCGAGGTCGAAGGTGCATGCTAAAGCCAAAGCCGGATTTGTGGTCGAAAAGTTTATGGCCAACTGAAATTCCCCGTTTAGGACCGGGAAAATGACCCCTTAGGGGCCGGAAAATCGTGTTTCGGACGTCGGAATCGCAACAGTGATATTTTTATGTACTCTCAAATTCTGGAACTCAGACTGTGCTCAAAAAGTTTAGGCCAACTGAAATTCCCCATTTGGGATCGGGAAAATGACCCCTTAGGGGCCGGGAAATCGTGTTTCGGACATCGCAATCGCAACAGTGGTATTTTTATGTACTCTCAAATTCTGGAACTCAGACTGTGCTCGAAAATTTTATGGCCAACTGGAATTCCCCGTTTTGGACCGGGGAAATGACCCCTTAGGGGCCGGAAAATCGTGTTTCGGACGTCGCAATCGCAACAGTGGTAGTCCCATGAAAAAATACCCCTGACGGGGTTGGAACATTGAGTGATTTCAATATTTTTTCCGGCCCCTAAGGTGTCATTTTCCCGGTCCCAAGCGGGGAACTCCAGTTGGCCATAAACTTTTCGAGCACAGTCTGAGTTCCAGAATTTGAGAGTACATAATAATACAACTGTTGCGATTGCGACGTCCGAAACACGATTTCCCGACCCCCAAGGGGTAATTTTTCCGGTCCCAAGCGGGGAATTTCAGTTGGCAATAAACTTTTCGAGCAAAGTCTGCGTTCCAGAATTTGAGAGTACATAAAAATACCATTGTTGCGATTGCGACGTCCGAAACACGATTTTACGGCCCCTAAGGGGTCATTTTCCCGGTCCCAAATGAGGAATTTCAGTTGGCCATAAACTTTTCGACCACAAATCCGGGTTTGGCTTTAGCATGCACCTTCGACCTCGCCTCATCCCGGAATCCATCTTTCAGGCCCTATAGAGGCCATTTTTGGCCCCTGGGACCAATTCCAGACGTGGAGGGCCATTTCTGAGCTCGGGATCGGATTCAGCGTCGAAAAATACATGGGAATACAAATGTCTGGCCCACAAGTCGGAACACTTGTTTTTTTTTTTGTGGGGCTGTGTAATCGTTTCTCGCAAAACATTGTATCATCTATGTCAATAACAGCAAATTTATTTATATTTTTAAGATGCAATGGCTACACTTTGTATAGCGAGAAGTTATTAAAGTGTATTTTATACCGATAAACATATGTTATTATGCTGCGGTAGAAGAGCGCTTCGCTCAGCAATTTGGAACCAAACATGAAGCGTACGAGCGTACGGCATATATTTTGGGTTATTCGGATAATTTCCACAATTTGTACACATTTGAAGGGTGGTGTATCATGTATAGCACACATTGTGAACTTCGCAACTTTTAGAAAAGGGGACGGTAAGTCTATCATCAGAATATACAGACGCAAAGAAGGTAGCAAACATATTGACGATGTCCTTACCACTAGATCCTACACTGTCGCCAAGATGCATCGCTTCCGGAAGATCCGAGGATCCTCTCAAATTTCTCATAGCCTACAGAATGCCTGAGGGCCCTCCTGAATTACACTCTCCATTTTCAGTATATAATTTTTGTAGCAAATGTCATAAACCTGGTTGAATCTCGCTCGAAGTTAGGAGAACTGCGCATAATAATGTGTTCTACCCGTGAGTTTATACTGCTTATGTAGTTTCTTTTATGATTAGTTTCTGAAGTTCAGATAATAATAAATTTGAAAAATTACTATTTTAAAATGTTTTTACAGGCCCAACCATGTTAAAGTCATAATAGAGACAATCATATAATTTCTCACATGCATCAACCACATTAGAGTTGCTCATATAGGCATCTCAGTCCAGAGATGAAATTAAGTCATAATACTGGACATTTAAGTTTTCTATCTATACCTTTAGGCACATCTGTAATATAAGAGTCATGATGATACCTATAATTTAACGGCCAGATTCTCCCACGCTAGACTAGTTTCATTTGACAATAAAAAGTTTTAAACTGACAAGTGGAAAAAATAAGACAACTAAGTTTTATACTATGAATTTTTTCTGAGATTTTTCGCAAATCTATAACAGAGGTAAAATTATTTTAGCAACACGCTCCAAGATGAAAATCATTTGGAAACCAAGCAAATCGCTAAAATATTATGTAGAATATCTTATAAGTTTTTAATGACGACTTATTCACAGTGATAGTACAAAAACACGGTAAAACCTAACTGATCAACTAAAAGATCTTAATTTAAACCAGTACTAAATTTTAAACCTTTTTAGTGAATCTGAAACTAAAAGTTTATCACCGGCTTCAGACACCTCCATGTTAATAATGTTAAAGAGTACCTACCAAATCCAGAAAAACGCCATTTTTATTAGGAACATGGTTTAGCTGACATAAATTCAAAAATGAGAAGAAACTGTGACTTATATTTTCAGGAGAGGTGGGAGGGCAGTCGATCAGTGAAAAAGAATCCGACCAAACTGCATTATATGTTATAATGACCCGCCATATTAATATTGCTATATGGGTACTGCTCAGCTAGCCCCTCCACCCAATGGCGAACTAAAGGAGGGCGACAGGGGCGGTCCGCCCCGGGTCTCACCAGCAGGGGGCCGAGGCGGGGCCCTGCTAGTAGGATTCGGGGCGGACTAACTCCTTCGAAGGCCGCCCCTGGCCTCCGAAGGGGTTAGTCCGCCGCTGTCTTCCACCACTCTGCATTGTACCTCGTAAATGGAGATATCAGACTTAGGGAGAATGAGCTGAATTCCAATTAAACCTAAAGAAATTAAAATAAGGAACATTAAATTCGTTAGAGTCAATATTATCACAAAGTCAACTTTCGACAAGGATAACAACATCATAAATACTTAAATTCATGGTATGACCTAAACCTAATATATTTGTCTTAATACCACCTGCGTTTTGGATTAATCGTTTTTTTATCATTTATTTTATTGTAACTTTACTGTTGCGTTACAAGGATCCTCATACTTGTAACGGATGACCTAATTAGTTTCACCGGCACACCGGCAGATATTCGGTTGCTCATTTCTATTTCTTCACGAAGGTCTAAACTACTCTAAACCTAAGTTATATGTACCATTAAGATGCTCTCTTTGGATTTTAGTTAAGTCAGGTCCCAAAACAAGCCCACAGTCTTTCAGCTTATATTTATTTTTTAAACAAGATCTGACTACAGCCGAGTTCGGTAATATAACCTTTAACGGTGTTGTTTTATCAGAATTCGCCTTTCCAAATCTAAGAGCGTTAAATGATCCAGTTTCAGTAACCAATTTGTTAGTTAGGTACCTACTTCAGTTACTTGAGAAATATCATGCTTTATTTGAGTTTGGAGATAGGTAGATTTACATTCAGACATATTATATAACATAATGTTGCATCTACGTAAGCCCTGTCCTGAACCTCAGTCAGAATTTCAGTCTTTTCTGTTAATTCCGTTTAATTTCCATGATTTTCACCAGCTGCGGAAATTCCAGATTTTACCTATTCAACTTCATCATGAAAGACAATCACTTTTGACTGAAATTGTAATATTACACCCTCTTGCATGTTGTGTATATTTTGCAATATAATGCATATACATCTGTTGCATTAATATAATCACATCTTTTTATTGTTCAATAAATTAGAAATGTTACCGTTAAAATCCATAAATGACGAAGGCGTTGTACTGGGCGGCACCATGTAGTACTCCATTGGAACTGCTTTCAACACTAGCCATTAAGCAGTGCGCGCATTGAATCGACTCGGATCGGCTTGGCACGGCACGGCACAGTCGACAGGTTTGATAGATTCTGTCTAATAATAATAATAACACTTTTGTGTTGGCAACGAAATTATCCGCCATCTTGAAAAAATAAAATTACCAGCGTCAGCTGATTGATGTTGCCGCCCAGGGTTAGATATTCCGAAACAAACCCATTATTTTTCTGTGATTTCTCAAATTTTTGGTATTTTTCAGTCTTTTTCTTCTATTTTTAAGTGTTTTTGAGTGTTTTATTGTTTTTTTTTGTATTATTAGACTTGCTATTCTTATTTTTTTTATCTGTGGACTATTTTTTATACATAATTCATCTTGTTTTGGGTTTGCTTGGGTTCATCTTGTTTTGGGTAAGTTTTCTGTTTGTTTAAAAATTAATAACATTTCATAAAGAATAAATACTTTTTAGAATATGGATCACAATAAGTATTGTGTCTCCAGTTCAGAAGAGACTCGAGGTGGATCTCAGAGTTGTGATGGAGCAAAAAAGACTTGGGTATTAAACATAACCAAAAATTTTTACTAAAAAATAAGCTTAGTTTAACTTTTTTGGATAAAAGAAAACATAATATGGCATAAACAACTCTAGTTTGTCAATGTTCAGATTTCTTATAATGGCCCAAAATAATTTTTAGGTTTTTTTTTATGTTCTGACAACCAGCGAAGACCGAAGTCTAAGTACTATGTACCGTGGGTGTACTGGGGAAATCCGACTCCCACATCCAGGGCTGGAAACATCCGTACGGACTTCACCAGCCCTTTAAGAGGATGTGTGGGGTGGTACTACTTCGGTCGAGGAAGAAATCCTCTACCACCTGAGGGTATGAGGTTAAAGATTAGCTTAGAATAAATTTTTGTTTTAAGGTTTTGTTAAATATTGTCCTAATCTGTGTTATCCTTTTGTAGAACGGGGCCTATTATTACAACACTGGTGTTGAAGCATTTAATCAGGTATAATTTTTGTTTGTTTTAATAGGGATATTACTTTGAGCCAAAGATATTTCTGCTTTATCGTTTTGTAGTGGAGGCAGTGGCGGTTGGTGACATTTCAAAGTTGTGTATCTCTGTTCATACTTACAGGACCCGTACCGAATTTAGGGGTTTTAATAGTGAGCCCACTGGGAATGTTTTGGTAAAGGAAAAAAAATATTTTGTAATTTGCGAAAAAAAGGTAAATTTTTGGTGCGGCCCCCCACGAAAAAAATGAACACGTCTGGGTATTTGCTTTCTTTTTTTTCTAAACAAATTTTACATCATTTTGTTGACAGTTTTTAAATTTTGAGAGAAAACAATGTGTTAGTAGAAAGTTATAGTCATTTGAATTTTTTTAAGCCTAAAATATAATTTTACACAAACTTCAAATGACTATAACTTTCTCCTAACACATTTTTTTCTCTCAAAATTTAAAACCTGTCGACAAAATGATGTAAAATTTGTGCCTATATGTAAAATTTGTTAGAAAAAAAAGAAAGCAAATACCTAGACGTGTTCATTTTCTTGGGTGGGCCGCACCAAAAATTTAACCTTTTTTCGCAAATTACAAAATGGTTTTTTTCTTTACCAAAACATTCCCAGCGGGCTCACTATTACAACCCCTAAATTTGGTACGGGTCCTTTAAGTATGAACAGAGATACACAACTTTGAAATTTCACCAACCGCCACTGGTGGAGGTGCAAATTAATTTACATTTGTTAGAAATTCCAACATGCTATTATACAGGATATTCCTGTGTATGTAGAAAGCACAGTAGTTATGGTAAGTCGAAATTGAAAATTGAAGTACTTAAAACCAACTAGATTTTAAAACTGATATTATGTTGATATACTAAAAAATTAATATTTTAGTAATACTATAAAACAGCTTTAATTTGTATTTGAAATTGTTGCTTGTTGTAAAGAAAATTATATTTTTTTATCCTTCTACTATACCCAGGTACAGGAAAATTCTACTGTTAAGCAAATCGTGAGCAATGCATTTAAATTTGTTAAATGACAGTTCCTGGATGATGAAAGAGCTGTTCTTCGAGTGAGTATTTGGTCTATACTAGAACAAAATACATAGTTCGAAAATTCATTATAATTATGTATGTATAGTATGCTATGAATATTGAGTAAAGAAAAGGGGTTTCGTCCTCTTCCTATTGGGTGCCTACAGTTAAGGTTGTCTATCCTACAGATTTTTGATTTCCAAAAGAGCAAATACTTCATTTTTTGAAAAGTAAAAGTTTTTATGTAGACTAACTGAAACATTAAATTTATGACATCTATTGTATAAACAACTACACCAGGGGCGTGCCGTGTGTACTCGTATGCAAAATAGTAATATGTGTGTAATGCACATGTATCAAATTTTAGATAACTTCTGCTGCAACAGGTATTACCGAATTTACTATCACCAAATACAAGGATGGGCCCTGTAAGGAGACTACTAGGCATCTTAAAAGAAAGAGAGCTAACCCAGCAACTGAGGTCAGCAATTCTACTGCATATGAGATTCGTCACGAAATATATGACATGTATGCCAAACGTGAGTATTTAACTGTTGCAAGTAATGTCTCGGCACGTCTCGGCTAAATCGGAATATTCTTAGCAGGACAAAAATTGCCGAAAGGTCCAACTGCCTGCGAGTATTTCTAGTATTGAGACGCAAGCGGAAGACATAGGTATACAGTGGCGGACGAAGTTTTGATAGCAAACGTTAGTTTTTGTGTTTTTTTCTACGCTCCGAAGAATAGGTTTTATCACAATAATGCGCGCAAGAAAAATGCGTGGGAGGAAATAGCGAAAAAAACGTCTGATACTATACTACGTCTATATACCACAATAGTTACAATAGTTCTCAGTGGCGGCTCGTAACTTTTTTATTTGGGGGGGGGGCACAATACTTATAAAATTGTAAAACAGTCTTTTGTAATAAATATTGCACTGAGTTTATTTCTGATTCCATTTTTTGGGCGGATCGGGAAAATCCAAAAGTAAGAACAAAACAAAATACATAGTACTAGAATTACTAGTAATACTATGCACTACTTAATTAATAAACTATTTAAATAAAAAAAATATCCCTCGACTGATCACAAAAAAAATGATTAGGCCTTCACGTGTTAATATAATATCAAGAAAACTAAACATAAAATTGCGCAATAATCTCTTCCGACCGACACAACGCCACTCGAAATCCAAACAATAAGCAAGCGCTAGGAGACACGAGTAGTGTTGAAATGAGAAGAGTAATTCACCCCCACTCCTCGACCTTGACCTTGTGATGACCTTGAAAAGCTCGTTGTATTGACACTGAGCGTTCAAGGTAACATTGAGAGAGTTTTGTCCTTGACCTTGAGCATGGGTTTGAAAGTATCGATTTGTGTTGACATTGGGTAATATTTATGACCTTACGACATTGAGCGTTCAAGGTGACCTTGAGAGAGTTTTTGCCCTTGACCTTGAGAATGACTCTGAAAGTATCGATTTGTGTTGACCTTGGGTAATATTTTTGACCTTGAGATTGATCTGGTGATGTAATGGTTTTGAATGGTGCTTATATGACATTGAAAGTTTGTATGACCTTGTGATGACCTTGAAAAGTTCGCATGTGTTCTTGCTTTTTTTAACTTTTTTTATAGTTGAGCCAGATGGTGCATCTAATGCGCTTAACGATTCAAATAAAGGCTGATATTACAATATTTTCTGAAAAACGTTCAAGGTGACCTTGAGAGAGTTTTGCCCTTGACCTTGAGCATGACTTTGAAAGTATCGATTTGTGTTGACATTGGGTAATATTTTTGACCTAGCGACATTGAGCGTTCAAGGTGACCTTGAGAGAGTTTTGCCCTTGACCTTGAGAATGGCTTTGAAAGTATCGATTTGTGTTGACCTTGGGTAATATTTTTGACCTTGACATTTATCTGGTGATGTAATGGTTTTGAATGGTGCTTATATGGCATTGAAAGTTTGTATGACTTTAAGATGTTGACCTTGAAGTTTGGTCTTGCTTATAGGCGCTTCCCCCTACTAGTTTACTGTGACTTGACCTTGAAAAGGTGTAATATAAATGCCATTCACAGCCGAAACAATATTAGAATTAAACGAGTATCAGTTACATCAACATAGAAATTTTGTGTTTGTGTGGTGCTCTGAAAGTGTATTTCTAAGGTATTTAAAAAATTATATTACATTTTTTAAAGATGGCTATTTCAAAAGAGGTTTTAGATAAAATTAATAATTTGCTTGGTAAAGAAGATGTATTTTTGGAACGTAAAAGAATTACTCAGTTAACTGTGGGAAAAAATTATATAATTCAAGCGATGGTTTCAATGGTTACACGTTTTGGAAAAACTTTTCTCGTAACTTTGTGTGATAATACTCAAGATGTTAAATTTCAAGTATTTTTGCCCAAACGTGTTGCTGAGACCATATCAGATGATATTGTGGATATTATGAGTAATTCTGGTGGTAAATACACTCTAATTTATTTGGGTCAAGGAACTAATGTTTATGCTGGTAATAATACTAGAACATTAGTAAATTTCGGTTTTTTGGAATAACATTTTTATCTGTAAAGTTACTTTTTAATAAACATACAACGTAATATGTAAATAGCAGAATATGTTTAAAAAATGTAATACTCTTTTAAAACAAATAATCACCTCAAATCACCTACACGTTCCTTTATTTCATTAATAGATGGCTGATTATTCATTTGCCAGTGAAAATAGAAATTTATATCTGAACTGGTTGTCGCGTGCATTAAAGAGAATGGCACAAGATATATTGCATTATTCAGCGCATGCTGCATCAGATCCCGACTTAGCAGAAAGTCAGTATAGAAGATATATGAAGGATTTTGTCAATTTCACGGCAGGAGCACATCTGTGTGAAAAATATTTGTATGGTTCCATTAGTCTAGAAAATTTTTGTGCTGAAATGGTTGGTGAAGACCTGAAAGCATTCCTTGTTGAGGTGCCAAATTTACCAAAGGAGTTAATAACGAAATATCAATTGATTCCTGAAGCCGACTCAGACGATGTTAATGCTGGTGATGCTATGATGAATACACAAAAATAGGAAGACTGCAACATTTTATAACATTGTACAAAGCAAATTAATATGTATTTTCCAATAAATATATATTTTTTTATTTTCGTGTTCGTATTATTTTCTATGGTATAAGATATAAAAATAAAAACACATTACGGTTTAAGTAAAAAATTTATTTTCTGAGCGTAGATAAAACTTGGGACTAAATTAAAAATGGTATAATTTACGTTTTCTCATACATGTAGTCCAAAACCATTATTCTTCATCGTCGTTAGCATGACATATTTCTCCAAATCTTCTTAGTTAGCGTAATCAAGTGTTGTAAAAAAAGTCGATTTTTGAATAAATTGTTTAATGTGTTCTTGCTTTTTTAACTTTTTTTATAGTTGAGCCAGATGGGGCATCTAATGCGCTTAACGATTCAAATAAAGGCTGATAGTACAATATTTTCTGAAAAACTTCCATTTTTTCTCTAATTTCCCTATCGTTTTTGTATATTAATGGTAACAGATCTTTATTAAATATGGAAGCAATTGTCACAGCAAACCTATGAATTTCTTTTTAACAAATTTTTGCGTAGCGGCATCATCATTATTTGTTGGTTCTTTCAAGTTAGTTAAAGATTTTCCTTCAAGATCATAATTTCCATCGGGTGTAAGTTTAAAGCCTATTCCTGGTGGCCCACATATTAACCGTCTATTTTCAAAAATTTTTTGACGTCCAAATTTATCAATAGTGTTAACGCGACTCATTTTTAAATTGAACTAATTTTGCATACACCACCTGTTTTATACAAAATTTTAAGCAATGTTGTGAAACTTGTTAGACAAGAAGATTTAAAACATTATTTTGCGACATTCGCTTGTTAATTTCACCTGACTTCTTTTTCGACTCCAGACTATGACCCTACAAAACCTTCTTCATTTATAACATATCTCGATGAGTAATTCCCCCCACTCCTTGGCTTTGACCTTGTGATGACCTTGAAAAGTTAGTGTTTGACATTGAGCGTTCAAGATGACCTTGAGAGAGTTTTGCCCTTGACCTTGAGCATGCCTTTGAAAGTATCGATTTGTGTTGACCTTGGGTAATATTTTTGACCTTGACATTGATCTGGTGATGTAATGGTTTTGAATGGTGCTTATATGACATTGAAAGTTTGTATGACCTTGTGATGACCTTGAAAAGTTCGCATGTGTTCTTGCTTTTTTTGACATTGGTGTTGAAATAATCAGGAGTATTTAAACACATAACCTTGAGATATGTCACATTCAAAATTTTCCCCCCATCCATTTACATTTTCACCTTCAATTTACTCTCCCTTCCCATTATCTTTTCCTATAGAGTATATAAATGCTGTGTCCTAGTGTCTTTGGAATCATTAAATTACAAGTCTTAACAGTTTCGATACTAATAATATTATTTTAAACTCTTCGGTTACAATGCAGTATGGTGCAGAACGCCCAATCGCATATATTCGACCATTTTCTATTAATGGGCGATATATGTGTAATAACTGTAATAATTATAAAGTAATAACAAACAAGAGTGTGGGTCTCTGTTATTTGTGTAACACAAATTTCAATGAAGAGCGACGAACAAGAGCCTATGAAACACGTTCCAATGTAGTTGCCATACCGGATAGTCCGAGGTCACCATCACCAGATCAGCCACCTGTAAGAAGAAGAAGAGTGTCATTTAACGATTCACAGCAGCAGTTACACTTGGTCAGACGTTCAAGAAGTCCATCTCCGGTCCCATCATTATCGCCATTACCACATGTTGAACGTTTAGGAAATGTAAGAAGCCCGTCTCCGATATTTAGTCAAGAGGGACAAGGTTGGAATTTCACTTCACCTAGCCGTACAACAACCCCAGATGAGCCACTTGATCTTTACAATCCAGCTATAGCCTTATCACCATCGTTGCACACCGAATCTTTAAGAAATACAAGAAGTCCGTCTCCGATATTTAGTCAAGAGGGACAAGGTTGGAATTTCACTTCACCTAGTCGTACAACAACTCCAGATGAGCCACTTGATCTTTCCAATCCAGCCCTAGCCTTATCACCATCGCTGCACACCGAATCTTTAAGAAATACAAGAAGCCAGTCCCCGGTATTTAACCAAGATGGTCCACCCTTGATTGTAAATTCACCAGCATTATCGGGTGGTTCGTCTAGTCGCACACCATCACTTCTAGATGCACCGCTTGATTCTTCTGATGAAGAACACCTAAGAGAGATTAGCGACGCCAGTGATGATGAAGAACGAGTGTTCCGGGTCATATGTTAACGAAAAAGTGAATTAAGACAATTTGGTTATAGCCCCTAAGTTATATGTAGGTACTAAATAAAACATTTATATCTTAATATACATTTATTTTTTGTGACATACCTTATAAAATAAAACAAATGTAAATATATTATTTAAAGAATATCTGACTTATCTATCCAAGAATTAAACTGATTTGGAAAACCTAACCATTTTACATATAATTGCGCTTTATTATCCTTTTTGCGCTGACGAAGAACTTTTTCTACCAAATAAACACCAGGACTTTGCGTCTTTTGTAATTCTGCTTCATAAAAACACCCCTTAATTGTAAGGCTGTGATTATAAACGAATTTTTACTAGCACGTAATGCATAAACAAAAAAAAACACATTCTTTCAATATTGTACACTGTATATATTCTAAATCTTAACATGTATGTATTATTTTATACGATCAACCTATCCCCACAAAATTATATCACATTAAACGTTAGGGTCGTGTTTTAATTTTAGCCCTACGAAATCATAACCTTGCACGATTTTGAAGGGTAAGAATCGGTGGTCGACCGTTTGCGCTACGAAGCCATAACCTTGAACGAACGTGAAGGGTGAGAATCGGTGGTCGACCGTTTGCCCTACGAAGTCATAACCTTGAACAAGACGCGTTAAAGTCAACTATAATGAAAACGATTGGACATTATTTCTTTACAAAATATTCTATTTTTATTTCATTTAATGTATCCAACCACCCTCTAATTCCTTTAGCACCTATCTAAATGTTATTATATCTCAACAGATGGCAACTTTTTCTGTAATACTTTTACAATGGCAATGTGATATTTTCATAGAATATAATAGAAATAGAGTTGCGTAGGGTGATAATATAATGACCCTATTCAGTAACGCAGCGGGAGACCAGTCGTTTCTAACAATTGGTCGTTTACCCAACATTCAAAGGTATCTGGCACATAAAAGCACGATATATTAGCTGTTAAATAACTTTTAATAAACGTGCCAAAGAGAAAGATAATATGTGTGTATACTGAACACAAAATAAATTGGTAATCATATTTTATACAGGGTGTCGAATTTTGATGTGTGAAATTTCTCTTATAGGCCAAAAAATAGAGCGATTTGTCGTGATATTAGTCTTATTAGAAAACCGCCTGAACCATCATCTGAAAGACGATCCGTAGATGATTCCTGTTATATTTCAAACTCTGAAATTATTTTCTTTAATTTGTTATAAACATTTTTAAGCAAAAAAAAACAAAAAAAACGCGATTTTTTTAGTTTTTTGCTTATAAAATGGAAAGTAGTGAAGCAATCTTAATAGTGTAAATGGACGATTTGTAGAGAATAGAAATATGAACAAAATGAGAGGTCGAACGTCCCGATAGGATAAGTAGCAACGGAGAAAATCTGGAAAACCGAAAAATTAATAGTTTTTTTTTAAATTCATAACTTATGAATTATAATTCGCCCATTTTTAAACGTAGAGGGCTCAAACGTTGCAACACTATTTTGCAACAGGTGTGGATGCTCTATGGATCGTCCGATTTTAATTATTGAAACGGATTTGAAAAGTAAAAGTTTAATTGAACAATATGTATATTTAGGCCAAGCAACAGAGCAAAATATTAGCGATTTTTTGACATTGATCTTATTAGAAAACCACCTGTGCCATCATCTGAACGACGATCCGTAGATGATTCCTGTTATAAATCCAACTCTGAAATTTTTGCCATTAATTTGTTATAAACATTTTTAACCAAAAAAAAACGCGATTTTTTTTAGTTTTTTGCATATAAAATGGAAAGTAATGAAGCAATCTTAATGATGCAAATGGACGATTTATAGAGAATAAAAATACGAACAAAATGAGAGGTCGAGCGTCCCGATAGAGTAAGTAGCAACGGAGAAAATCCGGAAATACCGGAAAATTAAGAGTTTTTGTTTTAAATTCATAAATCGGCCATTTTTAAACGCAGATGGCTCAAAATTTGGGAAAAAGTAGTAATTTATAGCTACTTTATGTGTGCAAAACCCCGACGCTGTCCGACGATTAGTTTTGCCACAATCGTCATTTTAATTTTTCAACACACTATTTTGCAACAGGTCTGGATGCTCTATGGATCGTCTGATTTTAATTATCGAAACGGATTTGAAAAGTAAAAGTTTAATTGAACAATATGTATATCTTAATTTTTCCATAAAATGCTACGAAACCGGTTGAAAATGCACGTAAAGATGCGTAAAAATGGCCCAGCGCGCGTCTACCAAATTTTGAGCCATCTGCGTTTAAAAATGGCCGATTTATGAATTTAAAACAAAAACTCTTAATTTTCCGGTTTTTCCGGATTTTCTCCGTTGCTACTTATTCTATCGGGACGCTCGACCTCTCATTTTGTTCGTATTTTTATTCCCTATAAATCGTCCATTTGCATCATTAAGATTGCTTCATTACTTTCCATTTTATATGCAAAAAACATAAAAATCGCGTTTTTTTTTTGCTTAAAAATGTTTATAACAAATTAATGGCAAAAATTTCAGAGTTGGATTTATAACAGGAATCATCTACGGATCGTCTTTCAGATAATGGCACAGGTGGTTTTCTAATAAGATTAGTGTCACGACAAATCGCTCTATTGCTTGGCCTAATTTTAATTTCTCCATAAAATGATACGAAACCAGTTGAAAATGCACGTAAAGATGCGTGAAAATGGCCGAGCGCGCGAATATTGGCTCCCCTTCGCTCCGCTACTCTCCCGCTACGCGACAAAATTTTTCACTTCAGCTCCCTAGCGTGACCCCTCAAGAGTTAAATTACACGAAAAAGTAGATTTATTAACCAATAGGACACCCCTAAAATTTGGTGTCTCTATCTTTTCTAAAAGCAATAGCCCATAGCCCATACTATGACTTTTCGGACACCCTGTATACAACACAAGGTATACTAAGAAAGAGTGCGGCTGCGTAAATACGTGTCAATATTACGTTAAATTGCTCCTTCTCTGTTCGACTGCGTATTAGCATTAGCTTATGTGATCTATTTTGAGGTTAATTAGAAGACCTTTAAACTGACAATCTTTATAGAAAAATCGAACAGACAAACATTTAAAGACCGCTTTATTTTTAGCCTATAAATGCTCCGAAATTAGCCCTAATTATAAACATAATGCCTACTTGTCAGTAGACCAAATCGTCAATAAACACATCATAAAACCTTTATAAAACTTAAGTACGCTTCAAGACAATTCGGTCCTTAAAGTCAAAAGAGTAAAACGACATATTGTTTGGATTTATGTCTCTGTTTAAAACACAGGTTTGCTTTGTAGTGGATGATTCTTTTGGATTTTTAGCAGATTTGCTGGAGATTTTATGACACTACTGTTTGTTATACAGGATTGGCCAATGAAAACGAAAGAAGCCCGATTTTTCATATTTATCGCCCCTTAGTGAAAAAAAAACGCTTTAACACATGTATCTTGTATGGAAAGGTGAAACCTTTCGCTTATGTTTTCAATCTTTTTTTAAAAGGCAGTAAACTAGCTGGGATTGCTAATAACTTAATGACAACCTATTAACGTAAAATAAAAAAAGTCCTCAAATTATGCCGTGGAATCAATCACGCATATCTTGAATTATTACTCTTAAAAGGTATCATAGGTAAAGGGTCTAGGTGAATAAAAAATAGAATTGTCAAGCCCCTGAAGTTTTTATTTTTAAGAAAATTAAATATGGCAATCACGGCAGAACAAAAAGCTTGTATGATCGAAAGTTAGGTACTCTAGAAGTGGTAGAAGGGTTGATGGCCAGCGGGTTTATTCAAGACCGGGCGCCATCCAGGATTGTCAATCAGAATTTCCACACATAGTCATGGATTTCGACCAGTTTCGCCAAGTTTTGACTAGATCTGTGGTTTTGTTTAGAGAAACAGGAAGTAAGAATAGAAAGTTCGCACTGCACAAAAAGTAGAAGAAAATGTATCCTACGGAAACTGCAATACAGTCCTGAAATGAGGCCTGCATATGCACACTTATCGTCTAAGCGCAGTCCAAGAATTGTTACCAAACGACAAACCGCAGCGAATGCAATTTTCAGAGTGGTTTATGGGTAATTTGCATAATAATGAAATCGTATTTTAAAAAAACATTTTTTACTGACGAGGCATGGTTTTTCCTCTCTGGTTATGCAAATGCTCAACAAATGAGAATGTGGAGTTCTGAAAATCCATATTTCTTTAAAGAGGAGCCTCTGGTTTTTTCTTACGTTACTTATTAACATTGACAGAGCCAAAACTTGTCAAAAGCTAACCAATCAACTAGAAGATCTACTTTTTTTAAAGCCCGTACTGTCTTAAACATTTTTAGTGAATACGGGGATTGGCAGTTATCCTGCCTGTCTGTCAAATACGAAAAGACAAGTGAACCTGTGAATTTCGCTATAAAGCTAATTTTTCGAACATTTGTTTACTTAAAAATTTAATAGATACATCGTTTGGCACTACCTAAAAAAAGATCAATCATTTCGTCCAGTACACCTTCGAAATTATATTGTAAATCACCGTCTAATCGTTTGTTTATCGCAATCGCTATTATGCCAAGCCGAAATCCAAACGTCCGTCAATCATCATCGTACCTTTTTGAAAGTTACACACTCTCTGGAAACTGTATTATTATTATTTCTGGCCGTGGATAAGTTTCGGTGTCACACAAAATAAACAGACAATTTGAAAGCCATTAGCCTGAGACGATCCGTATGCCGTAGACGTCACGTAGGCCACGCAAGTTTACGGTTTTTGGTTATGTTATTTTTCGTTTTCATGGGTTTTCTTCCCAGTAGAGAAGAGTGAATTTTGATATTAATAGGGAAATGAGTGAAAAAATAAGAGTTCCAAACTTTACAACATCGGAAAAGCTCCACTTATTACGAATTATAGCTGACAAATATTCATCTATAATAGAGGATAAGAAGACTGATAGGGCTTCTGGAGACAGAAAGGAAAAGGCCTGGCAGCAGATCACAGATGACTTTAATGCTAGTTCATCTACTAGTATATTACGCAGTAAGGCTTCTTTAAAAAAATGCTATGAAAATAGAAAAAAAGAGCTTCGGAAAACCTTGGCTGAAGAAAAAAAGGCAATATCGCTCACTGGCGGAGGCCCACCACCAAAAATCAAAAAGGATGAGACAGATGACCTTTTAATGACAATAATCAATAAAAATACATTGGTGGGATTTCAGAACAAATTTGATGATGATGCAGATGAAAGTTATATTGAGTGCAGAGACGCTAATGAAGAAAATGAAGTGGAATTTTATATAGCACAGAAAACACAGAAACACATGCAGGAAAGCAGACATTTCTGGTAAGTTTAACTGCTATTTTTTTCTTTTGATTGCAGTTTTAATTTCAAAAAAATATTACCACCAAGAAAAATAATTTGAAACATGTCATATCCGTTTTTTGGATCGTCCGATAATTTGAAACATGCCATATCCGTTTTTAAGTATACGAGCCTTAGATTAGGTAGGGAAGAACAGACTGATATTACAGACCTCTCGAGAGGGCGCTTTCGACATTTTCATATTCTCAATCTCTGAAACGGTTGGGGTCGAAGCGGGAAAACTTTCTGAGTTAATGGAGAGATAGTGGGACTAGCGTCTGTAAAAAAATTAGTTATACAGGGTGTTTCGTTTCAAAGCTATTAAATGTCAAAATCAAAATTTTCGCGATTTCCGTTTAAATCGGGTGCAGGTCGCAAAAGTGGATTAATTAAGGTTGTAATGCACCCGGAGCTATAGAACCCTATTGATATTGGTGATGATCGGAAAATGGGAAGTCATTGTTTTGAATTTTTTTGGGTCGCGAATTGCCATTTGCAGACTCATTTTTGGTACTTAATAACTCGAAAACGGTAGGTCGGATCGAATGATGTTTTGACCCTAGCATTGTTAATAAGTCGTCATTAAAAACTTATTAATTATTCTGATATTTGAGCGATTTGCTTGGTTCCAAATGATTTTCATCGTGGAACTAGCAATTTTCGAGATTTATTCTGACCACGTTAAATATATACGAAAAGTTAATGAATTGTTCTGAAAAATATACATACTGACATAAAATTATATGTAGAATTTGATCCTGATATCGTCTGAGTGGGAAAATGACTGGATGGATCGGTATAACCGGATTTTTCGGTCGATGTTGGTCAGGATTTTGATTTTTTTTTCTTTTTAATATGCATCTTATAATAGCGGCGTTCGGCAATTCAATATTTTTCATCGTTTTGATCGGAATATTTGACAGGCACATGACTCATTGTTGTAATCAGTACGACTGACCACGTGCGTGTCACAAATTCCGAGCAAAACTATGGAAAAAATTGAATTACCGAACGCCGCTATTAGTAAAAAGTAATAGTAGGAATATAGTAAATATATATAAAACTCTCACTGACCAAGATAATGAGCTAATATGAACACTAAATGGGATAATTTGAAAAATCACAAAAAAATTCATCAACTTCACGACGTTGTAACTTTTTCGAGATATCGATATGAATTTCGGATATGTTATAGAACGTACCTTTTTTATATAGACTACCATGTGATTTGAAGGGTGATAAGTCTCGGTTATTTTTTTGTGAGTTTTTCCCGAGCGCTTACATGCGGTCATTTATATTATTAACGAAAATGGCAGTTTTCTTGTGAAGGACATTTTCTAGGCGAGTCGAATGGCTCTCTTTTTGACACACTCGAGGATGTTAAGTGTTGAAAGTAAATGCGATATTGGTGATGATTAAAATATTGGAAATCAAAAGCAATTCCTTAAATTAGACATACTTTCCCATATTTCAGGAAATAACAAACCTTCATAATCGCTTTGTTTGTATGGCTAGACGGACGGCATTTTTTTTTGTAAAATCCTCAGGAAAAACTCATCTACGTGCAATAAATCTGAACGAAAGTGACACCTTGGCCGTCGAAACGAAAAACAACGAAGATCTAGCCAGAAGTTCCTTCATGTTTTCCCTAATGATTAATTAGCGAAGGCAACGTTTAAAAGTGAGCGTGTGACGAGTTGTCACGTGTCATTTTGCGTGTTTGATGGCTACATACAGGGTGCCAAATCGTCCGTGGCCTAAGCTACTTGGTGGTCTTGAAAAACAGTGTTATATGTGTAGGGAAATGCTGTCGGTCTTTGCATTGACTTTCGCCAGCAAAAGTACGCGAACTTTTTGTTTTGTTTCAGTCGGTTCATTTAAAAAAAATAACAAATTTCATCAAAAACCACGGTTTTTTTTTACAACCCTTCCGATTTTTTTCACATTACAGCACTGATTTATTACTGATTATTTACTAATTTTTCGGGATGTATTTCTTAATTAGTTTCCCCTTTATAATAGTCACTGCACACCACTGCGCGAGTTCCTTTGGTAAATAACATTATCGAAAATATCAAAGGAAGTTAATGGACTATATTCTTCTGCCGAAAAAATGTTATAGAAGCCTGGCGTAGACCGAGAGTAATTATCCCATATTATACATCAATTTTTCAAAACAAGAGATTCTAGGAAACGTTGGACTTTATAATGCTCCATCAAGACAATGACAAAGTGTTACCATATGGGACCATACGATGCCATCAATCACCATATGCAAAGAGAATTTATCAGCGTATCGCGCTATTTTTAAAACACTCTTAATGCGTGACACACATTTTTTAAAAAAATATCCCAGAAAATAGATAAGAATTTTCGTCTGAACAAATTTGGCAATTTATAATGGGGCTCGGATCTGGGCAGGCCGTGAACTTCAACACATGGCTTACTGGATTTTTGGGCCCGATAAATCATTAAGGGGCTCGTGAAGAGTGATCCATTGGCGTATCATGTATTTTTTCGAATTTTCTTTTTGGTTGTATTGTAATTGTATTCGGGCACGAGTTCCACGAGAAAGTTCTCATTTTGGCCATATTTTTTCTCTAAACCATTTTTTTCGCACTAGCAAGGCCCTCTTACGAAAGTTTCTAAAAAATTGAGGATACTACTTCGGTGAAGAACTAATCATTCTATAACATTTCCGAATTTCGTTATCGTGGCTCAGCTAGATAGTTTTTAATAGGCGCTCAAAATCGACCTATTTTTCGAGTCTCGCGATCATTTTTTCGCGATTCTCCACGATCTATCGGAAAAATCTCGACACTTGAGATGTTTTAGATGATTCTGGATGTAGGTATATAAAGTTCAAAAAATTTGATTCAGTTCATATTTAAGAGAATAAACCTTTCAACTTTTTGGATCGTCGTCGTCGATCCATCTGACACGGGTCCGGAAGATCGCATTTTCCGAAAAGATTACACATTCTATCGCCTCAGCTCTGGCAGAATCCACTTCTACATAAAATTTGTCATCGATATGGGTATTTGCGGAATTATTCAAGCACGTTAAATTTTTTTTTCGTCTCCTAAATTTGATTGAAAAATGATCGGCCATTTTTCGTAAATTTTTTTACACATTTCTCATGAACACTGAAAAGAGAAATACTTCAGTTTTTTTAGCAGACCTGAGCCGACCTATCAGTAATATAATACTATATATATATATATATATATATATATATATATATATATATATATATATATATATATATATATGTATATATATATATATATATATATATATATATATATATATATATATATATATATATATATATATATATATATATATATTGTTTACATTAGAAAGTTCTTGAACCATTGTGAATATATTTAGGTTAAAATTCTTGGGATTGTGGTTCCAATTAATTAATTAACTGCAGTTGTTAGACAGTTACATATTTATTTGTTATAGTATAGAACGTTTCGGTCATTTTGTTTGACCTTTGTCAACTATATTGATACACGATGTTGGCACTAAAATGAAACAATTACAAATAGATGACGTACGTACAAAACATTTATATTTAAAATTTACCCTAGAGACAGAAATTATCCTCTGGTATCAGCCCTGATATCCTCGGTAACAAGGAACACATATGCATAACAGACACTCATTCAAACAACACAAATTATATTTATAACGTCACTGTTTAAAAGTTTAAAATGCACTGATTTCGGTGTAGGAATACGGTAAAGAGAATGTAAAGTTAGAGTTTCTTATGCTCCGGTTATCTTATAAATTCTGTTGATAACGGAATAAAAATAGTACCAAAACCAAAATTGTTGTTACCCCTTACCCTTAATAATTGACAAATATATATTAAATTAATATGTTATTGTATATTTTATTTAGCCCAGTTATATCGGATTTATCATTAATAGCTAAGGGTGTTTTTTTGATGTGGATCATTTCATGCAATTCACGTTTTCGTTTATGAAGTTCTGTCTTTAAAATTCTTGTTGTTGCAAAATCAAAATTATGGTTAAGAGTTTGTTCGTGTTTTTTGAGGGCGGTTACATTTTTTCGGTCATATTTGTGACCATTTAGTCTATTGTGTAAATATTGGCTGGTTTGACCTATATAAACCGATTGGCAATCTTTACAGGGTACTTCATACACGATATGTGTTTTTTTATTGGTGGGGATGTCACTTTTAAGTTTACTAAAATTGTTCTTTAATAAGTTGTATCCCTTGTGGCTAACATTTATGTCATGCTTTTTGAAAAGTTTTTGAAAGTTCTCTGAAAGGGTAGGAATATAAGGCAAAGATAAAAATTGTTTGTTGTTGTTTGTTTCACCCTGTCTATGGTTGTTATTACCTGGTGAGCAGTGTTTTTCCTGTCTTTGTTTAAATATTGCATTTACTAATTTGTTTGGATATAGATTAAGCGATAATACTTGTTTTGCTTTTTTTATTGCTGCGTCTCTATATTCTGGATTGCTCAAAACAACAATTTTGGTTTTGGTACTATTTTTATTCCGTTATCAACAGAATTTATAAGATAACCGGAGCATAAGAAACTCTAACTTTACATTCTCTTTACCGTATTCCTACACCGAAATCAGTGCATTTTAAACTTTTAAACAGTGACGTTATAAATATAATTTGTGTTGTTTGAATGAGTGTCTGTTATGCATATGTGTTCCTTGTTACCGAGGATATCAGGGCTGATACCAGAGGATAATTTCTGTCTCTAGGGTAAATTTTAAATATAAATGTTTTGTACGTACGTCATCTATTTGTAATTGTTTCATTTTAGTGCCAACATCGTGTATCAATATAGTTGACAAAGGTCAAACAAAATGACCGAAACGTTCTATACTATAACAAATAAATATGTAACTGTCTAACAACTGCAGTTAATTAATTAATTGGAACCACAATCCCAAGAATTTTAACCTAAATATATATATATATATATATATATATATATATATATATATATATATATATATATATATATATATATATATATATATATATATATATATATATATATATGTATATATATATGTATATATATATATATATATATATATATATATATATATATATATATGTATATATATATATATATGTATATATATGTATATATATATATATATATATATATATATATATATATATATATATATATATATATATATATATATATATATATATATATATATATATATATATATATATATATATATATACAGGGTGACGCGGATCTAAATGTACATACGATACCATAAGATAGAGACCACCTTGGGGGTTCTAAATCACCCACATTTAGTAGTCCAAACTCTAACCTTTACCGAGATACAGGGTGTTTTATAAGTTTTGCCTAAAATTTATTTTTGTAATATTTCTGTAAGCACTTGAAATAAAAAATTCATAATGGGTAAGAATATTTTGTACAATTTGTGGGTTTAAAATGCCATCTGCAAAAGTTCTAAAATCCAGGTCCGTACTTAAAATAAAATTAGTTTTTAATTTTTTTTAAATTCAACACCCTGTATATCGGATTTTTGAAACTTGTAATTTCTACTCCAAACAAGCATAAACATATGATTCTATTGACATGGTTTTCAAAGTTGCCGCACTTACCACGAAGTCATAAAAATAGGCGTTTTTAAGAAATCAATGAGAAAGTACATTTCAAATAAACAAAATCTGCTAAAAAATAGTTGGTAGCCTGATAAAAGTGCCCATATTGACTAGAAATATTATGCACTACTTGTCGGATTAAAATGACATACGAAAGTGATAGAATCCAGGTCCTCACTTAAATAATAGGCCCATTTGTAATTTTCGAAATTTGACACCCTGTACATCAAATTTTGAAAAAAAAAGCATTCAGAGCGAACATAAAAACTGAAATTATTGACATGATATTCGAAGTTGCCACACTTATTACTTTATCGTAGAAAATAGGACTTTTGCAAATCTACATTTAGGTAAATTGTTTTATTAACAGTATTAATGGTTAAGAACAATAAGGATTGAATTCGAAAAATTGGGAATAAATATTAATACCTAGAACAACTTAAAATAAACCTAAATCAACAACAATTAATTAAAATAACACAAAGATAATCATACATAGTACAAGGCATACTGTTCCTCAAAAACGCATAATTTAACAATAAAATAAATTATTTTAGAAGATTTTCAAAATGACCGCCATTGACTTCTTCACACTTCTAGGTATTAATATTTATTCCCAATTTTTTCAATTCAATCGTTATTGTTTTTAACCATTAATACTGTTAATAAAACAATTTACCTAAATGTAGATTTGCAAAAGTCCTATTTTCTACGATAAAGTAATAAGTGTGGCAACTTTGAATATCATGTCAATAATTTCAGTTTTTATGCTCGTTCCAAATTCATTTTTTTTCAAAATTTGATGTACAGGGTGTCAAATTTCGAAAATAACAAATGGGCCTATTATTTAAGTGAGGACCTGGATTCTATCACTTTCGTATGTCATTTTAATCCGACAAGTAGTGCATAATATTTCTAGTCAATATGGACACTTTTATCAGGCTACCAACTATTTTTTAGCAGATTTTGTTTATTTGAAATGTACTTTCCCATTGATTTCTTAAAAACGCCTATTTTTTATGACTTCGGGGTAAATGCGGCAACTTTGAAAACCATGTCAATAGAATCATATGTTTATGCTTGTTTGGAGTAGAAATTACAAGTTTCAAAAATCCGATATACAGGGTGTTGAATTTAAAAAAAATTAAAAACTAATTTTATTTTAAGTACGGACCTGGATTTTAGAACTTTTGCATATGACATTTTAAACCCACAAATTGTACAAAATATTCTTACCCATTATGAATTTTATATTTCAAGTGTTTACAGAAATATTACAAAAATAAATTTTAGGCAAAACTTATAAAACACCCTGTATCTCGGTAAAGGTTAGAGATCGGACTACTAAATGTGGGCGATTTAGAACCCCCAAGGTGGTCTCTATCTTATGGTATCCTATGTACATTTAGATCCGCGTCACCCTGTATATATGTATATATTAACCAGAGAGAAACCATAAACCATGCCTCGTCAATAAAAAAAGCGTTTTCAAATACGTTTTCATTATTATGCAAATTACCCATAAACCACTCTGAAAATTGCATTCGCTGCCGCTTATCGTTTGATAACAATTCTTGGTCTGAGCTTAGACCATAAGCGTGCTGTAAGCGGATTGTATGGCAGGTTCCGTAGTTCCGTAGTTTACTTGCTGGCTTAAACGCCGAATAGGGGTTTGTGGGTGTTCATTAACAGTTTGCCTCAATTCTTGACAGTTCTATTTTTCATTCACCTATACCTATGTTACCTTTCAAGAGTAATAATTCAAGACATGCGTGATTGATTCCACGGTATAGTTTAAGAACGTTTTTTTTATCTTACAATATTTTACAACAGACAAATCTGGTGAAAATTATTTAAAAATCTGTTTATTTTCGGTTGGAATAAAACTATTTTCAAATTAAAACACAATTTGTAATATCCATACATTTTTAATAAATAAATCAATTTAAATTTATTACTTAAACCGAAATGTGTTTTTATTTTTATATGAAGAACTTCTCGCAAGTAGCCCGCTTTTATGCTTGTCTATTTCCTCCAGTAGACATTCTGCTCCTACCGGTTCTTACTGTCCTTCACACTCGTTCAAGGTTATGGCTTCGTAGGGCAAACGGTCGAACACCGATTCTCACCCTTCACGCTTGTTCAAGGTTATGGCTTCGTAGTGCAAACGGTCGACCACCGATTCTTACCCTTCACAATCGCTCAAGGTTATGATTTCGTAGGGCTAACGGTCGAGTTTGTTAAAATTAAAACATGACCCTGACTTTTAATGTGATATAATTTTGTGGGGGTAGAGGTTGATCGTATAAAAGAATACATACATGTTAAGATTTAGAATATATACAGTGTACAATATTGAAAGAATGTGTTTTTTTTTGTTTATGCATTACGTGCTAGTAAAAATTCGTTTATAATCACAGCCTTATACTTCTTTACAAAATAATGTTTTATTTGCAGTTCAAACAACAATTATAAAAGCTATACTTATGGAGTAATTTTTAACCCTATATAGACTTTCCAGTTCAATTGCATATAATTACAAAAACGACTGAATAACTTGTAGTAAATTTTCTAAATTCTGCTCAGGATCGGTCCTATAAAAGTCTATGTCTGTATGCCTCCAAGGTAGAGTTTTTGTAGACGAGGGAATTACATAACGTTTATCATCGTGGTGGGTTAGGGCAACTTTATTTATTATTTCTGTATAAACGTCGTGCAAGTCACTTCGAAAAGTTTTCATTTTTCTAAATATTAATCCACCGTGCTCTACTATTTTTCGATAATCATCTAGATGAAGTTCCTTTTCGATAACTGATTTTTTTATACCTTTTGCTTTTTTTAATTCGCTATTTAAAGACATTACATAATAAGCTTTGGCCCCGGTACCATAAAAACCTATTATCGGATCACATGGAAATTCATCTTTCATCCTACCCAAAACCGATTTGCTTTTAGCTATATTAAAGTCATTTTGTCCGGGGTAATTGGACGTATCAAATTTATCCGGATTTTCAGCTATTATGCGATAAAAATCATGTGTAAAAACGTTTACTATAAGCGAATCGGTGTCGGTGTAAAGTAAAGAAGCATTAGTACCAAACTTTTCCTTAATGAAATTATAGAAAAAATCATAAATCACAGTTTTTGAAATGTCTAATATGGAAAACCCAATATATATTGGTTTGTTGTAAATAATTTTTAATTTGTCCATATGAATGGCAACAAAATCGTTGGTGAAAATAGATCTACTATTAAAATTGGGGCGTGCAATTAATGTGCTCATGCCCCGACTTTCCCTCTAGCATTTTCCCAATGCGTTATTAATTTTATATCTTTGCGGTTTTCCACATTTTCCATCGTTTTTCCAAAAATTGCGTTTATGATTAACTTAAAGAGATCTTTACCAAATTTTGTAGTTGATAAATTTCGTAATTCAGTATTAAAATCAATGTATTTTTTTAGCCACTTTGACTGGTCGAATTTTAAAATTCTATGCGTCCGCATTACCATTAGTCCCTGGTTTATGGCTTGTTTTAAAGTTCTGTAGTGAACAATATATCTTTTTTATCATTTAAATTCGGAATTAATTTTGATAATTTTGCTTTTTCTGTAGGTGGTTTGATATTTTCTACTAAAAAAGGAAGATCGGAATGAGCATCGTCTAATTCTACTGGGTAATGCACGTCCACTTCCAAAACGTATCCTTGCGGACTCTCATCACCGATATCCATATTTAAATCGAGAATTTCGCGCTCTGACAACCACTTAAAACCACCAAACGGTAATGTTTGGGACATACTATGACCATACAGATTTGTTGCATCGAGATATGTTATAAATGAAGAAGGTTTTGTAGGGTCATAGTCTGGAGTCGAAAAAGAAGTCAGGTGAAATTAACAAGCGAATGTCGCAAAATAATGTTTTAAATCTTCTTGTCTAACAAGTTTCACAACATTGCTTAAAATTTTGTATAAAACAGGTGGTGTATGCAAAATTAGTTCAATTTAAAAATGAGTCGCGTTAACACTATTGATAAATTTGGACGTCAAAAATTTTTGAAAATAGACGGTTAATATGTGGGCCACCAGGAATAGGCTTTAAACTTACACCCGATGGAAATTATGATCTTGAAGGAAAATCTTTAACTAACTTGAAAGAACCAACAAATAATGATGATGCCGCTACGCAAAAATTTGTTAAAAAAGAAATTCATAGGTTTGCTGTGACAATTGCTTCCATATTTAATAAAGATCTATTACCATTAATATACAAAAACGATAGGGAAATTAGAGAAAAAATGGAAGTTTTTCAGAAAATATTGTACTATCAGCCTTTATTTGAATCGTTAAGCGCATTAGATGCCCCATCTGGCTCAACTATAAAAAAGTTAAAAAAGCAAGAACACATTAAACAATTTATTCAAAAATCGACTTTTTTTACAACACTTGATTACGCTAACTAAGAAGATTTGGAGAAATATGTCATGCTAACGACGATGAAGAATAATGGTTTTGGACTACATGTATGAGAAAACGTAAATTATACCATTTTTAATTTAGTCCCACGTTTTATATACGCTCAGAAAATAAATTTTTTACTTAAACCGTAATGTGTTTTTATTTTTATATCTTATACCATAGAAAATAATACGAACACAAAAATTAAAAAAATATATTTATTGGAAAATACATATTAATTTGCTTTGTACAATGTTATAAAATGTTGCAGTCTTCCTATTTTTGTGTATTCATCATAGCATCACCAGCATTAACATCGTCTGAGTCGGCTTCAGGAATCAATTGATATTTCGTTATTAACTCCTTTGGTAAATTTGGCACCTCAACAAGGAATGCTTTCAGGTCTTCACCAACCATTTCAGCACAAAAATTTTCTAGACTAATGGAACCATACAAATATTTTTCACACAGATGTGCTCCTGCCGTGAAATTGACAAAATCCTTCATATATCTTCTATACTGACTTTCTGCTAAGTCGGGATCTGATGCAGCATGCGCTGAATAATGCAATATATCTTGTGCCATTCTCTTTAATGCACGCGACAACCAGTTCAGATATAAATTTCTATTTTCACTGGCAAATGAATAATCAGCCATCTATTAATGAAATAAAGGAACGTGTAGGTGATCTGAGGTGATTATTTGTTTTAAAAGAGTATTACATTTTTTAAACATATTCTGCTATTTACATATTACGTTGTATGTTTATTAAAAAGTAACTTTACAGATAAAAATGTTATTCCAAAAAACCGAAATTTACTAATGTTCTAGTATTATTACCAGCATAAACATTAGTGCATTGACCCAAATAAATTAGAGTGTATTTACCACCAGAATTACTCATAATATCCACAATATCATCTGATATGGTCTCAGCAACACGTTTGGGCAAAAATACTTGAAATTTAACATCTTGAGTATTATCACACAAAGTTACGAGAATAGTTTTTCCAAAACGTGTAACCATTGAAACCATCGCTTGAATTATATAATTTTTTCCCACAGTTAACTGAGTAACTCTTTCACGTTCCAAAAATACATCTTCTTTACCAAGCAAATTATTAATTTTATCTAAAACCTCTTTTGAAATAGCCATCTTTAAAAAATGTAATATAATTTTTTAAATACCTTAGAAATACACTTTCAGAGCACCACACAAACACAAAATTTCTATGTTGATGTAACTGATACTCGCTTAATTCTAATATTGTTTCGGCTGTGAATGGCATTTATATTACACCTTTTCAAGGTCAAGTCACAGTAAACTAGTAGGGGGAAGCGCCTATAAGCAAGACCAAACTTCAAGGTCAACATCTTAAAGTCATACAAACTTTCAATGCCATATAAGCACCATTCAAAACCATTACATCACCAGATAAATGTCAAGGTCAAAAATATTACCCAAGGTCAACACAAATCGATACTTTCAAAGCCATTCTCAAGGTCAAGGGCAAAACTCTCTCAAGGTCACCTTGAACGCTCAATGTCGCTAGGTCAAAAATATTACCCAATGTCAACACAAATCGATACTTTCAAAGTCATGCTCAAGGTCAAGGGCAAAACTCTCTCAAGGTCACCTTGAACGTTTTTCAGAAAATATTGTAATATCAGCCTTTATTTGAATCGTTAAGCGCATTAGATGCACCATCTGGCTCAACTATAAAAAAAGTTAAAAAAAGCAAGAACACAGGCGAACTTTTCAAGGTCATCACAAGGTCATACAAACTTTCAATGTCATATAAGCACCATTCAAAACCATTACATCACCAGATCAATGTCAAGGTCAAAAATATTACCCAAGGTCAACACAAATCGATACTTTCAAAGTCATTCTCAAGGTCAAGGACAAAAACTCTTTCAAGGTCACCTTGAACGCTCAATGTCGTAAGGTCATAAATATTACCCAATGTCAACACAAATCGATACTTTCAAAGTCATGCTCAAGGTCAAGGACAAAACTCTCTCAATGTCACCTTGAATGCTCAGTGGCAATACAATGAGCTTTTCAAGGTCATCACAAGGTCAAGGTCAAGGAGTGGGGAGTGAATTACTCTTCTCATTTCAACACTACTGACACGAAATATTGTGCCCATCGAGATGCCGATAGCACGCGATTTTAACCCTAATTCTCCAATTCATAGACCGGCGTCGCCACCAAAATTGATGATGAAATTGAGACAAATCTGCTGTGTCCCCGGAGATAAGTTTTGATCGCCGGCGGTCGCGTTATAAATACTGATTGTCCTTTTTTTGTTTTCATAGGTTGAGCTCTGAAAAAAATTGTATACCTGGAAGTAAATGTCAACGAGTATAAACCTTTTGGTGGATCTTCATATATAAAGTTACCACGTTTCATCGAATTTAAAAAGCCATCATCAATGTGATTAATCACGATGAGTTTTGTTTTGCATGGTCAATCGTGTCTGCTTTTTGTCCTGCCACTAGTATGGCATCACAGATCCAATCTTATCCACACTATTCAAGAGTGCTGAATTTTACAGGATAGGTATGGACTTTCCAGTAAAGTTGCGTGATATATCAAAATTAGAAGAAATGAATAATATTTCAGTTAATGTTTATGGTTCGCAAAAAATTTTTGAAAAGAATATTGAAGTATGTATATGATGTATATGTATGTTCTACCTTTACCTAATTTTACAAGCTCTTTACATAAAAATTAAAATATATTGAATTTTTGGAAACTATAATTATTAAGTGATACAGGAAAATAAAGTTGAGAATTTTTTAAACAAACAAAAGTGGAGAGAGTAAGGAGCAAATATAATATACTAAAAAATAACAAAATTTTTGGAGTAATATTTGTGACAAAGTTTTATTGAAGTTGACAAACAGTCAATATCAGAAAAAAGTAACAATGCCAAAAAAGGAAGAACGAAAGAAATCTTTAGAAAATGGTTCTTTTGTGGGAAATGATGATTATTTACCATTAAAATATCCAGAAACCAGCCAAAAATCCAAAGAAAAAATTATGAAGTTCAACGGTTGTACCCAAGATCGAAAACAAGCAGGACCTTCGGATTTATGTTATTGTGGAGAATGTAACCTTAAACTTAAATCAAATCAACCTGCAATACAACGTAAGATAAGTTGTAAAAACTGGTATCACTATAAATGTTCTAAACTGGATAATACTAAATTTGAATTTTTCTTAAAAGAATTAAAAATGCCAAAAGGCAAAATATGGAGTTGTTATAAGTGTAAGAAAGTTTCAGAAGAAGAAAACAAACAAAAAAAAAGGAAATGAAAATGAAGAAAGTATGTTTGAAATTGTTAATGAATTAAGAAATTCTGTTATTTTTATGTCCGAAAAGTTTGATAAAATGGAAATGGAAAATAAAGAAATCTTTGAAATGTTTAAAAATATGAAGAAAGAACAGGAAAGACTTAAAAAGAAAACGATTTATTAAAAGAAGAAGTAATTAAATTTAAAAAAGAGGTCAATACTTTAGCAGAAAAAGTAGATATAAATGAACAAGAAAAAATTGTGAACAATTTCGAATTAAAAGGGTTTCCAAAACAAGAAAAATTCATTGATGGGGATTTTACAGAAAAATTTTTAACAAAATTTGGTGTAAAAATTTAAAAAGAAAACATAATTAAAATAGAACGAGTAGATTTAACGAAAAAAGGAAACTGAAGTAATAATTCTATAATCAAGGTCAATTTTAAAAATCACAATAAAAAAGGCTACAAATTACTTTAAGAAAAACGGAAGGATTACATGTGCAGATTTTAATATATCAGAACATATAACAGAAATTTATATTAACGAACATTTGACTTAAAGAAACAAATATTTATTGGGAAAAGTCAAAGAATTAAGAAAATATACTTACAAATTTATTTGGTGCAAAAATGGAAAACTGTTTGTGAGGAAAAATGAACAAGAAAAAAATATTCATATAACAAACCAGGAACAAATACAATTTCTTAAGAACAGTAACAGTATAATCTTATAGCTTCTTACTTTTTCTTCTTTTTGGAAATTTATATTTTTTTTAATACATTTTTAGTTCTATATAACTTGTAACTGATGGTTTAAATCTGAAAATAGACAAATACGTTAAGAATTTTAAAATAACAAATATTAAAACGCAGCTTGTGAATGATAAGAATGAGTTTGATTTTATGACAAGATCACCAAACAATGTTTCCGTGTATCATAATAATATTAGAAGTATTGCCAAAAAATTTTGATGAAACTAAATTATTTTTAAATCATCTTGACCATGATTGTGACGTTATTATATTAACAGAAACTTGGAAGATATTTAATACTGATTTACTTCAATTAAATAATTACGAGTTGATTTACAATAATGGAAGTTTAAATAAAAGTGACGGTGTTTTGGTGTATGTTAAAAATAAGCATAATTATTTTTTGATATTATCTCTTTGGGAGAAATCAAAATACATAGTTTTTTTGAAAATATGTCTTAACCATGAAAAAGTTAATACTATAAGTACATATGTTACCGGCAAAGTCCGTTTCATCGCCATACTTAAGTTTGCCTAGGTAAACCGCACATTGCCGGGACGTTCTGGGCAAAGTCCGAAATTGTTCTCTATTTCGGAGTTTGTCTAGAATGTAACCCGGCAAACTTAGGTTTGCCAAACACGTTTGAGGTAAAGTCCGAAAAATGTTCTTACCTTTGTGTTGTATCATGATAATTGGTATACTAGTGATGTTAAGCCTGTAAATAACATGATTTCATCGTATTTCATTAAGTTAAATACACCTACATAATATACTTATTAAATTTTTAATAACAAACCTGAGCAAACCCGATTCAGTTAGACGAATACGCAAAGCAGTGCGCGCAATAGAATTGACTCGGCTCGGTAAGTTTCATTCGGAATGCCGACAGTCAAAGCGCATTGATTCGGCTATCGGTACTTCAAAACCGCTGCAACTATTGTGATGTATAGACGTATTATAGTATCAGACGTTTTTTCGCTATATCCTCCTAAGCATTCTCCTTCCACACATGTCGTGATTCTTCGGGTCGTACAAAAAAAAACATAAAAACGAACGGTTTGTATCAAAACTTCGTCCGCCATTGAACACCTATCTCTTCCGCTTGCGTCTCAATACGAGAAGTAGTCGCAGGCAGTCGGATAATTGGGCAATTTTTGCTCTGATTCCGATTTGGTCGTTCCGAGCGGGCGAAACCGATTCAATGCGCTCCTTTCCATATAATTGCATGTATACCAAACCTTTTGACTGTGCCGTGCCGTGTCGAGCCGAGCCGAGTCGATTCAATGCGCGCCCTGCTTAAGAGCAAGTATCAGCGAACCGCGTGGTCCGATTTGGGATTTCGCCACGGAAGAGCGAAATTCAGTGTTAATAAACAATCAGGCAACATCGCCATTCCAAGACGTGACGTCGCGCGCTGTATCGAGGGAGTGGGAGATGTGAGTTCTAATTCTAAAATATTCCCTTTATATAAATTATTGTTTCCTGGCGTTTCTGTGAGCAGTGGCGCGCCAAAATCTCATTTTTTTTTAATAAATAGCATTTATGAAAATGGCAACATTATGTGACATGTTATTTTTATACTGTATATTTTTATATGTATTTTAAAGAATTACGATGATGGTATTGGTTTTCCATTATTTTTGTTTACAACAAAGATCTGACCAGTAGGGGATGGATGTGAAGGGTAGATTTGGAGATACTTAAAAAATGATTTTAGATATATTATAGCCATAAATGCGCACGTAATCGTATTCAATTAATTGAGATCAGAGGCACCAACGGGAAGCTTTGAATAAAGGTTAAAAATATTGAATAATATTAGATGAAAATTTGAAAAAAATATTATTTAGGGGCGGAAGGAGTGTGACATTTTCAGAGTGTTACAGATACAATGTTTAAAAAACATACTTTATTTAGACATTTGGATTAATGTAAAAATTCAGATCTTTGGCTGAATGGAATTTAATTGGAAGTTCTTTTGGATGCATTGGATTCACCAACTCTGGCAATAGGCATAATAAATCGATGTTAGTTTTGGTAACATCTTTTCACGTCAAAACGTGTCATCCCGGATGATCTACAAAAAACAACGAAAATTAATTAGAAACATTTTATTTTAGGCGTCATCCATAAATTACGCCACAGAAATTTCAGCGTTTTTTGACCCCCTTCGTCCTTGTCACAAGTAATCACATTCATGTGGACCCTCCCCCCGTTGTGACGTCACTTATTTTGCAATTTTAAATTTATAACTTAATTAAAACAGCACTTCCAATATTATTATTATTTTAAAATATTCTGAATAAAGTAACAATTTACGTTCTCAAACAATAGATAGGTACTCAAAATCAGTAGAAAAAAATTCTTACATTGTTTTTGGCTGAAAAGTGAACTGAACTGAAAAAAAAATTAATCATCCTGTGTCCATGGACCACAAGAACCTGAAATCATCTGAACTTTCAGTTTTAACAACCTGTAATACCGGCCGTAAATGGATAATATCAGTGGCAAAGTAAGATGGTAATATATAGATACAGTCATGAGCGCCCGCAGACTTTTTTCTCAGGTGGGGCAAAATAAAAAAAAGTAATATATTTTTAAAGATTTTACTTCTAATAATTAAAAAGTATGACAATCTCACAATCTCAGGGGATCAACGCCCCCTGCCCCCCTCCCCTGCGGGCGCCAATGGATTCAGTGTCCGCCAAAAAGTCTGCCCCATATAGGAAACTTTTTTAAAATTTGATTCAGGTCAAATTTGACTTTGGCGTCAATTTTTGCTTAACCAAGAACCTGAAATGACATATATAAAGATAGTCACGTGATCCATGTTAGCTGGCAAAAATTACATTTTCAAGGAAAATGTCCTGAAAATGGTATTATTAGCTTAGATTTCGAAAAATGTCATAGGAAAAAGTTGTTTGGTTTCTCATCGAGATTATATCTGTATTCAATCTGTTTTGTTCAAAAGTTTTAACTTTTAATTTTTCACGAATTTTTTTAGTGTATGAAGAAATGTGTTTCAATTTTTAACGTTTATTCATTATAATTAAGTTTAAACGCTATATTGCAACGTTTATAAAGATAAGACATACATTTACCAAAGTCTGCAGAGGTTGTATAGCACAAAAATAAATATTTTTTAAAATTCCCAGAGCGCTATTAGACAATTACTTGATTTTTTAAGATCTATTGGCTTTATTATTAACCATATCAAGCGCAACAGTTAGAAAAGCTTATCATCCATAGGATCTTAAAAGCTAACTAATAAAAACCTTTTTTTTAAAACATCGTTGAGATTTTTAAAACTAAAAAATACCATTTTTATTGTAATTTAATTCAACAGTAGGCTCTGAAACAAATGTAAATATGACAAGTTGACATAGGACGGTAATTGATTATCACTAAATAACTACAAATTGGAAACTAGACGAGCCTGAAGAAAATAGCGGCGTTCGGTAATTCACAATTTTTCCATCGTTTTGATCCGAATTTTTGACAGGCACATGGCTCATTGTTGTAATCAGTACAACTGACCACGCGCCTGTCAAAAATTCCGAGCAAAACGATACTGTGTTATAAGATGCAATTGAACACAAGCAAACGTCAGTTGTAGCAATATCGGAAAGAAGAGGTGCCAAAGAAACAACCATAAGAAAAATTTTACGAAAAAATATTATCATCCGTACGAGCCGAAATTTATAAATTTTCTTAAAGAAGGGGATTTTGAAGCAAGGTTTGATTTTTGTGCCTGGGTACAGGGGGAAATAGAAAAGAATCGGTCATTTACCAAAGGAATAATGTTTACAGACAAAGCACCTTTTTATTCCAACGGGACAGTAAGTTCTCAAAACTGTAGGTTGTGGGCTCATGGAAACCCTGGCTTCAAAATTGAGTGCAAAGTGCAATATTCTTTTAGAGTAAATGTCTGGTGTGGAATTTTTAACGTAAGATTGATTGGGCCCTATTTTTTTAAAGAAAATTTAAACGCAGTAATTTATTTAAACTTTTTAAGGACTGATATAACCAATGTTGTTGATAAAATGTCACTACCGGAAAGATTGATATTGTGGTATCAACAATTCACGCCATTCACGGCACGGTTGAGGTCAGAAATTTTTTAGACAATTTGTTCAGAGGAAAATGGATTGGCAGATATTCGGAGTATTCCTGGCAAACCTGACCTAACTGTCATGAATTTCTTTTTGTGGGATTATCTCAAACAAAAAGGGTACCGTAATCAGCCGTTTTCAAAACGTGGATCATTTGGAAAATACTATAGAAGAGGCTTGCCCTGAAATTCCACCAAGATTTCTGAAAAATGTTACAAAAGGGTTTTCCAGAAAAATAATTAAATGTATGGAAAGGGAAGTACGGCACACTAAAACGTAAACATTTTTTTTTGTTTTAAGAATAAGCTTTAAATTTTTGATTTTTTTTCCTGTTTTAGTTTAAAAATAAAAGTTTTACTAAAAAAAAAGTTTTTTATTATTTAGCTTCTAAAATCCTATAGATGATAGGTATGCTTGTCTAACTGTTGAATTTGATATGGTTAATAATAAGCTCTGTAGCACTTAAAAAATCAAGTAATAGTCCAATAGCGCTCAGGGAATTTTAAACAATATTTATTTTTGTGCTATAAAAACTCTGTAAACTTTAGAACATGTATACCCCATCTTTAGAAACGTTGCAATATGTCGTTTAAAGTTAATAATAATGAAATAAAGGTTAAACATTTAAACAAATTTATGATGCTTAAAAAATATATAAAAAATTAAAAATAAAATTTTTGAACAAAACTTTAATAATGGAATCTCGATGACAAATCACACAACTTTTTACTAAGACAATTTCGAAATTTTTACAAATAATACCATTTTTAGGACATTTTCTTAAAAAATGTAACTTTTGACAGCTAACATGGATCACGTGACTATCTTTATGTATGTCATTTTAGGTTCCTGATCAAGCAAAAATTGATGCCAAAGTCAAACTTGGCCTTAATCAAATTTTACAAAAGTTTCTCATATGGTGCATAGTTTTTGGCGGTCACTGTATATTGTTCAGGTTAAAAATTACGGTAAAATCAGGTTCGAAAACGGTAGGGCGGTAGGTTGAGGCCGAAAACGATAGAACTACCGGTAAACGGTAGACCTGGTAACATTGCAAACAAATAATAAAACAATAAAATCCTTTACGTCGGCTTTTTTCAAAGGCGGTATCGGCCTTTCAGTGTATTGTTACCAAAGGCAAACAATTTTGCACTTCAAAATATCATACTTATATAACGTTCATTTTGCCTGTGGCCATATGCCCTATTTAGTTGTTTTAATATTTTAGATTAAATGTGATATCACGAAGCTTATGACTCATCCCCCCTTGTCACGCTTGTCACACTTTGTGGACCCCTCCCCCCCTTTACGTGTGACGTAATTAATGGATGACCCCTTACAGTGAAAAAATTAAAATACCTACTCTACTAACAATCCGAAAGGGCTCAAAAATTTTAATTTGGCCTACTCAGCTCCGCGTACACGCGATGTGATGCGGTGTTAGTGCCATCGGCGCCGGGTAGAGCGGCAGATGGACGGAGATCAGGTGGCCGAGGTTTGCTCAGATTAAGTGGGAGGTTGATGGCAGAAACACTAATTGTGCAAGTGTAGCTTCCACTTGACCGATTTTTTTACCTTTGAAAACTATAATTATCTGCTTCTGTTTGAATTTCCACATCGTCAAATTCCATTGATATTAAAGATACTGATGCTGATGAGGTATCAGCATAAGTATTTCTGAAATATGAATTTAATATTATTTTGAAATAATTTAAGCTGACAATAAAAAACACCTTGTAAAAATATTTTTTGGTTAGGATATATTGACGTTTGAAACTATCGAAAAACTATAAATACGAAGAAACCTTTACATCAATAATTATTATATACATACTTTGGCATATCATAGCATTCTTCAGCGTGAACTACGGCGAAAGCAAGTTCATCAGGAACAATTCTGTTACAAAGAACGCAATTAATAAATTGAAACATCAATCAAAAGTTTATATTATCAGAATTAAATGCCTGTCGAAAAAAACATAAGCACATTTTGTACTTTTGTAACAGCTTTCTGAAGAATTATTTCTCGATAAAATGAAAATGATGTGACTGCGTCTTATTTCAAATTAATAATGTTTTTTTTTTTGGGATTTCTGACGGTTTCCAAACAGTCAATGCAGTGGTAAGTGGCAGTACAAAAATCAGCAATAAGCTTTATGACAGCGTAACTAAAGAATTATTTTGTTGCATTCATGCACAGAACTTACCGTCTTTTCATTAAAATGCGCCTACTTTCCCTTGTTGTAGATAAACACTTTCTTCTATTGGCTTTCAATCGTTCATCTTTTCTACCAGCCATTTTACACACACTGACACTGATACGCACGAAAAAACACCTATACATAAGTCGCTACAACGAGCCGCCTCTGCTCCCATTAGTATGAATTACCTTGACGTCGTCGATGTGCGGCGGTCAGGGACTCGAGTGTCTCCGCTTTCCGCGCTGCCCTCGATCAACGTTGCCAAATCGCTTTAGATAGTTGCGATTTTCGGTATTTTTTCTAAAAAACTCGCGGCGACTTTTTTTGCATTAAAACAAAGCTATACAATTAATTGAAATTATAGATAGTGGAGAAAATACTTTCAAAAATGACTGTATTACCATATTTTCTCAATTTGCACATTATTTGCCGTTTTGGAAAAAATTAAATTCTTTTTCGGAAAATTGAAGGTAATACAGTCATGTAGTATCGAATTTCGAAGCTAAATTCAAAATTTTATCAAATTCGATTCAATAGTTTTCTCGTAGTTTGGCGCCCCGTTTTTCCAATATGGAGGTCACTGAGAATACCTCTTAAGGCTGCATTTGCCGACCACATCCATTTATTGCCAACTTAATTTTATTGTAGTACAATGTTTTGCTTTATTTTTCTTTTGTATGAATATTGTCACAATATTAACCGCAGATTCATATTCTATAGGTTTTTTTAACGTATTAATAATAGTCTCAAGATATTTTATGATTTATTTTAGGAAAATAATATTTCCAAAGAATATTGAGGTCCTCGTGTCAGAAAAAAAGTCACCATAAATCTTTTAAAATGTTAATTTTCTGAATGAAACCATTATACACATTGAAACTTTAAATAAGTAACTAAAAATTGCTTGCAGGATATTAAACTATATTTAATATACTTATAATCTTATTGTTAAAAATTTTAAAGCCGAAAAACCATGTCAAAATGAAATTAAGTTGGCCACCATGGACGCGATCAGGAAATGCCACCCTAAACAATCAACGCACTGACGATGAAACGAACTTTACCGGTAACATATATAAACCACCACCTATTAATATCTTTGAATATACTTTAAATTTAAAGAATTTCTTTGAAGATATTAAATATAATTGTAAAAATGAAATAGTTATTGTAGTGGGCGACATTAATATCGATATTTTCCTCAAAATCTAGAGAAAGTAATGAATATTTAAATTTATTGAGTGAATATGTTTTTATATCATTAATAAATAAAACCACAAGAGAAATAAAAGACCACAATTCTTGTATTGATCATATATTTGTAAAAACGGGGGAAAACTTATATAATTTTAAAACTTTACATCCAGATTCACTAAGAAAGTTTAAGATTTAGTACTGGTTTAAATTAAGATCAGAATCAGTTATGTTTTGACAGGTTTTTGTCCTGGCCTTGTCATTAAAAACTTATGAATTATTGTGATATTTCAGCGATTTACTTGGTTTCCAAATGAATATCATCTTGGAACGAGTTGCTGTAATGAATTTGGTCCTATTATTGTTGAAAGTACGTACTAAAATTGTCCTATTCCTGATAAATTTGCGAAAAAGCTCAGAAATGAGTTCATAGAATAAAACTTAGTTGCCTTATTCTTACACTTGTCAGTTTAGAACTTTTAATTGTCAAATTAGACCGGACTAGCATTGGAGAATCTGGCTGTTGATTTTTAAATATCAAATCACTGATCATTACCCAATAATTTTACAAAAAATCTTATTAAAATAATAATACGGACTCTATTTCAGATTATAAAAATTACATTAATTATTCAAGACTGAAAAAAATATGACAAAAATCGATAGGTCAAACTACTGCTCTTATTCGGAAACGGAGGATTTATCTAATAATTTAATTAAAGAAATTCAAAATAATGTAGAAATATGTACAACTAAAATCAAAGTAAAAATTAAAACAAGGAAAGAATGGATTACTAATGGATTATTAAATTCCATTAAGACAAAGAACGAACTCTACAAAAAAATTACAAAAAAATAAAAATGATCGATTTTTCTGTGTAAATACAACCTATACAAAAACAAATTAAATAATCTAATAAAAGAGACGAAAATTAATTTTTATAAATCTCAAATTGATAAATGTGAAAACAATAATAAAGATCTTTGGAAAACTATTACAAAATTATGTAATAAAAATCAAAAACAAAAAAATATAAATGAGCTTAGGGTTGAAAACAAATCACTTACTGATAAGAAAGTTATGGCTAATAGTTTTATTGATTATATTATTTTTCTGAAGTGGGATAAAAATTAGCGAACAAGAGAAAGAACGGAAATAACAGTAATTCATTTCTAAATAACAAAATCGACAACATGGGTTCATTTAATTTAGAAAAAACTAATTTTCAAGAAGTTGAAGAAGTAATTGATAGTTTAAAAATAAAAAAATCACATGGTGCTGACGGCATAACTTCGGAAATTTTAAAATGTATTAAAATTAGTATTTCTATACCACTTACTTTTCTTATAAATATCTTTAAAACAAGTATATATCCAGAGGCTTTCAAAATTGGTGTAATGAAACTTATCTTTAAAAGTGGAGATTCATGTAAAATTACTAATTATAGACCGATAACATTAATATCTTCTTTAGCTAAAGTTTTTGAAAAAATTTTAGAAATAAGAATTGATAATTATTTAAAAAAAGTAAATTTTATTTCTGAAAAACAATTTGGTTGTCAAAAAAATAAGCCAACGCAACATGCTATTTGCTATTTAACCGAAAAAATATATGATACATTCGATAATAAAAAACCTTGTATTTGTATTTTTCTGGATTTAGCAAAAGCTTTCGATACTGTTAGCCATAATTTACTTATTAAAAAATTAGAAAATATTGGATTTAGAGGAATACCATTAGAGTTGATAACAAACTATCTAAAAGATAGGCCAAATCATGTTATGATAGATAAAGAAGAAAGTTATTCAAAAGTATTTAAATACGGTGTTCCCCAAGGAACAATTTTAGGACTTTTATTTTTTAATATTTACATTAATGATTTATTTAGTATAAATTGTGATGGGAAAATTCATAGTTTTGCAGACGATACTGTTATTTGTTATAGTGATACAAATTGGAACAACATACATAACAAAATTAGAAAAGATTTTAAAATAGTTAAAAATTGGTTTGATAATAACTTGTGACAGGTCATTTTTTGTCACAGACTCAGTATTTGTTTTAATAATTAATTTATTATAGACCGCCAACAGCGGTCTATATACCGAGCCTTTGGTCAGGAAAATGTGTGTATGTATGTATATGCGGCCGTATGTTGTCGTCCGTCTCGACATTTTCACCTTTTCAATTTTTTATCTCGAAAACGGTTGGAGGTGGGGCAACCAAATTTTCTGGGTTAATAGAGGGATAGTGCGGCTAGCTTCGGTAAAAAATTCAGTTATACAGGGTGTTCCGTTTCGGAGTTATAAAACGTCAAAATCGAAATTTCAGCGATTTCCTATGGGATCGATTACAGATCGCAAAACTTAATTAAATCGATTTAAATTTTTATAGGTTGTAGAGGTCAGGGAGCTTCAGAACCCTATTGAAACTGGCGGTATTCCGAAAAGGGGAAGTAATTCTTTTGAATTTTTTTATGTCGAAAAATGCCCTTTGTAGACCCCACTTTGGCACTGAATAAGTCGAAACCGGAACTTCGGACAGAAAAACGTATTTGAACATAAATCTAAAGAATCTCAAATACTTTCTTTTTGCAATACATTTACCTATATCTAAAACGACTGGAAATTGAAAAAATTTGGGAAAAACTGGAAATTACATTTTTTCATGAAATTTTTTGAAGGAATTTAATTTTTTGGGGGTCAAAATGGATTCAAATCGAAATTCCATGTGCCCTATTGGAAAGAGCTCGCCGAAATACGTTACAAACGTATTTTTTAGTTCGTTTATTCCTAATAGGAAAGGAGCAATTGATAATTAAATTTCGGTTTTTGACAATTTTTTTTCTTGACCTCTCTACATTCGAATCACTCTGTATCTTTTCCTATCTAATTTCTTCCAACTTTTTCAACGCTATCCCTTGGGGATATAATCAGGCTTTAAAATGAATCACGAGTGGGTGATCTAGGGCCGGATTTAGGGGGTAAAAACTCATTTTTTCTGTTTTTTTCCATCAAAATTCAGCTTTAAAAGGCATTATTATATATTATTTCTCTTATTTAACGATTCTTTTTTGGTTTATTTTCATCCCTTATCATCTCAGAACACTTCTAACTAATTAAAATTCCATATTTTTTCGTTAAAGTTATAAATAAATACCTTTTTTCGCATCGCTGCAGGAAAAATTTTAAAAAGTACCTATATTACAAGCCTTGCCTTGAAAAAACAATTGATCGGACCCTCTTTACATCTAAATTAAAATATGACCTGTCAAAATGTCATGAAAATAACAGTTTTTGTAGCGATATTGGAAGCTTCCTGGACCGATTTCGGCTTGAAATATACATGGCAAAGGTAAAACGGACTTTATATTTTTAGTTACAATACATTTCACTGGACGATTTAAGCATTAAATACGAATTTCTTTAATTTTTCTCAGACCATGCAAATGCATGTCATAATCAGTTTTATACGGAAAAACGTATTAAAATATGTGTCTAACGGCGAGTTGCAGAAAGGATGATTAACTAACACCGTGTTAAATTTTGGTCAAGTTGCCCAAGATTTAATCAAAGCCGGCCCAGGCCCACTTGAAACAGCAATCGCTTAACATCGGCTTTTAGATTTGGAAGCGGTCGCAGTTTCGGGAAAAGTCGAGCGATAAACGTCAGATTTTGATGTCAACAAAGCGTTTTGTATTTCTTGTAAAGCGAGGTTATTTTGAACCAAAAAGAAATATTTTTGGGAAAATAGGCTAAGCGAATAGGAAAATTACACAAATATAGAAGAAAATGAACTTCTGAACATATACGAGTATATACATAGTATATATGTAGTATGTACTATAAGGTAAGTTGTATGAAACCATTGAACCATAAAATACCGTACAGATACATAGGCCCAGCAAAATTTGTATAATTTTTCTGTTAATTTTTAAAATTTGCCTTCAAAATGCTTTACGTAAAAAATTTGCTGCTTTTCAGCTTCCTTAACTACTATACTCTTGACCTTATTGTCCATTTATGTGTTTGTTTTAGGTACATCCGAAGGATCCTAATATTTCTAAAGAAGGTGAATTCCTAATCCTAAAAATCGGACTTTTGATGAAAGATAAAGCACAAAAACATACTTCCTGATAAACCTATATGTAAGGAATGGAGTTCTAAATGAATGTTATTTGAGAGATTATCCTAGACGCAATCAATATTCCGTGAAATACCTTACTGCCAAGGAAAAAATTTTGAAACAAAACCTTTGTTGATATTTTCTTGATAAAGGTAAAATATTGTCATTAATAATATCTTTAGGTAGCTATCACCTATCACTACCTACGTTACAAAATTTTTGAGTACAATTTTGTTCCTTATTTTTACCTCAAGTTCTGTGTTTATACCCGTAATAGCATAGTATATAACGTTTGTCCAGTTAAGCTAACAAAACATTTTTGTCTAGGTGAGTGTCCTGGTCAATTTGTAAACCTAATTGCTGGTAGTATAGATCATGATTATAATTTCTAACCATGTGTCACGATCAAACCCAACCAAACTAACTGTAGAGTATTTATTTAATCCACCTCAAATTCATTTAAGTAAAATTTTGCTGTTTCTCTTTTAATAAACTTTTTGCTCATGATTCATTAACTTTAATTTTTCGTGACACATTTACTTTACTACCATTTTTACCATGTGAATATAAAGCCCATATCTCCATACACTTGTTACTATTTAGAATAAGATATCTATAAACAAGTTATTTACTTGGGTGTACACTGTAGAACATAGTGCTTTTATTCAAATTATTACGTAATTGTGTAATTTTTTTACTTTATTTGCTTTGTTTTCTTTTGTTACAGGTACCAGATAAGCACAAGAAAAAACCTTTCAGATATTTTGATGTAAAGATGGGCTTAAAAAATACCTACTGGTGACAGCAATGTTAAAGTAGTTTTTAAATAAAAATTTGTTATTTACATGTTTTGTGATTTTTCAAAACATAAGTTTACATCAGTTACTTTATATCTTTGTTCATTATACCCTGAAAATTTGTAAAACTAGATAAAGATTCCATAATAAAAACTATTATTTTAATTATATTATTTTATTATAGTTATAATTGATAATATGCTTTTTTTTAAGTTTGATCTGTGGCATTAATGTTATTTTTAAATTTAAGAAAGTTGAATATGCACTTGAAACAAATTACGTTACGACACTCCAGCGCTATTTTATTTCGTTCTGCATTCATTCTTGATTCAGTTACGTATTTCGCTTAAGTCTCGTAAATTCGTCCGGATCGATGCAATTTTGTCCATCGAACACGCCAGGCTCTGATCCGGTGATGAACAGTATTGCCAGTCTACTACAATTGTACTAAATCTACAACCTTTTTAGGATTTAGGATATCCCTAGTACGCTAGTACACTTGAGTCAAAACCTTAGTAGAAAATGCCATCCGACGTTTTTAAGACATACTCGAATCATATTTTACAGGTCTCGTATTTTTTGTTTTGTTTTGCCGCAGATTAGATCCTACCTTTTTCAGAGATTGAAAGTAATTGTTTATTGTTTCATTTTTAAAATTAGGAATAATTACATATTTTATTTTTTTACACCAAGTACAGGTTCTTTATATCTCCTGTGTCAGTGCATTGCCTGGTCGGTTGTGTGAAGATCTAGTACATTTTCATTAAATTTAGTACTTTCGCAATTAAAATCCAGTATCAAATAAAGTAATGTCTGGGTCTGGCAACACGGTACTTATAAATCTTGAAATATTTGAGGTTAGGTTATACGTACGTCAGTGCAGTGTTTTGTTTTTTAAAAAAATATAAATTAGATTACCTATTTGTTTTGTTTACGTACAAGCCCTTTATTTTTCTGTTATCGAGAGAGCCGTGAGTAACATAAAAGAAATGATTAATACAAATACAAACTTGCTTGCATTCCAGTATTTTTACTTGCTGTAAATAAGATAATTTTCGACGTTAGGACGAAAGTAATTCAGAAAATAACTACCTCTTCAAGTTGTTATATTATTTTTAAACACACAAAAGGGTTTGCAATTTAAACTAAGAGAGGTGTTAAAGAAAACTATGTTATTGAAGAAAAGTAAGCAGACGGAAATTTAGCAGAATATCTATATTTTTATAGAAGACTACATTAGGAAAACTGTTTTAATATAATGCCATAAAGAATAGTTTATAATAAGGAACAAGAATTTGAGGAATAGAATATGTTTGCATGTCTAACAACAAAATAATATTATAAAGAGTAATTTTCGAGGTAATTTTGTTATGGTATTTATATAATTTTTGGTAAAATTTACATTATAAACGATGAACTTTATTTTTCCTACATTTTTTGTTAGTGTGTGAAGGTACCTGCTTAGGTTGGGTTTATGATAAATTAGATGCCCATCTGCAATAAAAGTGTATATAGTTGTATTTTAAAATATTGAAGGAAGGAGTTGTCTTTTAATTTCTTGTACTAGAACATCAACTTTTGCCAAAGTAACCAATATTTTATCAAACATGTTAAATAAAACATGACTTTAATCCCACCATATTGTGGAATTAGTTTAATTCAGCGTTAAGTGCTCTCTGGGTTAAAAACAAATGAAAAAGTAAACAACACCTTGGTTTTTTAGTGGCATTTGTCTGTTTAATCACGGATTAGCTCAAAATTTGGGCTGTTGCAGAAAGAAAAAAAATTTAACGCTGTGTTAAACTGAATATCTTTTGTTTTTAACCCTGAATTAGGATTTAACGCTTGATTAAAAGTTTTGTGTAACCCGCTGTAAATGTCGCAAAAATGCCAGTTTTTCTTGGGAGATTGGAAACAGTCTGGACCAACTTCGGCTTGAAATTTACCGGGCAAGGGAATTAGGGACCTTATACTTTCAGTAGAAAGACATTTCATTTCATAATATACCGATTAAATACCATTTTAATCGATTTTCCTATGACGCTACAAAGCATCATTGAAGATTCTAATATGGAGCTCAGTGGCTTCGAAAAAATCCAGAAATATGCATTTTATTTTCTAACCATGAGCGTGTATACCTTTGGGACAATATATTAATTATTATTGAATCATTTTAATTTAATTTTAGGGAAATGACTTGATTCCGATCGTTTTAAAGTAACCAGAACGATTCGAAAACACATTTTATACCTTTCGGGCATGTGAATGGTTGTACATATGTCTACAGGGTGTCCGAAAAGTATTTGTATGCGCAAATATCTTTGTCATTAGCAAGAAGAGAAGAATAATTGAGCCTTATTTCAAGGAAATCGTAAATTGTTTATTCCTTTGTGTGGTTGTTTATGTCTGTATGTATACAGAATGTCCAAAAAGTCTTTGTATGCGCAAATATCTTTGTCATTAGAACGAAGAAAAACTTAAATGAGTCTTATTTCAAGGAAAACGTAAATTTTTTATTCCTTTGTGTGGCTGTTTATATGTTGGTATGTATACAGAATGTCCAAAATGTCTTTGTAGGCGCAAACATCTTTGCAATTAGAACGAATATAAACGTAATTGAGCCGGTTTTCAATCGCTAAATATAAAAATATAAAATATTTAAATTACTGTGTCGTGTTTGTTGTGTTTGTATGTATGTACAGTACAGGATGTCCGAAAAGTCTTTGTATGTACAAATTCCTTTGCTATTTGTACAACTATAAACTTAATTGTCGGATTTAAAGCAAATCGTATTATATTTGCATTTCTATGTGTACGGAAATATATGTCTGTATACAGGCTGTCCAATAAGTGTTGGTTTGAGCAAATACTCCTAGTAGTACCAGGATAAATGTAATTAAACCGGATTTCATGCAAATCGATTATATTTGTTTTTATATGTGTTGTATATACGTATACAGGGTGTCCGAAAAGTCTTGGTATGGGCAAATACTTCTACTACAACCGAGATAAACCTAATTAATTCGGATTTTAAGTAAATCGACTATATTCCTATTTAAACGTGTGGGCGTTAGTTTGAATGTATACAGGGTGTCCAAAAAGTCTTGTATGAGCAAATACTCCTATTATTATTTAGATCAACTTTATTAGGTCGAATTTCAAACAAATCGAATATATTTGTATTAATATGTGTTTATGTTTGTATGTATGTATACAGGGTATCCGAAAAGTCTTGGTATGGGCAAATACTTCTACTAGTACCGAGATAAACCTACTTAATTCAGATTTTAAGTAAATCGACTATATTCCTATTTAAACGTTTGGGTGTTGGTTTGAATGTATACAGGGTGTCCAAAAAGTCTTGGTATGGGCAAATACTCCTATTATTACTTAGATGAACTTTATTAGGTCGGATTTCACGCCAGTCGAATATATTTGTATTAATATGTGTTTATGTTTGTATGTGTGTATACAGGGTGTCCGAAAAGTCTTGGTATGGGCAAATCCTTGTACTAGTACCGAGATAAACCTACTTAATACGGATTTTAAGTAAATGGACTATATTGCTATTTAAACGTGTGGGTGTTAGTTTGAATGTATACAGGGTGTCCAAAAAGTCTTGGTATGGGCAAATACTCCTATTATTACTTAGATAAACTTTGTTAGGTCGGATTTCACGCAAATCGAATACATTTGTATTAATATGATTTTTTGTTTGTATGTATGTATACAGGGTGTCCGAAAAGTTTTTTTTGGCAAAAGTAGATTCTATGTGTGGTGTTTGTATGTGTGTAGCGACATGGTTACGAAGGGCGGTCTATTCTGCATCATCAGTCCGTAGGAGTGTGATATCTTCCTTAATACATGGCCTAGAAACACGAACTTTTCAGGGCATGACAATGATGATATTACCGACCTTATAGAGCCCCCTCAGGGGGCGATTAGGCGGTCTACCCGTACTAGTTCACGAACGCCTGTTTAGTTTTTACTTAATTATTTACCTTGATTGAGAAGTTGTATTTTCTATGTGGCCCCCTTCCCTTGCTTTCCCGGTTACCCCCTGGGAGTGTTGATTGCATTTCTTTTTCTTGTCCAAATTAGCTTGACATCAGCTGGCCATCTTTCACAGCTTGTAGTTCGATTTAACGTTTCCTTTTGTTTGGACCCTGAACTTTGTTTTTTTTTCGCCTTGCTTAAAGTCCACCCTGTGTGTATAGACAAGTCGCTATTAGTCTATTTATGCTAACATATTTAGATGATAAGTTTTGAGAACCTACTTACATTGTCCTATTGTTTACATTCCCTTGAGACATTGTAACGCCCGTAATTTGTTTGGCTTTTGATCGCATTGCCTGTACTGTCCTGGTTTTTGTACCATGCTGTATTTCTGTATTATTTAAATGGCATACGTTTCTTTCAGATTTTGTTTTGATTTCATTAAAAATAGTCATTTTCAGTTAGAATTTTTTGGTTGGAATTTTGTGGCACTACGTCTTCGTTTTCCTTTAAGCTGTAGTTTAGACATTCGGGGTTCCAGTATTTAGTATTTTCGGTTACGTACGTACTGAAATAGTGCGTCTCGATCAGGACAGGATTTGGGTGTTGTTTTCTGTATTTCCGTAACTTTATTGTTTCACGCAAGGGGCCTCTGTATGATTTTAGTGTCTTTGTTTGGTTGAGTGGCGACAGTTGGGTTCCGGTGTTTTTGCGTTTTTTGTCTTGAGTATGGGGTCAAAGACTTGTACAATCCTGCCTTCGAGGTCATTTGAGGGAGCAGCTTCTAGTCCATGCTTAGAATTGGTTTAAATTTCGTAGTTCTTGTCGGTATGCCTTGGCGCCATCTTTAGACTCTATCAATTACTGTCATTCCGGTCAGTGTAGCTGCTGTCGCCCCCGATCATCTTCTGTGTTCTGTGCCTGCGCAGACATCAAGCGGAAGGTCTCGGAGTGTCATTTGTCATTTCATTCTTCCGGCACGACACGAGGGGTCAGTTCCACGCTAACTCTCGACGAAGTTGTTCTATGGCCCCTGTTTTAAAGTTTCAGCTTTTGAAAATCTAGTAGTTTTTTTGGATTTAAAGTCAGGAACCGTGTTTAAATTTTTGGTGAATTTGTATCTGCAAGACGCAGGATTTTTTGGCGACTTCGTTCGATAATAGGTGAGTTTTTTTTTACGTTTTACGTGCATGGGAATCTTCATTCTAAGGGTTTTCTTTCTTTTATTTTTATCAGCCACTAACATCGGCCTGACGTTTGGAACCCACTGGTAGCTGCCCTTTCGATGTTGCTGTCTGTGGAATTTCGAGCCCTCTTAAAAAAACAAAGAGGTAAGGAGTGACCTTGAATTTTTTGTTTAGGCCCATGCCTTTTCCTTAGGTACATATTGGCCCATTTTACGCCTATACATTATAATTAAAATTTTAGCGGTCAATAGTTATCGAAAATTCTGCTTCACAATCTTATTTTCTCAGGCTAGTTTTTGGGGCAGCTGTATGCTATGTGATGTTTGAATTATAATAATCTAACTTCTCAATTGCTTTAATTTTAACTTTACGTTACCTAATTTGCATTCTCTTAAAAGCTTGAATAATCTTTAGAATCTATAAGTTATGATTATAAGCACTTAATATACCGTAGTTTTATCAAGATTTATTTTTATCGGCATTATGCTATCGAATCATTTGCAGTGGGCTATCTGATTTTAATTTAAAACCGTAATTAAAATGTGTGCGGGCTTGGGGGTCTTACGGGATTTATTTTTATGAGGTTGGAAATTGTAGATTTATTTTAGCTTTTATTTATATCGATTGGTTAAGTAATATTTTATGCGTTCAGAGGGGTTAATTAGCCTGCTATTTTATTTTCAAATTTGCCATTTGACGAATGTTTTGGGGCGAAGTATCTTATAGCTCGTACACATTTTACACCTATTTATTATACCGTACTGCTTGGAACGTAGGGTGGTTACATAGTTGCCTTGTAAATAGTTAATGTAATGCTTTTGTTATATCGTATTATTTGCATTTGGAACCTAGAGTAGTAAGTAGTTTTATGGTAGCGATTTATTTGCTTTTAATTTAAGCTTTGTGCTTATAAAGGTATATAAGCTGTATATTTTTGTTATTTCTATTTAAACGGTTTCTCCATATATGCCTTGGTTTTCTTATGTTATCTTACATTGACTCCGGTTTACTGAATTAGTGCTCAGCGCTTAGCTTTTAAGTCAAGCTACAGTAGGCGTTTAAAGTGTTAACTATTTTCTTCTTTTGGCTTCGCTTAAGCTTTCTTTTACTTTGAATAATACTTGAACGTTTAAATTTTAAGTCAATCTGTCTAGGGGTCTCAGATTTTAGTTATTTTTACTGGCTTCACTTAAGCCCTTTTCTTTGTTTATACTTTGAATCTAGCGTAAACTTATGATTTAATTATCAATTATTTTCATTTGTTGTACTTTTATTATTTTTATTGTTAATGTTGGATAACATAACGCCGTATTAGACTGGTCAGTTAGTGATCATGTATTGTTTGTAAATATTATCGTGTACCGTTAAAGTATCAATGAACTTTAAAATTTAGTTATCGATGTCCTTTAATAATAATTTATTTTGTTTATTAAAGTAACTTTTTAATCCTATCTTAAGCTTGTTTAAATCTTGCAATCTGGTTTTTAGCGATTACTTCTTTCCTTGGTAACCTTTTTTTTAAAATTAAAGTAACTTCATATTTTGGGTTTTTGTAACTTAACTTGAATTTTGCGATTGATTTCAAGCCACTGGCTTTCTCATTTATTATTAGCCTTTTATTTAATATTCTTAAATTTTGCGGAGTAGTTCCAGTAAATTATTTCTCTCCACATATTAACTTTTTATATTAACGTACCTTTTTATTTTTAAGTATTTTTCTACTTACCTAAATTTTTCGATTCAGTTCAAGCCCATGGCTTTCTCTTTTAATATTAAATTAATTAATTAATTAATAAAAAATTAGTTAAATTTTGGCGCTTTAGTTCAAGTCAATTGTTTCTCTCCGAATAGTAATCTTTCCTATTAACGTAACTTCTGATTTTTATTTTTAATTATTCACGTCACTTCAAATATATTTTTTTTTATTAATTATATTTAAATTACTGTAACTACTCTCCCGTAGGGGCTACCAAGCATCCCTATTGTCTTTGGCAGGGGCTACGAAGCATCCCAATATTTCTTTTCCGGTGGGAGCTAGGAGTCATCCTACTCTTTCCTTCGGTGTGTGCTAAGGAGCCACCCTAAGGTTTTCATATATGAGGACAGACTACCTCACGAAGTTTTTCGTATAATTTATTTTATTTATTTTGCGGGGGCAAAATCGCCCAACCATATTTGTACCAACAACAACTGTTAGGTATAATTTAATTTATTTATTTTGCGGGGGCAAAATTGCTCAACCATATTTGTACCAACCATTTTGTAATTTTTGTTTTATCATGTAAATATATGTACAGGGTTAAATGTATTCAGTTTTTTTATCCAGCTCACTGCGCCCTATGTTTTAATTTTCCATTATGAATAGCAGGTTTGTTGTGTGAGAAGCAGGTTCCTAGACCACCTAGGCGACTTCCAGTTTGCGTCGGTGTAAAAATCTGGTGGCGTCCAATCGAACCTATTCCGGCTAACTGAGCTGAGGGCTAATTTGCACGCGCCCTACTACAACTTGCTTCCCTCAGAACACCCTGTTGTTTCTGTGTCTTTCTCTAGAGTACCATTCGGAGTTATTTTAATGTTCTTTTCAAGTTATAAGCGGTAAGTACTTAGTCAATGATACTCATCATAGTATCTTTGACAGTTTTTAATCAAACACTTTTTTTGAACAAAGTGCGTCGCAAACTTAACAATTAATTTTGACAAAACATATTATCTTACTTTTAGTCTAAATCAAAATAATAACACCTCAAATGTGGATAGTATTAAAATAGACGATGATATTCACATTTTAAAAGCTAACTTGGGAATCATTTTTGACAGTAAATTAAATTGGAATTTACATATAGATTACTTAATTAAAAAATTAAGCAGTTTGCTACTAATATTCAAAAATGTTAAAACCTTTTTGGATATAAAACACTTAGAAACATTGTATTATGCCTTAGTTAAAATTCATTTGAATTACGGGATTTTAGGTTGGGGAGGATAAGTAGAATTTTAGTGAAAAAATAGAAGTATTACAAAAAAGGTTTCTAAAAATTATATTTAATAAAGACTAGTTTTATCCTTCAAAGGAATTAATTCAGAAACAAGAAAAATGGACGTTAGGCAAATATATATTTATAATATTGTAATATATGTTTTTAAAAATAAAAATCTAGTAGAATTTAAAAAACATAACCATGATACGCGTCACAAAAATGAAATTTCCATTAAACCAAAAATACATAAGTTTATAGCACAAAAGAATTATAAATATATATGTTTTTATTTGCACGATTATTTACCAGTAAATATTTAAAAAATTATTGTATCATTAAAAATATATAAAATTGAAATTAAAGCTTGGATATTAACAACAAACGATTTACAGAAATTTTTGGAATTACGTTGATATTATTTTGCATAATATAATAAAAATTATTTATTTATTTTTATGTTTTTTTAATAAGCAAATTATGGCCAACAATTTCGAAAGCTTTTGCTAAATCCAGAAAAATACAAATACAAGGTTTTTTATTATCTAATGTATCATATATTTTTTCGGTTAAATAGCAAACAGCATGTTGCGTTGGCTTATTTTTTTGAAAACCAAATTGTTTTTCAGAAATAAAATTTACTTTTTTTAAATAATTATCAATTCTTATTTCTAAAATTTTTTCAAAAACTTTAGCTAAAGAAGATATTAATGTTATCGGTCTATAATTAGTAATTTTACATGAATCTCCACTTTTAAAGATAAGTTTCATTACACCAATTTTGAAAGCCTCTGGATATATACTTGTTTTAAAGATATTTATAAGAAAAGTAAGTGGTATAGAAATACTAGTTTTAATACATTTTAAAATTTTCGAATTTATGCCGTCAGCACCAGGTGATTTTTTTATTTTTAAACTATCAATTACTTCTTCAACTTCTTGAAAATTAGTTTTTTCTAAATTAAATGAACCTATGTTGTTGATTTTGATATTTAGAAATGAATTACTGTTATTGCCATTCTTTCTCTTGTTCGCTAATTTTTATCCCACTTCAGAAAAATAATATAATCAATAAAACTATTAGCCATAACTTTCTTATCGGTAAGTGATTTGTTTTCAACCCTAATCTCATTTATATTTTTTTGTTTTTGATTTTTATTACATAATTTTGTAATAGTTTTCCAAAGATCTTTATTATTGTTTTCACATTTATCAATTTGAGATTTATAAAAATTAATTTTCGTCTCTTTTATTAGTTTATTTAATTTGTTTTTGTACATGTTGTATTTATACAGAAAAAATCGAACATTTTTATTTTTTTGTACTTTTTTTCTAAAGTTCGTTCTTTGTCTTAATGGAATTTAATAATCCATTAGTAATCCATTCTATCCTTGTTTTAATTTTTACTTTGATTTTAGTTGTACATATTTCTACATTATTTTGAATTTCTTTAATTAAATTATTAGATAAATCCTCCGTTTCCGAATAAGAGCAGTATTTTGACCTATCGATTTTTGTCATATTTTTTTCAGTCTTGAATAATTAATGTAATTTTTATAATCTGAAATAGATTCCGTATTATTATTATTATTAAGATTTTTTTGTAAAATTATTGGGTAATGATCAGTGATTTGATATTTAAAAATTAACAGCCGGATTCTCCAATGCTAGTCCGGTCTAATTTGACAATCAAAAGTTTTAAACTGACAAGTGTAAGAATAAGGCAACTAAGTTTTATTCTATGAACTTATTTCTGAGCTTTTTCGCAAATTTATCAGGAAAAGGACAATTTTACTACGTACTTTCAACAATAATAGGACCAAATTCATTACAGCAACTCGTTCCAAGATGCTATTCATTTGGAAACCAAGTAAATCGCTGAAATATCACAATAATTCATAAGTTTTTAATGACAAGGCCAGGACAAAAACCTGTCACAACATAACTGATCAACTATAAGATCTTAATTTAAACCAGTACTAGTAAACCAGTAAAGTATATATATATATATATATATATATATATATATATATATATATATATATATATATATATATATATATATATATATATATATATATATATATATATATATATATATATATATATATATATATATATATATATATATATATATATACAGTGACCGGCAAAAAGTCCGCAACATATGGGAAAAATTTTTATTAGGTGAGTATTGGAAAAACTTTTCCGGGGGATCGGTTCTGCATGTCCGATAACCTAAAAATCGATTTTGACATACGTCACGTGACCACTGGTATAGCGTCAAATTAAAAAAAAATTGTTAATTTACAAAAAGTGAGGTTAGTTGACGAGATATCAAAAAAAGTTATTTGAAAAAATTGCTTAGAATTAAATTCTAGGTCCTTGTGCAAAATTTTAAGATTTTATTTAAAAAAATTGGAAAACTCAATTTTTTTTAAATATTTTTTTATCGATTTACAAATTTCCAGTTTTTTTCGTTTAGATAGCTTGGATAATGTAAAGCCCATGTATCTGGATGAAAATAAACGAATGTAGTAGTTTTTTCTACAATTGACAGGACAAAATTAAAAAAAACAGGGTTTCGCCGGACGCTAGCTGTTGCAATGATTTGTATCTAGCAGCAGTGTCAAAATTTTAGAGACATTTCAATGAGATTACATTGAGAAAACCTTAATCGTCTTAAATATATCTGAAGTTCGACTTTTTGTAAAGTTAAGGGGAGTAAAATAAACTGCTGGCCAATTCAAGCGGGACAAACTAAATTTTTGATAAAATTTAGAGTGGAATATTTTCGAAACGAAAAAAAATTTTGATTTAACTTTTTCAGTATGTAATTGAATAGTTCTTCTAGTTTTTATACTTTAAGGCACTATTGCTAGCAGTCGCTGCAACTCTATTTTACAGGGTGTTAAGTGAAACCCTGACTTTTTTGGAAAAGTTTTCCAGTTCCGAGAATCTAGGAAGAATTTTTTTTGAATTTTCTTTTCATACTAAAATGATCCATGGTCAAATACAAAAAAACAATTTCTCCGGATTTGCTCTATTTTCATTTGTTTTCCGTATACAGGGGTTAGTCGAAATTATCGACTTCTTCTTACAAAGGAACCCCGAATTTGGCCGTTTATTCACAAAAAGCGAAAGACCAAGTAAATTTGTAGTTTGAAGTAGTCCAGCTAACAAAATTAATACAAATTTTTGTACAGGGTGTAGCAAGTTTGGATCACGGGCTAGTAAATTATTATTTTTTAATTTCTACTACTTTTTCCTAAGTTAACTATTAATTATCACGTGCTACGTTAAAGGGTTAAAATTTGTTAGGTCCGATAACAGTACTGGATAGAAAGATCCTTTTTGCCCAAACGGGTTTTTCATTTTTTGTCTAGTCCCATTTTTAGTGATTAAACGGCTCGCATTTTGAACCTAACTTTTTGCAATTGCATCCATGAACGATTGAAGTGAGAGTGCTTTTTTGGTGGTACATAATGAATGTTTTATCCAACCAAAAAACATGTAGTGGCCAAACAGCTAATGATGCTTATTCGAAGAATTTTTTAGCATTATACAGGGTTGCAGAAAATATACCACCTATACTTTGCAGGTGGATTTCTGTTAATTTAGCGGCGTTTCTATTTCTTAGTCAAAAGATCTAGTAGGCCAAAAAATAAAACATTTTCAAACGTATGAATGAAAGTCTACTTGTCAGGGGTACATATAAATATGCAAAAATTGAGAATAAATTCTCTAACCACCTGAAAATTCCTTATACAATAAGGATTTCAACAAATAATGGTAAAACTGCTATTCTCCGGGCTATATGCCCCTCCGAGCGCTGAATTACATACCAAAATTTGCCGTATTTTCTTCTAACACAGTTAGATAATAAAATACTTGTTTTGAATGCAAGAAACTACTAGGAAGAAGGAAGCTTTTTCTTTAGTTAGGATGTCGTCACCTGCAGACCGGTTTCGAACTCGTTGGTTCTCATCAGTACAGGATAGACGAACATACCAACCTTCCGAAAAAGTAATCCCTTAAAGCTACAACTGTCGTACTGCATAAGCAGTGAGACACAGGCAGCGCCATCCATTAGCAGTTTCGAGCATTCAGAGTAGAGTTTACCGTAAGGTAAAATTTTCAAACGTATGAATGAAAGTCTACTTGTCAGGGGTACATATAAATATGCAAAAATTGAGAATAAATTCTCTAACCACCTGAAAATTCCTTATACAGGGGCATATAGCCCGGAGAATAGCTGTTTTACCATTATTTGTTGAAATCCTTATTGTATAAGGAATTTTCAGGTGGTTAGAGAATTTATTCTCAATTTTTGCATATTTATATGTACCCCTGACAAGTAGACTTTCATTCATACGTTTGAAAATTTTACCTTACGGTAAACTCTACTCTGAATGCTCGAAACTGCTAATGGATGGCGCTGCCTGTGTCTCACTGCTTATGCAGTACGACAGTTGTAGCTTTAAGGGATTACTTTTTCGGAAGGTTGGTATGTTCGTCTATCCTGTACTGATGAGAACCAACGAGTTCGAAACCGGTCTGCAGGTGACGACATCCTAACTAACGAAAAAGCTTCCTTCTTCCTAGTAGTTTCTTGCATTCAAAACAAGTATTTTATTATCTAACTGTGTTAGAAGAAAATACGGCAAATTTTGGTATGTAATTCAGCGCTCGGAGGGGCATATAGCCCGGAGAATAGCTGTTTTACCATTATTTGTTGAAATCCTTATTGTATAAGGAATTTTCAGGTGGTTAGAGAATTTATTCTCAATTTTTGCATATTTATATGTACCCCTGACAAGTAGACTTTCATTCATACGTTTGAAAATTTTACCTTACGGTAAACTCTACTCTGAATGCTCGAAACTGCTAATGGATGGCGCTGCCTGTGTCTCACTGCTTATGCAGTACGACAGTTGTAGCTTTAAGGGATTACTTTTTCGGAAGGTTGGTATGTTCGTCTATCCTGTACTGATGAGAACCAACGAGTTCGAAACCGGTCTGCAGGTGACGACATCCTAACTAAAGAAAAAGCTTCCTTCTTCCTAGTAGTTTCTTGCATTCAAAACAAGTATTTTATTATCTAACTGTGTTAGAAGAAAATACGGCAAATTTTGGTATGTAATTCAGCGCTCGGAGGGGCATATAGCCCGGAGAATAGCTGTTTTACCATTATTTGTTGAAATCCTTATTGTATAAGGAATTTTCAGGTGGTTAGAGAATTTATTCTCAATTTTTGCATATAAAACATTTTCTTTGCTATTGACAGTTACCAAGGCAACAAAGTATTCTTCTTTGAATTGGTGCGTTATTATCCTTTATAATGGCTCGATTAAGTGCAAAAAAACAAGCTAATTGTTTGCGTTTACTACAAGATGGGGTAAAAATTAGTATTATTGCGGATATGTACGGGGTTGGGCGAAGTACAATATCTCGACTGCGTCAACGCTTCCACGAAACGGGAAGTGCAAACTATCGTTATGGGGGAGGTCGCCAAAAGAAAGTCGGCATTGCAGATGAAAGATGGTTGGTTAGAGAGGCTCGTCGAAGGCGAAAAATTCCATCAGAGAAAATTAACCAGGAGTTCAGAGCAAGAACACACATTCGTGTGAGCAATAGGACCATTAGAAGAACTTTAAACAATAATAACTTAAGGTGAGTTACTTCAAATGAGATCTTATTTTTTGTACCAATATTTTTAGTGTTTCATTTTAGTAAGTCGGCTATTATAATATCGACGTCAGCTGAGGCGTGAATCTTGGATTTTGCGCACCGATATTATAAATGTAAACTTGAACTAAGTTGTTCATAAATTAAAGTTTTGATAGGCGACCCTAAACACATTATTTGTGCTTGCAGCGTAATGTTCCTTAGTTCTTCCCTAGAACTAACGTTATGAAAATTGACCTAATTTTGCATTTTAGTATAATAAAAGCTACTGTTGGCTTATTTATTGGTTCATTCCCTACACCTATACTACAGATTTTTAAGCCAAAATTTTAATTTTAGAGCTCGGCGACGTGCTAAATGTGTGCGACTTCTACCACAGCATAGGCGAAGACGTCTCCAGTGGGCATATGAACATCGCAATTGGCCATTAGATAACTGGGAAAACTGCATGTTTGTAGACGAGTCAAGATTTAATTTAATTCACTCGGACGGCAGAATATTAGTTTGGCGTGAACGTGGCGAACGGTATATGGAGGAGAATATGGCTCCTCAGGAACCTTTTGTGTAATGTTTAATGGCAAAACGGAACTTTTTTTAACATTGGAGCCCATTAACGGTCAGGTATATAGGGACGAAATTTTAAGCAATATCGTTCTACCATTTGCAAACAATTTTGGGAACGATTTTGACGATAACGCCAGACCTCATAGAGCACGCATTGTGCAAGAGTTTTTGGAAGCTAATAATATTACCAGGATGGTCTGGCCTGCAAAATCACCAGACATGAATATTATCGAACACGTCTGGTCTAAATTGAAATTATTGGTAAGTTCTAGGGAAGATCCTCCTCAGACTCTAGAACAACTTGCAGACGCCATTGTTCAGGAGTGGGAAAATATTCAGCAAGAATTTGTCAATAATTTGGTAATAAGCATGCCTCGAAGATGCCAAGAGATAATAAATGTAAGGGGAGGTCCTACTAGGTATTAAGATTTGTTTTGTTTTCGTTAGTTGCAAGTTTTTATACCTTCAAGTAAAAAAAATGTTCTATAATTTAAAACGTTTTCTGTTTACCTATAAAAGTAACAACCAAAATTTACATTTTGGATCTCCTAAAGTAATGCCGGGAAAAATAACTACTAAATTTGAAAATTACGTATCTTTTCGAGTACTTTCAAAAGTAATTAAATCTTCTGAAATTTCTATACCTTCTAAAAACTACGCTATACAGAATTTTATAACTTGTTCAGTTGAATTCACTATCCATCTCCAATTTTTGACGAGAAAAATGTACTCCGTGACTATTAATTTAAGACACTTCTTATTAATTAAAATTTCTCAATGCCATGTACTGACTTTTTAGAGCAGTGGTAAAATATTTTTCTTTTATAATGAATAATCGAAGTTTACGAAAATCCAAAGATATCGAGAAACACGTGGCTTCTATTATAAGTAGTAACTTCTGCACAATCCTGTATAATGTGAAAAAGTTCCGAATGAATATTATTCTTTTTATCTGTATCGTTACTAGATTTTATTAATAATAAGTAGGACATTTTCTTTAATAATTATTAATATAGCAAAAAGGAACTTTATGAATACCTAAAGGACTCTAAAATCACATGATTTTCATATAAAATGTAGGTGATATGTTTTGGGCAAACGCGGACAAAAGCAGCGAATAAGCATCTTTAGCTCTATGGCCACGACACTTTTTTATTGGTTGGTTAAACCAATAAACGATGTCCACTTCAATAGTTCATGAATGCAATCGCAAAAAGTTAAGTTTTAAACGCAAGCCATTTGTATCACTAAAAATGGGACCAGACAAAAAAATTCAAAAACAGTTTCGGCAAAAAGTTCCAAGAAAATTGGGACTATATTCAATTAATTTGAAAATCACATGACTTCCATATAAAGTATAGGTGGTATATTTTTTGCAACCCTGTATAATGCTAAAAAATTCTTCGAATAAGCATCATTAGCTGTTTGGCCACTACATGTTTTTTGGTTAGATAAAACATTCATTATGTACCACCAAAAAAGCACTCTCACTTCAATCGTTCATGGATGCAATTGCAAAAAGTTAGGTTCAAAATGCGAGCCGTTTAATCACTAAAAATGGGACTAGACAAAAAATGAAAAACCCGTTTGGGCAAAAAGGATCTTTCTAACCAGTACTGTTATCGGACCTAACAAATTTTAACCCTTTAACGTAGCACGTGATAATTAATAGTTAACTTAGGAAAAAGTAGTAGAAATTAAAAAATAATAATTTACTAGCCCGTGATCCAAACTTGCTACACCCTGTACAAAAATTTGTATTAATTTTGTTAGCTGGACTACTTCAAACTACAAATTTACTTGGTCTTTCGCTTTTTGTGAATAAACGGCCAAATTAGGGGTTCCTTTGTAAGAAGAAGTCGATAATTTCGACTAACTCCTGTATACGGAAAACAAATGAAAATAGAGAAAATCCGGAGAAATTGTTTTTTTGTATTTGACCATGGATCATTTTAGTATGAAAAGAAAATTCAAAAAAAATTCTTCCTAGATTCTCGGAACTGGAAAACTTTTCCAAAAAAGTCAGGGTTTCACTTAACACCCTGTAAAATAGAGTTGCAGCGACTGCTAGCAATAGTGCCTTGAAGTATAAAAACTAGAAGAACTATTCAATTACATACTGAAAAAGTTAAATCAAAATCTTTTTTCGTTTCGAAAATATTCCACTCTAAATTTTATCAAAAATTTAGTTTGTCCCGCTTGAATTGGCCAGCAGTTTAGATAATAAACAAAAAATTACCTGTTTATTTAATCGAAATTTCATAAACGAAAACCAATGTAAGAAAAACTTAAAAGTAGTCAAATTCTGTACTAACAACATAAAAAATCATTGTTTTTCCTTGGGTGCACAAAATTTAAAACTCAGTATGACCACCATTTCTCTCCATACATACTATTGTTCTCGAGCGCAACTCTCGATTAACATTTCGGAGCATTTTACGATTTATTTGCAATACACAATTTCTAATGACATTCTCTAAATTTTGTATATTCCTAAAGGGTCGATGTTTGTACACAGAGTTCTTTAGGTATCCCCACATAAAGAAATCTAACGGAGTCAGATCTGGTGATCTCGCAGGCCACGGATTTTCAGAAAACCGTCCTATCCACTGGTTTCCAAATTCTTGATCCAGCCATCTCTTCACCTCATTTGTGGAATGAATGCTAGCTCCGTCTTGTTGAAAGTATAAATTTCTTCTTTCGGCTAATGACAAATTGTCTAAAAAGTCAGATATCTCAGTTTGTAGAAATTCTAAATATCGTTCTGAATTTAAATTGTCTCTAAAGAAAAAAGGTCCCACTATTCTGAGGTTGAAAATTCCGCACCACACATTAACCTTAAAACTATATTGGTCTTTACTCTCAATTACAAAGTCTGGGTTTTCGGTGGCCCACCATCTACAGTTTTGTGAACTGACGCTTCCGTTAGAGGTAAATGTAGCTTCATCCGAGAAAAGAACGTTCTTTGGGAAATTAAAATCTTCCTCAATCATACCCTGGAACCAGGCACAAAAATCGAAGCGGGCGTCATAATCCCTATCTTTTAATACTTGTACAAATTTAGGTTTGTACGGATGAAATTTGTTTCTTTTTAATATCCTCCGCACAGATCTTTCGTGAATGTTAGTGATCTCCGATATTTGACTAACTGCTAATTGGGGTGTTTCTGTGATCGACAAACACACATCCAGAGAACCTTCGTCACCTGTTACCGGTTTTTCATGGGAAACTTTATACTGATTTTCTACCGATCCCGTTTCTTTAAATTTATTGACTAGACGAGATACTGTGGAATAATGGAGGGATTTATCGGGGTGCCTCTCATTAAAAATTGCTGCTGTTTCTCTATGGCTTTTGTAATTATCTCCAGAAATTAAAATAATTTCTATCTTTTCCTGAAGAAGTAGTGTGGGTGCCATTTTAAGGAATAAAATATTAATAAACTTATGTAAAATATCAAACTTAGTAAGATGCGAGACATAAACCAATGACATAGGTTGAAATCAAACAAATTATAATTTGTTTGACATTTTTCTGTTGTTTTTAACCTACTAGATTATTTGGTTGTTTTAATTTCAGAGCCTGCTTTGGTAGTTTTAAGTACAACTAAATAGACCTGGTTGTTAAATTTATGTGCGAAAAATCTTAATAAAATCTTGATACAGTCATTTCATTAGATTCAAACCATTGCAACAGCGAGCGTCCGGCGAACACCTATTTTTTCGATTTTGTCCTGTCAATTGTAGAATTGTAGATCTGACTCCGTTAGATTTTTTTATGTGGGGATACCTAAAGAACCCTGTGTACAAACATCGACCCTTTAGGAATATACAAAATTTAGAGAATGTCATTATAAATTGTGTATTGCAAATAAATCGTAAAATGCTCCGAAATGTTAATCGAGAGTTGCGCTCGAGAACAACAGTATGTATGGAGAGAAATGGTGGTCATACTGAGTTTTAAATTTTGTGCACCCAAGGAAAAACAATGATTTTTTGTGTTGTTAGTACAGAATTTGACTACTTTTAAGTTTTTCTTACATTGGTTTTCGTTTATAAAATTTCGATTAAATAAACAGGTAATTTTTTGTTTATTATCTATTTTAATCCCCTTAACTTTACAAAAAGTCGAACTTCAGATATATTTAAGACGATTAAGGTTTTCTCAATGTAATCTCATTGAAATGTCTCTAAAATTTTGACACTGCTGCTAGATACAAATCATTGCAACAGCTAGCGTCCGGCGAAACCCTGTTTTTTTTAATTTTGTCCTGTCAATTGTAGAAAAAACTACTACATTCGTTTATTTTCATCCAGATACATGGGCTTTACATTAGCCAAGCTATCTAAACGAAAAAAACCGGAAATTTGTAAATCGATAAAAAAATATTTTAAAAAAATTGAGTTTTCCAATTTTTTTAAATAAAATCTTAAAATTTTGCACAAGGACCTAGAATTTAATTCTAAGCAATTTTTTCAAATAACTTTTTTTGATATCTCGTCAACTAACCTCACTTCTTGTATTTACAATTTTTTTTTTAATTTGACGCTATACCAGTGGTCACGTGACGTATGTCAAAATCGATTTTTAGGTTATCGGACATGCAGAACCGATCCCCTGGGAAAGTTTTTCCGATACTCTCCTAATAAAAAATTTTCCCATATGTTGCGAACTCTTTGCCGGTCACTGTATATATATATATATATATATATATATATATATATATATATATATATATATATATATATATATATATATATGTATATATATATATATATATATATATATATATATATATATATATATATATATATGTATATATATATATATATATATATATATATATATATATATATATATATATATATATATATATAATGTATATATATATATATATATATATATATATATATATATATTTATGTATATATATATATATATATATATATATATATATATATATATATATATATATATATATATATATATATACATATATATATATATATATATATATATATATATATATACCGGGTGTCCCAAGGGGGTGGCTCGCCCCTATAACTTTTTTGTTTTTTAAGATAAAAAGATATAATTTGGACTGTGTTTGTAAGAGATAAAATTGCATTTTTTAACAGATGACTTGACCTTTTCCAGCTTCCGGTTTAACCGGAAACGAAATCAACTTTTAATTTTTAAATGGGGACACCCG